>MNCI01036336.1:1927603-1965188 GCA_015680685.1 Gnetum montanum | reverse complement strand
GAAAACAACCTGCTATCCCAAACAACTATGAAAGAACCACACCCACTCATACACTTGAAAATTCCTTAAATAGAAACAACAACATAGGTCATGTTTGTACCTTTGAAAGGAAAGACCCTACTCAATACACACCATTACCCATGAAGCCTTCACAACTGCTTGATCAACTTCTAAAGGCTGGGCTAATTCAACATAAACAAATGTCTCCTGCGGCCTCGCAAAGACATGATTGCTTTTGCGAATTGGCCAAAAATCCAGCTTTAGCAATAGCCAATGAACCCTCCATTCCAAAAGGCTTTAGGTTGGATAAGTTTTGTGAATATCACCAATGGTGTGGTCATGGGACTGATTACTACTTTGCTTTGAAACAAGACATACAATGCATGATAGATGGAGGTGAAGTAGTGTTCGATGAGAAAAACCTGGTAAGGCCTCAAAACCAATCCATGGGGGTCTACAAGGACCCTCTCAATACCAAAACCAACGATGCCCCATATGTGATTAATACTGTCCATGTGGAAGATAGACAAAATGTTCCTCGAAAGCCTTTTGTGATTCGCAGGCCTTCAGAAAATGCACCTACTCCAACATCTACTCAAATCCCTTTTACCACATGCATGTCCCCCACACCATCAAAACCATTCATCATCCGCACACCTCCTTCGGTTGCCACCACAACAAACATACCATCTGAAAATCGACCCATTTCCTTTGTGATCTAGGTTCCAAAACACCCTGGCACACAACCCGCCCCCACTTCTCGACGACCTTTGCAAGAACGTCTTGTCGATAGGCTAATAAGAGAGTGCTTAGAAAGAGAAAAAAGAAAGCACATGGAGAGAGAAAACTATGGATATGAATTAGGACTACCAAAGCCTACACTGCTAAGCACCATTCCCATGAGTTCGTCCGTTAATGAGCCTAGTACAAGTCACCAAAATAAACATGAAGTCGCGAGTCATATCCCAAACTCAGCATCCTCAGCTACTAACGTAAAAATCCCTCCACGAGAAATACAAATGCTGGGTCAAATGGACCAAATCTCTACTGATAAGAATGTCCCAAATGGTAAAGACCTACCAAATGCATTGACCCAGGTCACACAAGCTTTAAAACAAAAGAATACTTCTTTAAGTTTGTATGACCTAGTAATGACTTCACTAGTACATCGAGAGGCTCTCGTACGGATGCTAACTTCAATTCCTGTTAGTGAGGATCTTCCTGTAGACGAACCATCCATTTATGCAGTATTATCCCCACAACTTCAGGAATCGAAGACCACATCCTTAGAGTTCCACGTTCAAGACATTAAGTTAGATGAGAAAACAGGGGAAATCACCATGGCCCCTATGTTCATAACAATACAAGTTGATCATTTCAAAATACGTAGGGTGCATGTCGATGATGGTGCAACAACAAATGTAATACCTTTTTCCATCATCGAAAAATTGGGACTCACTGAACAAGTACAGCCCACAACAACCTCTTTCTTGAGGTCTTTCAGTGGTTCCCGTGTGCGAGTGAAAGGCATGGTTACCTTAGATTTCATAGCCAGAGACCAATTCCCTACATCAGTTGAATTTATAGTGGTTGATGAAATGCCAAGGTTGAATATGATCTTAGGACGTCCTTGGCTAGCTCAACTTAAAGCTATATCTTCACCAATCCATCAGGAGATACACCTACCTTATGAGGGTGGTGAGATCATCATACATGGGGATACAACACCATCGATCACTTCCTCATACCTTGAGAAAGGTCGAGGGTCAAAAATTGAGTTCATTAAGCCTAAACAAGAAACCATGAACATACATCAAAACATGAACCCAATGTTGACTCACAATCCAACTAACACTAAAGAAACACAAGAAGACAGAGACATATGAGCCATTCCTACTGATGTTTCTTGGTCAGAACTACCTTTTGATATCACCGATGAAGGGGAAGGTGAATATAAAATCATACCCATACACCCAGCCCCACACATTAAGTTACAAAAGATCAAGAGGCAACTCAATAGCTACAACAAATGAGACGAATTGTCCGAAACGACGTTAAACTATGAACTGTCCGAAATGACGTTAAACTACGAACTATCCGAAATGACGTTAAACTACGAACTATCCGAAATGACGTTAAACTATGAAATGTCCGAAATGACGTTAAACTATGAACTGTCCGAAATGACGTTAAACTACGAACTTTCTACAATGACATTAAACTAGCCACGGTTAGAAATGGTTGATTCCATTTAAAACTTCTTAAAAATGTTACTACCTTTGGCCCACCATGGCATAAAAATGGTAATCCTTTCTTTAACAACAGATGCAACAGTCCATCAAGACTTTAAACTGATGTACCAAGCCTGAAATGGCTTTAAACTAGAGCCAACAAATTACAGATTTACAAACTTCCATCATCTTACATTGAATTTTCGCTTACAAGTTACAACTTACGATTTGGATTCTTGCATGGTCGTTGCTTTCTTTTCCAAGTATTTACCTTACATCTTGCTTTATACTTTAGAAATTTATGTTACATTTAGTTGCACACATATACTCTAGAAAACAAAGAAAAACAATAAAAAAAAATAAAACTACAAAAATACATGGCCCGAAAAGGCCTTAAACTAGCTTACGGCCTGGAACGGCCTAAAACTATCATTTTTTTGCATTGCTTTTATTTCATTCATACATTCTAACTCTATGTAAGACAGGTGTCACTTGATATTGTTTTCTTCCTAGTTGATTTTTTTGTAGGATCTCACAGGCACGTAGTATGACCATGCATGCAGCATCACACTTTACACAAGCAAGGTAAGCATTAGTCCGCTATGACTATAAACTGGCATAGACAGTCCTGGATCATGACTTAAAACTGATACCACAGAACAGTCCTGGATCATGACTTAAAACTGATACCATAGAACAGTCCTGGATCATGACTTAAAACTGATACCACAGAACAGTCCTGGATCATGACTTAAAACTGATACCACAGAATAGTCTTGGCATCATGACTTAAAACTGATACCACAGAACAGTCTTAGATCATGACTTAAAACTGATACCACGGATAGTCTTGGATCATGACTTAAAATTGATACCACAGAATAGTCCTAGATCATGACTTAAAATTGATACTACAAAGTTCTGTCCGGTATGACACTAAACTACTACATCTATTTGCCATGACATAAAACTAGCATCTAGAGTCCACTAAGACTATAAACTAGTTTGCCTCTTCATAGTCCACTATGATTATAAACTAGCAATGCACCGTCTACCACGACGCTAAACTGGCACCGTCCAAGGGGTTATGATGTGAAACTAATCCACAACAGTCCGCTAAGACTATAAACTGGTGACATCATTGATGACTAGAAAAAATTTAAAAAGATCTGTTGTTGCAGTTGGCTGTGCCTGTTCCACAAAGACTTATTGCATGATTCATCTCATGGGGCCTAATGAAACTGATGCTGTACAGATTCTGTCTGTTTTGAAATTTGCACATGGTGACTCCATCTCCTTGTTTAAAGTGTTTAGTTGACTATTTCATTTGTGGTTTTCTTGTCTTCTTGGAGTTGTGTTTGTAGGATGACACTTTTGAGGCATTCGTGCATAGATGCACTTCATCATGATGACAAGGTATCACGTTTTTCCTGACACACGCGACTAGGTTAATTAATCCGTTCATAAGTACATTCCTGAATCTCGATGCATCCCCTATTTCCCCATCATGCTTCCCTTAGCCTATTCAATTACACCCCCCTAATACATTCTGCTCACCTCAAAACTCTTGATACACTATTGCACACTATAACTCTCTAAGCAGTTGTGAAGCAAAACATGATACACAGTACATGATGCAAAATGCAAGTGCTTAAACATGAGCACGACACAAAAAGCAAGCTCTTTCAAAAAGACCGAAGAAAAAAGAAAAAAAGAACAAAAAAAAGGGTCAAAGAGCAAAATGCACGGAAAAGGTCTTCATGACCCCATTGACATCATAAACAAAAGACTATTGGCCATTCTCATACAAGCCCCAGGCAAGAAGGAAATTGTCTTAAAAAAAAGTTACACTTGTGTCTCAAAGAGACCATGTTGCACATCATTGCGTGGCTTTGGCTGTTTACAACGGGCCCCACAAATACTTTATAAGAGTCCCGTTTCTCCAAAGAACGTACTTCCTATGTCTTGGCTCCGAGTCTGCTAAACATTGGCTATGGACAAGGATCAAAATACAGCTCATGCACAAGAGAGCATTCCTCTCCCACAAATCCCAGCAGTAATCATAGCCCTTAACCTCCTAGCTTCCCTGGTTACAACTAATTCCCTTGCATCTTGAACCACATTCCCCTCAATCCCATGTACTTTTGAAAATGGTGTGATAATATCTAGCCAAAGGCTAATGGTTAATGTTTGGTTCTTGTTTGTTCATGGTGTTTGCACTTCTTTGTCGACGCCTCTTGGGTGGATTCCTCCAGACATCAACAAAGAGGGGCCATTGAAACACCACAAAAATTTTAGCAACACTTCCAGACAACTTCAGAGCCTCTGAAACAGCTTCAAGCAGCCCACCATGTAGCAAGTAAGGTTCCCCTGGGGCCCATAGATCATGATGGGAAGTTTTGGTGTCAAGAATCATCGGTTTCAAGGTCAAAAAGTGCAATTTTGGCTAAGTACACTGTGCTTATGATGCACAGCGTAAGGATTAGCGTCACCAACTTTTGGAGCCCCGAAATTGAGTTAAAATAGGCCAAAATTGAGCACAAGGACCTTCCATGACCTTCACCAAGGTCCCCAGTAGCTCCCAGCCTCCAAAAAATCAAGATTTGGGCCTCAAATATGCCATTTTGACTTGGTGACACTGGTGTTACTTTTTCAGACGCTGCACAGCGTAAGGATCAGCGTCACCAATTTTTAGAGCCCCAAAACTAAGCCAAAATGACTTGATTTTAAGGGTGTAAGTCATCCTCAAGGTCCACTATTGATAACTATGGGTCCCAGCCTTTAAAAATTCCAAATTTCAGCCCAAAATTGCAAGTTTTGGAGGTTACACGTTAGGTCACATTGCAGGTCACGCTGGGTGCTAGACAAGCAAGGCGAAGTTAATCCTCCTTGATTTTCTTTGTAAATTTTTATCATTTGAGGGCTTGTCTAAATTATTTGTATTTTCATGGGCTTGAATGACCCGCATGTTGTGAAATACATTAAATCTGGTCAAAGAAGGCAAATATCCAACACACATCCAACTCGTGCACAACTATCCAACATAAATACATTGAATCTGGTCAAAGAAGGCAAATTGCCAACACACATCCAACTCGTGTCAACTATTCATGGGACACATGTCACTAGATCTATTTTTCTCTCATCTCCCAATTGTTGATTCCATTCTTGAAAACCCTAGCCAAACCCTAGCCCAACCCTATAAATACCCTATCAATTCACACAAACTGAAGGAGGCAGCAAGAAAGGCAAGGACAAGAAGAAGAAGAAGATTGGAAGAGGCAAAGATTGGAGAGATTGGAAATTCTGAAGGAGGATAGAATTTGCAATCCTTGGGCGCTTGGCACATCTGATTGTTGGCTTCCAAGTTTTTCTCACGTTCATCCCATTTCATCGTCGCATCATCGTGTCATATCATTTCGGGGATAGGCGTTTGACTTGTCATCCACACTTGTGCAACTACGCTTTGACCGGTGCATATTCCTGTTTGAACAATACAATACAGTTTCATTATTGCCTCCCATTTACATTGTTTAGTTCTGTTTATGCTTTACAAATATAGCTTTATTTATGCTTTATTTATAATTCAGTATGCTTTGTTTACATTTCGTATTGTTGTTTGCATTCCGTTTACATACCATTTACAATAACCCTAGCGCTAGCCGTAGCTTACGCTCGGGGAAGTCCTTGGTTAATTTGTGTGCAGACCATCCAAGGCACTCTACCTTCATTTACTTTTCCAGCTTACCCTCGGGCAAAGGCAGGGTCAGCTGTGGCTGCCCGACGATCTCTCGGTGTTTGTTTCCCTTCCAGCCTTACATCGACAATTTAGGACAGTACATGGATAAACACTCATCATGGCCATTCTAGGTTGTTCCTAAACCAATTCTAGGATGTAGAGGCCAAGGAGGTCTATCCATTTTTCTGGTCCCAGGTGTTCCCAAAATTGTTGTCACAAAAGATCATCAGCATCGAACAGACATGGACCATGAAAAAGGTCCTCACGAAGGATGCTTATTTCAACTAGGCTTCTCACTTGGTTTCTAAGCTACGAGGGTAGATCTTGAAACTTCAAAAAGACCTCACTACCATGTGTGACATGCACTATGCATTCTTTATGACACATCTTAGGAGGTTTGTGGAGTTCCTGGTGGTGCAAAAGGATGGATAGTTGGTATGCCAAGATACATCCCAGCTTTCTAAGGCTTTGGTGAAACTTATCCATCCCACCATATAGGCTCATAACCTACTAGAGGATGTTGGGAAATCCCTTTTTGCCACCACTAAGCATTTTAGTAATCTACGTTATGCTTCCCTTAACAACATGGGGATTGAGCCCCAAGTCATCCAAGAAAATGTTTAACAGAGTAGCTATAGTGAAGCTAAAGAGGCCTATGGTTGATGAAGTAGCACCAATTATTGGCCACTTGTAGCATGATCAATATTAGGAAAGCAATGTATATTCTAACCAGAAATGTAAGGGATAGTTGCATCAAGCTACTAGATATGAATAACATTCCTAAATTTAAAGGTGGATATAATGCAAATCCCCAACAACACGTTCAAGAATTCCATGATTCCTATGTCCTTCAGAATATTAAAAGTGATTGGCAGAAGTTCAAGTTGTTTCCTAGGACACTCATTAAAGAGATAGAGAGTTAATACAGATCATTAGAACTAGAATCGATTAGAAGATGGTGTATCATGATCAAACTCTTTAATGACAAATATCAAACTTATTCAAGAGTGTTTAACCTTAGAAAGTAAATCCAAGGATGGAAGCAAGGAAAACATGAATCCCTTTATGTAGCATTGGGTAGATACTATTCTCTTTCTCATAGATACCTAGGCCATGAATTCTCATAGAGGGAACAACTTAGACACATCGTTGATGGGTTAAGAAATAAAACTAGAGAAACCATTGGAATCTACACCTAAGGAAGACTATCAAAGATGACTGCCCATCAAATTCAAAGGCTAATAGACCTAGTGGCAAAAGAAAAAGGAGAGTTTAAGAAGAGAACATTAGCTAAAGAGTATAACCAAAATCCATCAATCAGAAAATGAGATGTTCCAATGTTTGATAAGTAGGAATAAGAAACATTGAAAGATGTGCTTCAAAGGAGAAGATGTGGAACTCAGTGGATGAGAAGTTGCTACAACTCTTGATAGTAGAAGAAAGGACTAAATAAGCATTCAAAAAAGGCAAAGATAAGAAGAAGAAAAGAGATCATGGATGAGAAGGTTATAAGTAGAAAGAAAAAGTTGCTATAATTGAGGAATGTACTGACTCTAGTTTAGAAGATGAGGAAGGATGCAAGGTGTGCCAGTATGAACATCCTAAGGAATGTTGCCCTATAATGGTCCACTTGCAAGAGTTTGGGGTGTACACACTTAATCCAAAATTCATTAAAAAGCATATGCCAAGATGGTTATCTTATCCTCAAGGTAATCTTAGATAATCCTTCTAGCCAACATATTACCCAAGTGGAGCCTACCCTCAACTGTAGGAACAATATTAGTAGTAGTGGTAACAACCAAAAGCATGGGAAAATTGCCAAGCCAACAATATTCATATAGAGAACTAGATCCTTATGGATATTATGTACAATATCCAATCACTTTGGGGATTGCTTCAGTTCACACTTCTTCTTATTATTATCTACTTGAGTATTATAGACTCACAACTCCAAGGATGGATCCCAATCTCTATGCACATTAACTAGCAACTGGTCCATCAAACCAACCTTCTAGTTCTTTACTGTCAATGCCACCACCTATCATGCAAGGGGAATTACCATCATAACCTTAGTAGAGAAGTGATATAAGGGCAGTGAATATATATAGAGAGGATCATACTAGCAATATCAAAGGAGAATCTCGAAAATGTCCTTTCTTCAAGAAAAGTACTAAAAAGACCAGTAGAGTTAAGACTTCATTGGATATTCTTCCTTATATAAAGGATCCTCCTACCAACACCATGCTTCTACAATAGTCAGATCAAAAGATTACAACTGTCATGTTAATCAAAGTAGTATCAAACTAGATAAAGGTAGGATCACTTCTAAAGAAAAGAATTGATCCAGAAATTCCTCTGATTTATTTACAAATTACTGGAAATGCACCATGCAAGGCTCTACTTTACTTAGGTTCTAGACTAAATTTGATATTCTAGAAACCATATAAGGCATGGAACCTATCACCCTTGAAGAAGTGAAAAATATGGTTAGAGCTAGCAGATCAGTTTGTCACGATTCCTTTCAGATAGATAGAAAATGTGATGACCACTATTAATGGGTGGTATTACCCAATATATTTTTTGGTGATTAATGTAAAAAATGGTAAAAATGAATTTTCTTATCATTATGAGAAGAACATGGCTTAGCATAATAAATGCTAAGTTAGGAATGAGAGATTTATCCATGGAAATCTCTAAGGAAGATGAGCAAGGAACCATACATACACAAATAATTCCATGCATTACTGACAATAATGAAGGATGAAATTGTGGACCAAAACTTTAGAATGTCAAAATAACCCTTATGCCAACCCACAACAGTTGGGAGAGACAAGTGTGTGTCCAAGAATAAATAAAGACCACTAAACCAAAAGACACCTAGTGGCTAAAAACTAAGAATGTCAAATTATCTAAAACATGCATGGAAATGTTTGATCCACTTATTAACTCTTACCTTAAGAAAATGACCCAAACTAAGAACTTGCAAAAAGAAATCCTAAACCATAATCATACACCAGTGGATAGTGGAAAGGGGGACTTAAAATTTGAATTTAAGAATAAACAAGAAAGTATAGATGGACCTTATGAAATGGAAAGGTTATCTAGTCCAATGAGATATATGTCCTTAGAAGATCAACATTTGATTACTATCAATGTCACCTAGGATAATAAATGAAAAACTAAATCACTAAGAATGATAAATAAGAAACCTAGAGTGTATGATCCATGGCATCTAGTATCCATTTTCTGAACACTTGCCCATGAGTTTAGTTGTGGGAGAGATGCCTCACCTTGACTTAGGAATTAATAAGTGCTTTTCAAATTTTTTTTGTTTTCTAATTTTTGAGGTTTATAATTCTTTATTATAATTTTTCATTTTTCTTACTACTTTTTAACATTCTTTCATATCTTTTCATTATTTTATACTTTTTCATTTCTTAATCCTTTAATATTCTTTAATATTTTTCAAATTCTTCCTCTATTTTAACATTTGTATATGATTTTCATTATATGTCTTGTACATATTTTTGTTGATTTTTCCAATAAAGTGCAAGGAATAAAGCAAGATGCAATCCCAATAAGGTGAAGATTGCCCTATATTATGAAATCATGAAAGATTGATTACATATATAGTGAGACCACATCATCCATCCATCCATTCCAAAAAGTAAGAGGTTCTTACCATGTCCATAATGATATTCTTTTCACAATAAAACTAAACATAAACATGCAATCATTATGTATGAATAGAAAAGTGAAGAACTAAGTGGGAATGAAAAGGGTATGACATCAAAGGGACTTGTGAATTCTCTAGAACTACTATTGTGAGTTCTATCCTATTGTTAAGGGTGTATTATTTTCTTAAGTTCTAACGAAAAATGGAAGTAAGAGTACAATAAGTGCTACCTTACCATGTCATTGGAAAGACATGTTACCATTACTTGAAGGTAGTCCTTTGGTAAGGTAGACACAGTAAAAATAAAATAAAAGCATAGAATAAAATTTCTAAGGGTTCTACTAGAAAGACATGTTACCCATGCTTTAAGGTAGGTGGCTTCTTGAAAATCTCAAAACAAATAAAAGGGGACTATTAATAAACTCCTTCCTTGAACTACATTGCCAAGTGGTAATACTCTTTGCAACAGTGGTAATCTTGTGGTTGGTAGTGTAAGAAATAATGTGATGTCACTAAACAAGTGGTTTTCACTTGGTTCAAATATTGGATGGAAAGGCTAATGATTACTTTAACCACACATCACACACAAGGATTCATTATGCCTATGGTAAGATACCTCATGTCATGATTTTGGCAATCCCTTATGCATCCCATTTCACCTCATTGGTATATTTAATCATAATTTTATAGTTTTGTATAATATAGTGTTATTTTCCCAATCTAGCAATATTAACATGTATGTTTTGCTAAGATAGGTATGTCATCCATTCAACTCCTTAAGTACCTATGGACACTTTTAGACATGATTATACAAGGGCATTAAGGGCTGTAGCCTGCTTTGGGGAAAACCCACTTGTATAACTCTTGTACCTCATAACTTACAAGTAATTCCACATCATCTTATGTCTTCCAAATACTTTCAAACTCAAATAACACTTCCCACAAAATTTTATAATCCATTCATATACTAAGAATATTAAATCCATATCATATACATCCAAGAAACTTTATAGCTCGACATTCCTTCCTTATGACTTTTGAATGCAAAATTTTTAAATTTCAAGCATCATCTATGATGTATAACACTTTAGATAGTCTCTATGTCTTCCAAATCATCCAATTGGCTTACTTTTTTTTTCTTGAAATATTCCCAAAAATCCAAAATTTTCTCAAGGTGACATTGTAACTAGGATGTCATATGCCCTATGACATTACAACTATGATGTCATGCATATAAAAATGTATATATATGTGTGGGAGTTAGAAAATGTTTCATTTCGCCATTTCAAAGAAAGAGGATTTTTTGTAGTTTTTCCAAGCTCTTGCAAGTAAACATCTTGCAAGAGGTGTGTGGGGTGGGGGTGGGGTCTGTTGCATGTACATGAAGATAATTGAGCCAAAATTTCCTAAAACTTGGAAGATAATATAAAAGGTAAGTATAAGAATACAATAAGAATATTACAATCAACCAATCAAATTTGGGCCAAAGAACTTAATTAATTCTCTTAACTAACCATACCAACCATCTAAGGGCATAATAAATGGAGAAATGATAACTATGGAAGGTCATAATAATTAAGGATATAATACTTAGGGGTTTCTTTTTGAAATTACTCTTAACTCTGCAATCATAACAAAGATCATAATTGATAAAGAAGATAAGAACTTGATCAAACCAATAGTACGAGAAGGATTATGAACCGATGAGAACTGATTTAAGAAAACCTTGGTAACCTTAAACTCTTACTAATTGCAAATAATCCTAAAGAGACCAGTAGTTGAAGGTGAAACACCACCAAGAAAATGCATGTTGTATATCTTTTAGCCTTATAACTTTCATTCCATGAAACTTGAGGCTAGAATTTCATTGTAAAATGTGAAGATAGTAATCCATGAGATGCAATTTCACATACTTTAACTTTTGGGACTAAAAAAATGGCTCATAAGTTGTTGTAGCCTCACTTCCCAAGTAGAAAAAATCTTGCCATGTTTATATTTTGGCTTAGGAAGGCCAAAAATCACTTTTGGGCTACCAACATTTGGCATTTTCATGAGTTTTTTTTTCCAGGGGGTGGGGAGGTGTGGGGAGGCAGTAATGACCTTTACTACACTGGAAGAACCTATGCCTAGCATTGGGTAGTTTGACTTTCATTCTCCCAACTATGACCAATTTAGTCACCATGAGGTCAGTGTTGCCACATCAAGGTCAACGTTGGAGTGGTTGGAGTTTATGTTTACAAATCTCAGTGTTGCTCCTACAACTCCAACATTGCTACTAGAAGACCAATGTGGGTGGGAGAAGGTAGTGTGGATGAAAAGTTCATTTACTATTTTTGGTAACCAGCATGGTTTTGGGCATCAAGGGTATAAAACTTACCAAAAATAGTAGCTATGCTAGAATCAAACACCTATCACACTTGCACATGACACCAATCTGTCAGTAATCATGGTAGAAATTTATAGACAAAATTTAGCAGCCATATAAATTATATAAGCCAACTTCAAAGAGGTTCTTCAGTTCCACCTCTTGGTAATTCTTGGGCTTTTTAATTGATAGAAAACACAAAGCTTTTGGAAATTCTTGAGTGTGGAACCTTTGACCATATTAAGCACTTGTAACCTCAAGGCTTGTGGAAAGTTTCTAGAGCAATGCTATACCACTTGGGCACAAAGAATCCTAGCGTGGTACCCCTTGTTGCCCAAAAATTCCTTCATACATGTTACCCCCTTATGACCAATGCTACAGATCTGTGCAAGAAACTTGCAAGGAGTTTTGATTTTGGAAGTTGGGGAGTACCTAGATTGTGGTGTGCAAGACTACCAACTTCAACAAGCTTTAAACTCCACCAAAGCAAATCCCTTGTGCATCTAGGTTCCATCTGCATACATTTTGAACTTCATTTATTTATAATATTTTCATTATAATAAAATTCATAGTTCATTTGTTGTGTAAAGTTGTTACGATTTTATTTTGTGCATTTATTTCCTAGATCAAATCTGCAATATCTTACATTTCATTTACCCCCATTTACGTTTCTCAAGTCCCTAGGTGATTAGTTAGACCATCCAAGATACCTTGGATCCTCTTTCTCAAAGGCCCATAGGATCCAAGGTTAAAACTATTAGTTACCCGAGATCATTAGTTTTCCAACAGCTAAATTTTTTTAGCGCAATAGTTTTCTGGTGCTAGAAAGAGGGCCTTCATCCAAGTTCTATGTCCAATCCCATTTTTCCATTTCAATAACATTTGTTGTAAATTGAAAACATTAAATTTACATTAAATATCTTTAAAATTTTATAAAATGTTTCATGAAAGAGAAACCAACAATGCAACCCATATCCCTACCACCAAAACTTAGCATTGAGGATGTAAGTGATTTGGATTTTAGGAAAATTTTTTATACTAGTTTCTAGACTTATCAAGGCTCGCGTGGTTACTGGTCAACATTTTCTTTGTGTGTTCTAGAGGCTAGCATTATTTTTCCATAACCACTTAAACCCCCTTACCATGAAATCTTCTAGCAAGGATAGTGTTGGTCCTTCTCCACCCATCAACGTAGCCTTTGAAAAGATAAAATTTTTCATTTACATTTTTAGAAACATACATTATTCCTACCAAGAGAGGGAATGTTAATGTAGGACAAGCGAGTGAGGTGGTTGTTAACATCTTACCCCATTTCCCTTCTTTAGCACAGCCACTTATGGCAAAGCCAGTGTAGTTAGTGTTTTTAACACAAAACCATTATATTGTCTCAAGTGCAAGGTGTACCCCCTATCACTGCAACCTGCACTACATTTTGTAGTTTTAGTTCATAACATTTTACAACCATATTCCTTTTGCACCTTGGATAATTTCACTTGTTGGGATTTTTATTTATTTATTTAATTAAATTTTTTTATTAAACCAAGTTAAAACCTTTGACCATGTCTTTCAACTAGTCAATTGTCTAGCCCCTCAACCTAATTGATATGGCATCTAACCAAGATGCTATGAGGGTCCATGACCCAAAAGACCCTGTTGCAGTTGAGCATACGCAATCACTCAAACTAAGGGGGTAAATCCTAGATTTTATGATCATAAATGAAGATTACTATAACTTCATTTGTTCCAAAATACAAGTTAGCCTCCTCATTCCATGAATAAAGGCTGAGGCTAAACACGAGTATGAGCTACTCCATCGAAATGGCAAGGAGTATATATGCTCCTCCTATGAAAAAATACCACTCAATGACATTTATGCATGTATATTGTTTCAACTAATTGAGATGTATGAACAAAGTGATAATCTTAGTTTATAAAGCTAACATGAGGATCAAGATGAGTTTGAGGCTGATCTTGAACTAGAAAACTTTATAGGGAGCCTCTTTCAATAGTTGGCTCCCCAAACCATCGCATCTACTTTGACCTCTCTTACCTGTTTCATGGCACAAGTGCATCAACCTTCATCTGCCATGTACCTAACCATTTTTGCATTGACACTTCTAATAACAGTTCACTAGGCACATTATATGCCCCAAACAATGTCCCTATGCTCCTCTATGTCTTTTTTCACATAGCCTTAATCTACATGATTGTCATAAATGTTCTTCACCACTATCCATCTCTTCTTCGTACTAGTGGGCCCCATAGTGGAACCCTATGTGACCCAAGGATCACATACACCATTCATCCCCTTTATGCCACACATCCTAACACAAACATCATTTTCGTTGTTTAGTCATCCCATAACTATGATGACCCAGCCTCTCCCTTCAGTACCAGAGCCCATCACAAGGCCACAAGCTTCTCAACTCATAACCCAATCATTTGTATAAACACCACAACCCACGAGAATGCCCCAAGGCCTAGATTAAGCATTCCAAATGATCCAAGATCTTATGAAAGAGTTATGGAAGCTTAAGGCTTTGACAACTCAAATAGTGAAAATAATGGATTTTATCAAGATGATCCTATTAGTCTTGTTATCCCATAGATAGCTCTTCTTTTGGACATGTCTATGCCACAATTCACTAAGTACAATAGTGAGGATGATCCTAATTTCCATCTTATTACCTTCTATTTTGAGTGTTTATGTTACAAGCCTGGCCACACAATATAATGTGAATCTTCCCTATGTCCCTTATTAAGAAAGCCTCTGACTGGTGCTATCCATTAGCAAGAGGATCTATGTTCTTACTTGAAGACTTAATATCACAATTTGTTAACCATTTCAAGTATAACTTGAAAGCCGACATGAGTCTTGACTAACTAATGAAGGTTAACCAAGGACCCCTTTATAGCGATCGAAAACGTCAGTGGCTAGAACACCGAGAGGTTGTTGGGAAAATAGTTTAAAGTGGTAAAATTAATGCAAAACAATGATTATAGTAAAAAAATAGCAAAATAGATTTGGATGAGAGAATGCACTGTCCCAAAGTTTGTGGATTTGATCCTTTACCTTGTTTGAAAAGTGTACAACAGGTTGTGCAAGACTAGAGAGACATTGCTTACACTAAATAGTATGGTCACAGGTCCTCTACTTGCTACTCTATTTATTGAGATGCCAAAATGCTCAACTCACAAAGGGATGTTTGGAGCTAACCAAAGAATCCAAAGGTAACCAGAATGTTCAAGGAAAATGCCAACTATGCTCTCTGAAAGCCAACTTAAAAGCCAACTGCGCCAAAAACCCAATCTTCTGCCAACAAGCCAGCCAAGAAGCCAACCCTTTTAATGTTGTTTGCTAGGGTATTTATAGCATCAAGAGTAGGAGGAAAACACGGTCTAGATGCCATGTGTCCTAGGCCCTATAAGGTGCTAACATGCCCATACCGTGTAGGTATGCGATGCTGGATGTGAACTTTGTTACAGTGTGACCATACTGCTGAAACTACATGTGCTAAAATCCAATGTGCTAATAATGTAAGCAAAGTGGGGCCTATGCTCCAGGACTACATCTTCCCTATTCTTACAAGTAGGGTCAAGCGTAGGAACAATATTTTGGGAGTTGACCACGGGTATGCACAATGGAGTGAAATTGCTAATTGTGCCAAGGAGATGCCAAAGTGAGCAAGATTGTTGCCAATAAGTTTTAGGGCTACCCGAAGACGTCTTGATGCTTCTGTGCTAGTGTTGCACTACTCGCACCGTTGAGCATATTGGTGTAGCATGAGTAACTACTTGCTACGCTATGTTATGCTATGTAGCGTAGCGTAGCGTAGCCACTAGGCTTGATAGAAATTTGCATAGCTGAAGAGAATTTGTCTAAGACTTAGCTAGGCTAATGGCTACAACTATTGGCCTTTGTGCCAGGAAGCCTTTGGACTTGCTAAATTCATGTTTGAAGCACTTCTGTTATTTTTTGCATCATTGCTATGTTGTTCTATGCTATGTAGCATAGCACAGCATAGTAGCCAGCGTACCTTGCTACCTTGTTCAATTCGCCATTTTCTAGCAAGAAACTTTGCTCAAGGCCTGAAGGCTAAGTGGGGCAACCAGTTTTGGAGGTCGAAGCATCATCAAGTGCAATCTTCTTGTTAGAATCACTTGGCAAGATGGGCCTTTTTGCTCTACCTTTGCTACGCTGTGCTACGCTACATAGCGTAGCACTTTGTGTTGGCTGAATTTTGACTTGTCTTGCAATCATTTTGTCAATTTGCACTTGTACGCTTAAGTAGTTATCTTTCAATGCTTGCTATGCTGCATAGTGTAGTAGACTTCTTCACTAGAAAACTTGCCAAACTGTTTTGCTCATCCCAAACACTTTTGAAAGCTCCTAGCATAGTCTTTGGGTAGATTGTTAACTAAGTCAATTATCCAGTTGGGCAGATTGGAGAGTCTAACGAGCCTGTCAGCCCTAGAGATAGAAAACTTGTCGGACTAGATAGTCTATCCTTAGTGCCTGCAACTTTCCTACTGAACCATCATGATGTTGCACTTGTGGAAGTCCTTGCCCAAATTCCAAGACTCTACTAAAGCATGAGTGTCCTGAAATTTTATGGTGTTTCATTGGCCCCTCTTTGTTGACATCTGGAGGATCCGCCCAATAGACGTCGACAAAGAATACGAAACACCACAAAAGACAAGACACCAACATCACTCTCCAATGGTTGCTTAGATGTCACTTTGCTGTGCTTGGGAGTATCAAGGTAGTTATGCAGGAAAAAGAGGAAAAGTGTGGACTTGAGGAAACAAGTTTAGGAAAAGGAATGATGAAATGTAGCGCGGATACTTGTCGGAGTGCTTGTCAGGGAATTAGCATGTGTGTGCATCTTTCTTTTGTTGACTCCTAACCTCTCGTCAGTATGCTTAGAGATGGTCATTTGTGAAATAGTTGGTGTGCCATTTGTTTTGGGCACATGCTCTTTTTCTAGAGCTCTTTTCCTCTTTTACACTTTTGTGCTTTTCTTTTGTTGTTTGGTCATGTTCACTTGCAAACAACCTTGTTGTTGCAGAATAGGTGTTTCCTCCCCAAGATGAGTTGTGTTACATCCATGTGAGGCTTTGACCTACCTACATATGCTTCCCATGCGGCGAGCTGCGTTACACGCGTCATGGACTTTGTGGTTGAGCATATGGAAGGGCTTTACATGCATCAAGAAAGCTTGTAAAAGAGATGTGAAAAGGGAAACTGCACGTGTAAGAAATGAGATGAAAAAGGTTAAGGGGAAGGGTAGGATGCAGTCACCTCGGAACAATGTAGTGTCCTGTCCTCCTGGCGAAACACATCCCTGACCGATGCCATCTCAGCCCATATCCTACAAGCGCAACAAAAAGCAGACCAGAGAAATGTAACCATGAAATGTAGTTAGGCAAAGGTCTTACTTGCTTTAGACACCATTGAAGTGGTAGTCATTGTTGTTGAGGCATGCAACGTCCAAAGTAGGCAGGCCAGTAGCGATTCTGGCAATGGCAGACCAAAGGGGCTAGCATCGAGGGGGCTAGGAATTGCGACGATGCGAGTGCTTGGGAGTCCCCACGCAAGGCAAACATCATGCAGTTTAGCTGTAAGGTGAGAAGCATAATAGTTGAATTTCTTTTAGGCTCGGATGATGGTGGGGGTTGGAGGGTAGCAACTTTTTGGCTGGGCCAAAATAGTGCTGAGACTCCAATAGCAGGTGCTGACACCAGAAGCTACTGTCAAGGCAACGGGTTGTGGTAGCGGTAGCTTCGGAAAGTCAACAAGATGTCAGATGACATCTCTGAGGATCAAAAAAATGCTAGGGGCAATGGCATTGCATATGTTCTAGAGGGTGCTTTCTCAGCATCGTGAACTACGTTCTGGAACTGCAACGTTCCACCCCATATCGGCATTGTGCACGCTCGCTTGTTTGAGTGGTGGCAAATGCAAGTTGGGAACGTTGTGCCATGAACCCAGTTTAAGGTCTTGGTAGACCATCTGATGTATTGGTTTAAGATCCCAACAAACCACTATGCTAGTTTAAGGTCCTAGCAGATCACAATGTGCTAGTTTAAGGTCCTTGCATACTGATGTGCTAGTTTATTGTTGTAGCGGATGGTGGATGGGCCAGTTTAAGGTCATGGTGGACCGTCTATGCTAGTTTTATGTCATAGCAGATGGTCTATGCTAGTTTATTATTATAGCAGACTATCTATGCCAATTTATAGTCATAGCAGACTATCTGTGCCAGTTTATAGTCATAGCAGACTATCTGTGCCAGTTTATAGTCATGGCGGACTATATATGCCAATTTATAGTCATAGAAGACTAATGGACGCTAATTTATAGTCATAGCAGACTATCTGTGCCAGTTTATAGTCATAGCGGACTAATGGACGCCAGTTTATAGTCATAGCGGCCTATCGATGCTTACCTCGCCTTTGTATCAAATGTAGTATGGCTTAAGGTACATGTGGTTCACTGGATTTTCAAACTCCCTACCATCCATGTCTACTAGTTTGAAGGCTCCATTCTCATAGGCTTTTGTAACTATGAATGGACCTTTTCAGTTTGCTGAAAACTAGTTTGCATGTTCATGTACAGCTTTGAGAACTAAGTCCCTCTTTTTGATTGGCCGCCGATGTAGATTGCAATGATGTTTTTGCCGTTGCTTATCTTGATACCATTCGATACAACCAAGTATTTGTGTGCGCTCCTCCTTTATGGAGTTGAGGTCAATGATCCTTAACTCGTTGTTCTAGGCATTGTTCACGACACTTAAGAGGATCATCCGAAGTGATGGTACCTTCAATTCAAGAGGTAACACTACTTCAGATTCGTAAACTAGGCTGTAGGGAGTCTTACCTGTAGCTGTTCTGCACGTTGTACGGTAGGCCCACAGCACATAGAGGATTTGCTCATGCCATTGCCTCTTGCTATTGCTAAGAATCCTTTTAAGCAAGTTGATGATGGCCTTGTTTTTTGCCTCTGCCTGACCATTTGCCTATGGGTAGTATGGCGACGAGAAGGATTGCTTAATGCTAAGGTTACTATGAAAGGTTTTGGTTTCCGCAGTACTAAACTGTGGCCCATTGTCTATCACAATAGTCATGGGAAGACCAAACCTTGTTACTTTGTTGTCTAAGATAAAGTGGAAAACTTGTTAGGATGTAGTCTTCCTAAGGGGGATAATCTCTGCCCACTTTGTAAAATACTTAGTGGCAGTGATGATGAAGCTATGTCTTGCGAAAGACTTAGGCATTATGGGTCTTATGATATCTAGTCCCCATCGTTGGAATGGCCACATGATCTGGGTAGGGTGCAACTTAGTAGGTGAAACATGTATAAGGTTTGCATGACATTGGCATGTATCACATGTCTTAACTTTAGCAAAGAAATTTTGTTCCATGCAAGGCCAGTAATACCCTAGGCATCTGATTTTAGCTACCATGGCCCTGGGAGCTATGTGTCCTCTACATAGTCCTTCATGGACCTTCTTAACGATTTTTTGTGCCTCTTCCCCACCAACGTAAGTTAACAATATCCCATCAAAGGAGCGTTTACATAAGGTATTATCTCCTACGAGGACATACTGCCATGCTCACTTTCGAATTGCATTCTTTTGGGTGGATGTCAAGTCGTGTGGGGGTTCACCATGTTGCAGGTAGGCCTTAACATTAGTGTACCACTCTTGGCTGTTGGTAGCGCTTACGGAGGTGACATATACTACTTGAATGATAGGGCTTGTGCATTCTATTATCGAAGTAGGTAAAGTTGAAAACAGGTGTGGCAACATGTTTAATGCTAATGTGGCTAGGGCATCAGCTACATGTTTTTGTTGTGTGGCACATGTTGGATGCCTATCATTGTGAACTATTTCAACAAGTTTTTGGCCAAATCACAATAAGGTTGTAAGTGTGAAGCTTTACAAGCATAGATTTCAATTATCTGGTTGACAACGAGTTGGGAATTGCCTCGGATTGCCAAATGTTGGATCTTTAAGTGTTGGGCTACTAAGAGGCCCCTAAGGAGTCCTTCATACTTAGCTACATTATTTGTACAAAGGAATGTGAAACAATAAGAAAAATGTTGGATGTCCCTCGAGGGGAATGTAATGACGACAAAAGTACTACTACCTCACGTGGTTGAGGCACCGTCAAAATGCAAAGTGGCCTTGAAGTGCAATGGCATAGGGTTGATACTGTTAACATGTTCGTCGGGGAATTCTAGGTCTATGGTTGTCTGATCATCGACTAGTGAGGTCATGAGCTACATAGCTATGGCTTGTCCCTTCATCGATGATTGGGTTACATAGTCTAAATCAAATTCTACCGTTATAGCTTTCCATCGGGCTATCCTGCTACTTTCATATAAGTTGTTCATGATAGCCCGAAGTACGTTGCTCTTGCATATAATGTTAACCTGGCTACAGAACAGGTAGTGTCTCCACTTCTTTAGCACAAATACTAAAGCGAGGCAATTCCTTTCTACCTCATTGTATTTTTCTTTGTATGCTATCAATGCATGGCTCAAGTAATAAACTGAGGTTTCAGAGCCATCCTCTCTTTTCTAGCATAACAGTGCTACGATAGATGTGTCTGAAGTGACAAGGTAGATGTAGAAAGGCTTATCCCTTTGTGGTGGGTAAACAGTAGGGAGACATAAAAGCTTTTTCTTCAAGTCATCGAAGGCTTGTTGACACTATGTTGTCCACTCAAAGTTAACCCCCTTCTTTAGTAAGTGTTGCATGAGGTGTAACTTGTTGGTTAACTTTGCTATAAACCTTTTGATGAACTGTATTCTACCTTGCAAACTGCGTAATTATTTAAGGTTGGTAGGGGGTGCTAGGTTAATGATGGCCTTGACTTTGTCAAGGTCCACTCGTATTCCAACCTTTGATACTACAAACCCTAGCATGGCCTGATTTTAACTCTGAACACACATTTCTTTGGGTTGAGACATAAGTCATGCCTGTGACACTGCTTGAGGACTACATCTAGATCAGTGGGATGATTAATAGTTGTCTTGGACTTGACTACTATGTCATCCATGTAAACGTTTAGTCTCTCTAGGATGTAGTCATTGAATATGTAGGTCATGACTCGTTGATAGGTTGCTCTAATGTTTTTGAGATCAAAGGGCATCATAGTGTAACAAAAGATTCCCCAAGAAATCATGAAAGTAGTTGTCAACTGATGCTCTAGATTGATGCGAATTTGATTGTAACCCGAGAACCCATCCATAAAGGATAATAAAGCATGGTTAGCCATAGTGTTAATAAGTTGGTCAATACTTGCCAATGGTAAGTCATCCTTAATTATTGCCTTGTTCAGATCTCAGAAGTCTATACAGATTTGTATACCTCCCATTTTCTTAGAGACTACAATGATGTTTGATACCCACTTCGAGTAATCGACTGTGCGAATGAAGCCTACTTGGTATAGCTTAGTGATTTCATCACGTACAGCTAGTGCAATTTCTGGTTTAATTTTTTGAGCCTTTTATTTAACTGATTTGATACGTGGGTCCAAGATAATATTATGTTGTATTAACCGTGGCTCTAAGCCGGGCATGTCATTATAGGACCACGTGAACACTTTGACGTTGTCTTGGAGGACTTTAGATACATCCTCTTGCATTTGTTGATCTAGGAGGGAGCTAAGTTTTAGTGTCTTTGCTTCCCCCTGGATGTCTTTACTGGTACCTCAATGAGAGGGTCCTCAGTTACATCCCTAGCCTCTAAGTCTAAGGCTTGGAATAGATGTTCGGGCCAATCTAGGGATGTTTCCAGGGATGCTACGGTGTTATCAATGGATGATTCCTAGTCTATTGACTCTAAGTTTAGATGTCTTGCAAGCTTGCCATGAGGACTTGTTAAGGTCATAAGTGACTGTAGATCATGCTACATGGCCATTTTGTTTAACTTTCCATAATAAGAGAAAGCTAAGTCAAGTGGTACCTATTTGTAGCAATAGCGCATAATAATAAACATTTGCACAACAACAATGGAACATGAAATAATCGTCAATTATTCGGCCTAGTTAGCAAAGTTACCAATTTAAGGTCTTGGCAAACTGTGAACGGGTTTGAACATGCGAGGGACATTAACTTTGCCAGTTTAAAGTCGTGGTGGACCATAATATTGCGAAATCTAGTTTAAAAGATAAAATAGATATTAAAGTTGCTAGTTTAAGGTCATGGCGGACCGTCCTCATGCTACAGTGTATATCAAAATGTAAATCGAGGTTGCTAGTTTAAGGTCTTAGTAGACCATTAACGGGTGGAGCTCGAGAACTAAGGTCACTAGTTTAAGGTCTTTGCAGACCGTTAACGGGTAGGATTTTTAAAGGTCACTAGTTTAAGGTCTTTGCGGACTATGGTAGGAGCTTTGCAAAGGTAAGTTGCTAATTTAAGGTGGGACGAACTTTTTGGTTGGGCCCACCTGTTATGTTGCAAACAATGATGCTACGCTATAGGGGGATTATGACACAATAGTGCTACACTATATGAGGCATCCCACATTACTTGAGGTGTGAAAATAGTAAGTTCTTTTCATTGCGTTGGCTATAAATAGGGGTTTATCCCTGGTAAACTTGTCATTTTCGTTGTCAGAGTGCAAAGCCCACATCCAAAGTGTAGCACTGTCGTGCCAAGAGAGAGTGAAGTAGTGTAGCGTAGCAGTTGACAGAGAATTTTTGAGTAAGATAATGACACCTAAAGGTGAACATAAACACCGAGGACTCTTTAAGGTAGATGAGATGAAGGATACTCTGGGGCACCTGTCCTAGGCACATGTTGAAGTGCAGGAGGAGACTTCATCTTCTTGGTAAGGTTCTATGCTGCCCTTTTTTTTCAAGCTATAGTAATCATTATTGTAATGAAATCCACATCTTTTATCATTATTTTGGTTGCCGTTTCAGCTGCTATGCCGCCACTATTTCTGGTTAGCCACAACAGCTGTATGGACATTACGCTATAGCTGCATGCGATATCGCCTTGACTGCCATTGTTACAACCACCTTGTCGTAGGGGTTTGGGTGATTCGGGACAGCTTAGCGTAAGGTTAGTGTAGCATACCATCCTCAAGAGGGTTTGGCCATCTACAAGATTTGACAGCATGACACGTGTTTAAAGTAGTGTAGTGCGAGTTATTTTGTACGGTAGAAGTATGGTTGAGATGGTTGTAGCACAGTGAATTCTTTCTTATCTAAATTTTGTAATGCATTTATTGCACTATGCCGGTATGTCGTAAGGTATTTTGGTTGGCCGTATTAGTAGATTTGTTTCTATTAAGTTTGCTACATTGCCATGCTTATCATAGTAATGTGTTGATTACATTGTTGTATTGTTGCACATGTGTCTGTTCCTATTCATTTGCTACATTACGTGTCATCTAAGTGTTGTTGCATTGTGTGAGGTTTGATGACTATGCTATGCTGTGAGGCTTGTTTTGTTGTTGTTTGTTTTTTTAGAGAGATTTGCGACTGCAAGATCATGCTATGCTACATGCAATGAAAATGTCATGCTATACTATATGTAATTAGAGGGTCATGCTACGCTACATGTAACCTTCACTCGTACACAGTGCTAACATTTAATGCTTCGCTGTGCAGGGTCATGTTGAAGCCCATCCTGATTGTCTTGGAGATTGTGGGAGTCCTGTGCTGCCTTAGCGAACCGGTGGCCAATGTTCCTCCTCCTCATGCATGTGTGGGGCGGCAAGCGGTCTAGTTCTAGAAGGGCGCATAGGACTTCCTACAGTTCCTCCTCCGCCATTTTAGTGTGATTGTTTGGTCACATTTATCAGCAAAGGCCGCAACTGCAATCACAGAAACCTTGTTTCCTGGGGCAAACCAGGGAATTTTGAAATTTTTAATTGATGGGTCAATCGGGGGCAAGCAGGCAGGAGGTTCCATCTAGCACCCAAAAAGCTTGATATGCTTAAGTTGGATCTGGGAGATGCCTAAGTATAAGTGCTATCACTTCTACAACACGCTATTCGTCAACCCAAAAAGCTTGAGATGCTTAAGTTGGATCTGAAAAATGCCTAAGTATAAGTTCTATCACTTATACAACACACTATTCATCGCCCATCACATGGGCACCTGCTTTTAGAACCCACCTAGAATCATTTATTACACCGGTGGGTGAGTTCTACGAAGGTATTTTGTTGCATTATGTAATCCATGCTACGCTAGACATAGGTATTAATAGTGTAAATATACATATTTTTTTATGTGTTGCCAAGATTTTTATTGATAGGAGTGGTCTTCACGGTGACATAGACGCCTTGGCTTTGGCACAGATGTCCCTGTGAGAGTTTTCCTCTACTAGGAATGTGTGTGCCGACGTAATAGGCCAATTTGGGGGTGAGTTTAGAACCTATCCAACCTGGTACTCCCAATTTTATGGGAAGTGTAAAGAGGCTGGTTGGTTGGATAGGAAATGGGCATCCCTTAGGCTACTCACTGTTGAAGATGTGTTGGTGGATCTCCCACCATTTCCCACCCCATTTAAACCTGGTACGCTAAACTGTGAATTCACTGTTACATGTTCAAGTGATGTTCATCTTTTGCTAACTTTTTTCTTTTATTTTGCAAACCATTTCAGTGGCGAAGAAATCCCAAGAGGTGACTATGATCTCCTCCAGGCACAATGAAACTAGCCTCTTTTTTAAGTACGAGGAGGTGGAGGAGACCTAGTGTTGGTTATGCAATAGGGCCCTAGCCACACTTGTCCACAACCTTCAGGAGGCTGGGCTCATGGATTTATTTTTGACCATTAACCCGAACATCCCGCCTACTGAGATGCTTTCCCTAGCTAACTCCTTCTCCAAAAAAGCACACCACTTCCACACACATGTTCACAGTGTGCGATTGGTGTTTGACAGTGACAACCAATTGTTCGCGGATCTTTTCAATGTCCCTTTTGATGGTCTCCCCATAGGAGAAAAATCCAAGAAAGAGGCAAACCATTAGGAGGACATTGAGGAGTGGCTAGGGGTAGCAAAGGACCGAAAGGGAATCTACATTGAGAAGGTCAGGATATGGGTGGCCAAAATGGTTTACCCTATCTTCTGTGCCTATGCCTTTCCCAAGCTACTCTCTCAAGGAAAAATCACTAGAATTAAGCAAGCTTGGGTAATGAGGGATGTCATGGGAGAGGGGACTCATTACAATTGGGCCAAACACCTTTGCAAAGGCATGCAAACTAAAATGGTCAAGCTTTGTAGGAAGCTTGAGTTCGGTCTCAATGTGCACCATGCCTTCTTCATAACCTACTTGCGGCATTTTGTGGAATTCTTAGTAGTTTGCAAGAATGGAATTTGGGTACTATAAGATCGTAGCCAGATTTCCAAGCCGTGGATCTACCAAGTCTTCTGTACCACCCGATCTCAAGACCCCTTAGAAGCTATTTCAGAATCATTTTCAATAACGACCAGGGATTGGGTGGCCCACAACTTTCATGCCTAGGATAGGGTAGGAGAGGCACCTCCCATTACCACTAGTAGTGTGACAAGGAGGGAACACCTCATTACAGAGATGGTGAGAACTAAGTTGCAATGCAAAAGGTCTCTTCTAGCTGAGGAGCTCGTCCATATGAATGAGGAAAGAGGGAAGAAGCTACGACTCAAACTTCATAGAGTGCAGCCTCCGATTGGTAAGTGTTTTATTTTTTATTTTTTTTTTGTGGTTAACGCTTGCTACGCTAGGTAGCATTGCACAGTGTAGCATCTGCTTCAAGTTGGTATTATTTGCTAACTGTGATTATGCTTTATTGGCAAAGGAAGAAGAGGAAGAAGGGGAAGAAGAGGTGGTGGCCCCTACAATAGGGGTGACCGGTGAAAATGAAGGGGCTCTAACCACAGAGGAAAGGGTCCCTACTGATGAAGAGGAGGTCCCTATTGACGAAGAGGAAAGAGGCCTAGCCACTAAGGAAGAGGCTCCTGGTGATCAGGAAGAGGCCCCTGTTGATGACCTTTTACGAAGAGTAGTTCGATACCAAAGGGGCACATGAGTATTGGGGATGCTACTATGTTGTTGGGTCAGCTGTAAGGAGAGGTGCTCCATTTTGATGTTGGTGAGTTTGACTGCATATTTGACAATGTGCCAATGGGTGACCCCCCTACTATCACCCCTGAGGGTTTGCTGGGTAGGAGCTTTACACTGTCATTTACATTGTTCATCAGCTTTATTATGATTCCTCTCCACTATGGCTAATACATTTTATCATGCAGCTGACACCACTATTGATACCTCTGGCCCATCCTCGATCCGCCTGTGATCATGGACCGAGACCCCTAACAAATTTACTTTCATGGAGGGGGTGGTCAATGACATGATCGACCATCTGAGGCAGATCAACCCAGAAGTGGGTAAGTTAAACTACTACGCTAGACTCTCTAAATTTTTGTTTCTTCACTATGCCATTGTAACTAATGCCTTTCTATGTGCGGTTGGCAGCCTCTCATCTCAAGTGGAATCCTACGCAAGCGGTTGAGGTCAACGCCATGCTCGAATTTCAACCAGAGGTGACTGAAGTACCCCGTCACATATATGACGAAGCAAGCCAATGTGCATTGTATTTGACATGCTTCTTATGGGAATGCAAGCGCGTGAACAAAGACCTCTGGAAACGGGTACAGAGGCATGAGAAGGAGAAGGCCAACTTAACTGCCAAGGTGGGAGATATCTGATCCAGGAATGAATTCCTATTGGCTCGAGACACTAACGATGGCAGTTGGTGCACGACCGTCATTGACTACGCAAGATATTGGACGGCCATGCGATGCAACAATGAGGCCACTCATGAAATAATAGAACAATGCATGCGAATGGACCTGTTAGCCCAGAAGAACCAAGACTGGAAGAACTATAGTTCAAAGGTTTACGAGTGGGGGTAGGCATAGAAAAACTACAAACATATGTATAAACTAGAACGTGCCACCTACCGTAAACAATACTAGGATGCCTTTGCCAAGTTACATACCTACGAGGTATTTCTTGACATTATTGGTGCTTCTAGCACTTACGACAAGTTCATACAACATGTGATAGTGAGTGAATCTCCCAAAAGGGAAATGACCTTTCCTGCAAGTGAAACCACCGCTGCCACCTTTTCTCCAAAACCATTGAGATGGACATCCATAGAAAAGGAGAAAGTTGCAGCAAGTGTTAACTTGGGAGATAGGAATTGGGCCGATATTATGGAAGAGGAGATCTTGTAACTCCTTGGGGCAAGCATAGATTAGATACCCCCTGAAATAGATGCGGGGCCATCTTGGTTCAGTCATTTCTTGGCGTTGTGATAATTTATTTTATTCGAGTAATTAATGTAGCTTTTAACTGACTATTTCTTTTTCCCTGTGGTATAGAATCCAGATGAAAACATAGGACCTAATGAGGTCGGGGATGATGGAGTGGGAAAAGGATCATAGCGTAGTATCTGAGAATTTTATTTGAATTTTCTCAAAGAATGTTGCAAAAATTATTAATTAATATTTTGAATGAAAGAAAAAATGAAATATGAAGAAATTTATTTCATTTTAGCTTATGTGTTGTATTTATTTTTATGTTATTCTTTTTCTTTTCTTTTTATCAATTAAACTCCTTGGGAGCATCTTGTTTTAGTTTTAGGTCATTTCGAGTCGTAACAATAGTTTAAGACCATTCAGGGTCGTTGCTAGTTTTGGGGCATTTCAAGTCGTAACAATAGTTTAAGGCCATTCAGGGCCGTTGCTAGTTTTGGGCCATTTTGGGCCTTTGGAAGTTTTAGGCCATTTTGGGTTAGTGGTAGTTTTAGGCCATTTCGGGCCAATGGTAGTTTTAGGCCATTTCGGGCCATTGGATGTTAGTAAGGGAAAACATTTTACCAGTTTTAGGCCTTAGCGGGTCGTGACGTGATGTAAATAGTGGATGTGATGTGAACAGTTTAAAGAATGAAAAATGAGTCAATCGTTAGCATAAAAAATGAATATGAAGCAAACAAGGAATAAATGTATAATAAGTGTTAGTTGTGTCGAACGTAGTAGAGTAGTTATGCTACACAGGTAATAGTCATTCTTGCAGCTACTTTCTAACCCATCATGGGCTTGGTGATGCGTAAGGTCGAGGGGCTTTGTTGTGGTATTCTTCTATGTTGTTATCTACCACTTGAAAAGGTAATTCAACCCACGTAGTTTCATTTTCCAAGCTAGTGTTTTGGGCTAGCTCATTTGCCAAACAAGTAGCTTCTATGGAGATAGGCGTTTCATTCTCAGAGGTTATTACTTTTGAACCTTGCTCCATGTCAACATTGTTTATTTCCTAGGTGGCAACTTCATCATTGTGGATTACCACCTCCCTGCCCACATAAGGTAGGTGGATTTCTTCATGTATAAGTGAAGAGATGGCCCTAAGTTGGGCTCACCACGACCTCCCCAAGATCAGGTTGAACCCAGGCATCTCTTCCACCACGATGAACATTGCACTTGTGGAAAACTAGTCCCCTGCCACAAAGTTAATGTGGAAAGTCCCCTTTACCACCACCTGCACTCCGTTGAACGAATTCAGACATGAGGTTGTTGTGGGTTTGATTTGATCCACCAAACCTAGTTTGTTCACTATGGGGAGCGGGATGACATTTGTAGCAGCTCTGTCATTAATGTGTACTGTTCGGATCTTATGTTAACTGACCCAAATTGTGATGAACAGGGTTGCTAATGTGGCCTAGCCCTTCTCAAGGTCATCCTTGATGGACTCATCATGAAATGTCAACTGAGTTGACCATGGTTCTTCGGGCGTAGAAGGAAGCATGACCGCATGGATCGCTTTCTCCTCTACCGGCATGTTTTCATCAACTGGTATGGATGTTGACATGCGAACCAAGGCTTCGTCGTGTATAGTGGATGTCATTACTAGGTTGTATAGGCTCAAAGTTGTATTCTTTTGTTTCAGAGCTTGTTTGACCTGGGTAAAGGCATTTAGAAGGTCCTGCCCACTTTCTTGTTGTTTGCCACCCTTCTCCTCCTCCATTCGTCCTAGAAGATGAATTTCTTGAGGAGGAGCAGTCTTAGGTTTGGGGCTAGACCTTTTTGGATAGGATGGCGATGATTTTGCGCACGTAGTAGCATCAACTGTTGATGATGAGGGGGGCGTAGACATGGAGGACGAGGGTGTAGGCTTGGGGGAAACTAGGGCGGTACGCTTCGTGGTCGTTTCGTCCATCAGACACTCTTCCTATTTTTTTGAATGGGAAGGCTATGATGTCGTCTTATGTTGGCTCTGTGTGATGGGGGAAGTTGAGTGTTTTGGCCCCCTAATGATAAACAATGTTTTTGGTGTTAGTGTGGGCAGAAATGCAGTTTTGAATATGAAGGGTGCGGGGGTGGATGTCTGAGGGGAAACCCTAAGGATGAATGGCTATTGTGGCATCTTTTTTGCCATTGTTGGTGTTGGTACTCTACGTTGAGGCACACAAACCACAAATAGCTACTGTGGTGGTTCCAGGTTACTATCTACGCCAATCATGTTGATAATGGACCCCAAGTTGTTAGCATTGAGGGGGTCCTTGTAAACATGCATGGATTGATTTTCAGGACAGACAGGGTTGCTTTCGTCTAGAACCAACTTCCCCTGATCAATCATCTAATGTATGTCATCTTTTAATGCTAGGAAGTAATCTATGTCATGACTAAAAAGTTGATGGTAGTCACAGAACTGCTCCAGCCTAAAGTTCTTAGGAACTGGTGGCTCATTAGGCATAGCCAAGGAGGGGTTTCTAAGGAGCTTGCAGTACCCTTGATGCCATTTGGTTTCCTCCTCAGACATCCACTTATGTTGGATGTACACAACCCCAAAAATTTCTTCAAAATTTTTGAAGGCTTGATGGGCAATGGGATGTACTTGGAGCGATCTTTATGCTTGAAGTTGGTTTTAGGCTAGGTTGATGCCTCTGGTGCCGACATGGAAGGTTGGGCAGCATTACTTGAACTGGGCGTGGGTTGTGGCCACCTTTTTGTTATTGTTGCTATTGGGTTTTACCTCGTTTGCCATGGCAGCCACCGTGGCCATTGAGGCTTTGCCCTTCTCTTTATCTTTTTTGGTATATGCATTCTTGTACACAACATAGGCCAGGTCTTTATTGGCTTCAGCCATGTCTTAGATGCTCTTCATCTGGGTGAAAGCTTGACTAAGAAAGCGTGGTGCTAGGTAGTATAGCTTGGATTTGATGAAATAATTTACCACCCCCTTGAAGATGGCTAGCAAATGGGCCTCCACGATAGGCTCATAGATCTCATTCAAGGTAGCACTCCACTGCTGTATAAAATTTTGCATCGACTCTAGTGGGTCTTGCTTAACGCCCATCAACTAATCCAGCGTGACTTCGAGCTTCATGTTATACTTGAAGTGGATCATAAACTGGGTCAACAGCTCCTCCAGTGTTGAGATGGAGGCACGCGAGAGTGTGCTGTACTAGTCTAAAGCTTTGCCCATTAGAGACATAGCAAAGATGTGAATAATGGTATGTGGTCACTGTTGCAACAACAAAGATTCAAATCTAAATGTAACTAAATGTGCGTTGGGATTTCCCTCCCCATTGTATTTTGTGAAGTGCGGAAGTGGCATCCCAGAGGGTAATGCAAGCATGGAAATGACTGGGCTAATGGGGTCATCATGGTAGAAATCCATGACCTGCACTGTGTTAGAACCGGCAGCTTTGAGATGCTTGATCTCTTCAGTGAGGGTCTGGATAAGTTGGAACGCTTGATCCAGACCTAAAGATGATGTAGATGGTTGTGGGGTTGCAGGGGTAGCCATCATTGGTGGCATAGTAAGGACAACGGCCTGACTCATAGGGGGTGTCGTTGGGGCTGCCCTCGTGAAGGGTGTTACCTGTGAGGCCCACCACCCAATGGGCGGTGCTGTTGGGGTGGTGGCTACTGGTGGTGTTGTAGGGTTAGTCACTTGCGTGACTGGTGGGATGGGCCACAGTCCCACTCTTAGTTGTGACACCTGCGGGACTTGATATGCTTGGTGGTAAGGGTAATGTGGCATCTAGGTGGGTTGCGAAACAGGGAGCAAAGTGGTTGGGGTTCACCGCATAGTTGGGCCAGGGCCTATTGCTGATGGTGGAATAGGTGTAGATGATGGAACAGGAGCAGAGACTCCATGCAGCTATGAAGATGTAGTGTGCACATAGGGTAACGTAGCTGTGATTGACACTTGGTATGAGGATAGGATAGAGCGAGGAGGATTAGTGCCTAGGAATGAAACTAAGGGAGGAGCATGTTGATAAGTTGAGGGTGCAGGATGATTGCCCATGGTTGATGAAAATGTAGATTGTGGTAGAGTCATTGTAGTCATAAAAGAGATAAACACAAAAAGTAGGTTTGACCTGAAGACTGTGGTGGGAGGGATGGTGGCAGGGTAAGTCTGGCCACCACCCTCGAATTGGGAATCCAAGTCTTCTTATCCATCCTCATAATGCTTCATTGTAATGGGATGTTGTGTCTCTCTCCCTATACTTACTGACTCATATCAGCTGGTCTAAAATCCACTGATACATTTCTGCTAGGGGGATGATAACATTAGGGGTAGGGAAAAATTCCCTCTTGTTTCGATGAAGGAACTCGAAGTTGTGTTTATCCTCGAGTTCTTAATAATCCAGGGGCATATTTTCTTGGATCTTTGCGCAGAGGAAGTTGTAACGCTCTGTGTCTTGGGCCAAGAACTCAAGTGATAGATGTCAGATCTTAAGGGACTAGCGTGGTGCTAGCACTAGGCTAGGTGGCTGCTCAGCACCTATGGTGCTTTGAGCCAAGAAAGGAACCTCAAGGCTCAAGTTGGAAATAGCAGTTGTTGATGGAATCATTTTGTGTGATAAAAGGGAAAATCAAAAACAAGAAACCCATAGATCAATAAGCGATTAGAGGCGTTTCGTCCTGCTAGGTTCCAAAGGAACCATCGTTGCAACCAGTCTACATCACACGATGCGTAAAGAACCACAAAAGGGTGTCACGTTTATGCTAGTGTGTAATAGGGTACAAAGAGCATGCAAGACTACCCAGAGGATGCAGAAAGGGCATCAAAAGGCCCTCCTTCTAGGGCCAAAAATTGTAGCAATAGAAAATGTCAATGGCTAGAACACCGAGAGGTTGCTAGGTGAACAGTTTAGCCCTAGATCTATGCGATGGCCATGCTTGAGAGAAATGGAAATAGGGCACCCTGAACGGTCTAGTCGATCAGACATGGACTTAATTGATGTATCTTAACCTTTCGTAAACGTTTGTTTTACAAGCGAGACACGTGAAGTAAATCGACGATTAACAAATGTAAAGCAGTAAAATTAATGCAAAATAATGATGATAGTAAACAAATAGCAAAATAGATTTGGATGAGAGAATGCACCACCCCAAAGTTTGTGGATTTGATCCTTTTCCTTGTTTGAAAAGTGTACAACAGGTTGTGCAAGACTAGAGAGACATTACTTACACCAAACAATATGGTCATAGGTCTTCTGCTTGCTACTCTATTTGTTGAGATGTCAAAATGCTCGACTCATAAAGGGATGTTTGGAGCCAACCAGAGAACCCAAAGGTAACCAGAATGTTCAAGGAAAATGCCAACTATGCTCTGTGAAAGCCAACTTAAAAGCCAACTACGCCAAAAATCCAATCTATTCTACCAACAAGCTAGCCAAGAAGCCAACCCTTTTAACATTGTTTGCTGGGGTATTTATCGGGCCGGGAGCAGGAGGAAAACGTGGTCTGGATGCCACATGTCCTGGGCCCTACTAGGTGCTAACATGTCCATACCATGTAGGTATGCGATGTTGGATGTGAACTTTGTTACCCTGTGACCATACTGTCAAAACTACATGTGCCAAAATCCAATGTGCTAACAATGTAAGCAAAGTGGAGCCTATGCTCTAGGACTACGTCTTCCCTGTTCTTACAAATAGGGTCAAGCGTAGGAACAATTTTTTGGGAGTTGACCACGGGTATGCACAATGGAGTGAAATTGCTGATTATGCCAAGGAGATGCTAGAGTGAGAAAGATTTTTGCCAACAAGTTCTAGGGCTGCCTGAAGACGTCTTGATGCTTCCATGCCAATGTTGCACTACTCGCACCATTGAGCATATTGGTGTAGCATGAGTAGTTGCTTGCTACGTTGTGCTATGCTATGTAGCGTAGTGTAGCATAGCCATTGGGCATGATAGAAATATGTTTAGCCGAAGAGCATTTGTCTAAGACTTAGCTAGGCTAACAGCTGCAACTTTTTTCCTTCGTGCTGGGAAGCCTTTGCACTCGTTGAATTCATGTTTGAAGCACTTTTGTTATTTTTTGCATCATTGCTACGTTGTGCTATGCTATGTAGCATAGCATAGTGTAGCAGCCAGTGTACCTTTCTACTTTGTTCAATTCGCAATTTTCTAGCAAGAAACTTTGCTTGATGCCTGAAGGCTAAGTGGGGAAACTAGTTTTGGAGGTCAAAGTGTCACCAAGTGCAATCTTCTTGTTGGAATCACTTGGCAAAATGTGCCTTTCTGCTTTGCCTTTGCTATGCTATGCTATGCTGCATAGGGTAGCACTTTGTGTTGGCTAAATTCTAACTTATCTTGCAATCATTTTATCAATTTGCACTTGTATGCTTAAGTGGTTATCTTTCAGTGCCTGCTATGTTGCATAGCATAGTGTAGCATAGCAGACTTCTTCACTAGAAAACTTGTCGAACTATTTTTCTCATCCCGAACACTTTCGACAACTCCTAGCATAGTCTCTAGGTAGACTGTTAGCTAAGTTAATTATATAGTTGGGTAGGCTGGAGAGTTCAATGAGCCTGTCAGCCCTGGAGATAGAAAACTTGCCAGACTAAACAGTCTATCCTTATTGCCTGCAACTTTCCTTCTAAACCATCATGATGCTACACTTGTGGAAGTCCTTGCCCAAATTCCAAGACTTTGCTGAAGCATGAGGGTCTTGAATTTTATGGGGTTTCACCCTCTAACCCATGCAAAAATTTATACAACAATGGAATGGTTTGCTGAATGAGATTCTCAAACCTATAGCTGAGATCCACCTTCTCAGTATATTCAAAGGGGTGGTTAATGACTTTCTTAAGTCTAAACTTTACTATCTAGACACAGAGTTACTCATTCAGTTTTTTTCATAAATTAAGAACATATAGGACACTATTGAGGCCACTCATGACCTTGTCTACATGGCATATAAGAACCAACACACTTGGAAGAATAAAGAGAAGGGGAGGCAAAGCAACATAGTCATGGCCACTATGGTCAAGGAAACTAAAACCAAGCAGGGACCTAAAACAAATTAACCCAAGGCCCTAACCACCAAAAATCAACTGTTAACATCTGGGGCCTCTACATCAAGTAACACAAGGCTAAATTTCAAAAGGAAGGATTGGTCAAAGTATACTAGGCTACTGATAAACCATCTAAATTCCTTAAACAGCTATTAAAGAGCAGGAGAATCCAATATAAAAAATGATTGGGAATGCCCATAAGAGGCATAATAAACTATGTGAGATTATAAAGAATCTCTCTTTTGCAACTAAGGATGACCCATTGGTACCTAAGTACTTCAAGCTTGACTATTTTTTCCACGCTCATCAACTGCTAGGTCATGATATCAACTTCTACTTCATCTTCAAGGATAACCTACAGAAGATGGTAGACAATAGAGAGTTGGTCCTTGATAACTCTAACCTATTCAAACTATGAAACTAATCCATGTAGGTATTTAAGGATTTGTTGAATGTCAACAACAACCCTTACACCATAGTTGCATTTAATGTAATCAACAACCCAAGACATGCATAGGAACTATTCATGATTCAAGTACCTCCTTGCAATGACAGTGGTCCTTCAACTTCATCTAGTTCAAGGTCCCCTTTTATTATAAGGATACCATCAACTACACCTCCCAAGAAGCCTTTTGTGATTAGGGTACCCCCTCCTACTATAATCTACTCTCCCATTATAACTAAACTCATCACTACAATCAAAAAATGTCCTCCCATGATGACCAATGAAATGACTTCTTTTCAACCAAATAACAACAAGAAGAAAGTACCAACAAAAGAACATAAGAAGCCTAAGAACAAAGACAACAAGCAAGCCAAGGCATGGAAGGAGGTGGGACTGTCGAAGTCTACCCCTATTTCATCCATCTCTATGAGCTCTAACACTTAAGTTCCTTCAACAAGTCAAACATGAGAGGACCCCAAGCCATAAGGGAAGGGAAAAGAGGTTGAGGCACAACCCCTAAAACATGAGGTTTGCATCCTAGGGTGCATGGATGAAGTTAAGGCCAACAAGAATAAAAAATCAATGAACAATGGCAAGGGCTTCCTCAATGCAATGGAAAAGATCAAGAAATATTTGAAACAAAAAAACACATGGTAATGACCTCTATTGCACACCACAAAGCATTATTGAAAATTTTGACCTCTATTCTTATTAGAGAAAACATCCACACTAGTGAATAGTCCATTGATGTGATAAAGGTAAAACCTTCACTGAGGGAAGAAAAGAAGTAAACAACATTGGTGTTTCATGATAGTGAGGTTAAGACCAACCCCCAGGATGGCAAGACAATGAAGGCCCCCCTCTTCATAACAATAAGAGTGGGACAATACAAAGTACATAAGGTACATGTGGATGATGGGGAAGCCACCAACGTAATACCTTATATCATTGTTAAATGTTTAGGTTTAATAGAACACATGCAACACACATCAACTTCTACTCTTAAATTCTTTAATAGATCTCAGGTTATGGTTAAAGCATCAATCTCTTTGGATCTCGTAGTAAGGGAAAAATTTCCCATAATAGCCAATTTCTTGGTGGTGAAACAGATACCAAGATTCAATCTCATTGTAGGGAGGCCTTGGCTAGCTCAATTACAAGTTTTTTTCTCATCCATCCACCAAGAAATTGACTTGCCTTATGAGAGAGGTAAAATAATTATCCATGGTGATAGTGCAATTCCCTTGGTAGTTAACAACGTTGACGTAGAATAAGGACTTGAAGTGGAGTTTCAAGAAGAAGCTTCTATTGTTGATGATGAATTATAGAGGCCTAATAGATTGGAAGAGGCCCAAACACAAAACAATAAAACTATGGTTGCATCATGGGTGAAGTTCCCCTTTAATGTGGTTAGTGAAAGGAATGGAGAATACAATATCATGCAACGTAGGCCATACACCATTCCTAATATTTCAAAGATTAGGAAACATTTGCATGATTGGCATTTGTCTTCTGTTCACTTGCCCTTGTACCCATAACCATGTATTTTTCTTTTTCTTTAGCTTTTTTAAATTAGTTTAAACATTGTATACATATACCGCCTGATGTTACTTTATTTTACCATTTTTTGACCTTACTTTGCAAACAACCTAGAGTTTATTCTCATTTATAATTTACCCTTTATGCCTTGTCTATTTTAGAACATAAAATGTGAAAAATATCATAAAAACTTTAAAACCTGAAAAATTCATAAAAATTTCAAAATACAAAATCGATAAAAATTTCCTTTTTGATGTACAAGGCCTACCATGGCCTAAAATTAGAAAAAAACATAGTTTTCTATGACCTAAAAATGGCAAAATGCATGGCCCACCATGGCCTAAAACTGGAAAAAAATTTATAACTCAGTTACAACCTAGCTCTAATTTTAGTCGCCTAATTGGTTTTACATGTTACTTTACCAAATTATTATATTATAGTCACAAGATTTAACCAACGCAGCCTTATAGCATGACTAAAACATAAAATGTATAATATGAATTAAACTAATAATATCAAAACATATAAATGAAATTTAAGTTTAAAAATAATAATTAAAATGTCTGTAACACATAGCCATGGTCACATAGTGTGTGATGAGACGCGGTTCGCACACGCTGCGATATCGCATACGCGATATCGCAGCCGACGCAATATCGCATCCGCTGCAATATCGCGTACGCGATATCGCATCTTTCCCTACGATATCACGTACGCGATATCACAGTTCGCCGCCATGTCTATAAATAAGAGGCGGCTCTCCCTTATTCAGGATCCCAGTTTTAGAGTAGCGAAGCTCTGGCAGTTTGATCCCTCCAGAGTTAGAATTTTTCCCATGTCTACCTGCAGTGTGGTGAATGTAATTGTACGGTGTCTTTATTCGAGTGTGTCGTACTTGGACATGCACATGACCAGAAATAAAGATTGAGATTACTTCATCATTGCAGCATTCACTTAGTTTATTTATTTGTTATTTATTTAATGTTATTTATTGCTTTCATAGCACGGTGTGAGTACGACTTGGCTACGAGCATCTACAGATGTGTACGGCTAGTCAAGGAATCGGTTACTCATCGCGATTAGTCTCTCACCCTTAAACTCCTAGAAGCGGAACGAGTACGACTTGATTATGAGCATTTAAGTGTGACTGCTTGGTAGCCCAGTGGTGTAGCTAGGGGGATCTACGCTTGGTAACCTAGTGGTGTATTTGGGGTCTGCCCTTGGTAATCCCAGTGGCGTACCTAGGCCTATGCTTGGTAGTCCCAGTGG
>MNCI01036336.1:1893715-1917457 GCA_015680685.1 Gnetum montanum | reverse complement strand
TATTTCCATCGAATCTTGCTCTATTTCTAGTTTTCTTGTGGAACATTCTCTTTCTCTGGGGAAAATTAGGAGTAGATTTGCAGAGTTGTGCTCAAATTTTTTTGCAAAATTTTATTTGTTACAAGTAGATATTATAAGGACCGCGTAGACTAGGCAGTTGAACAAAATAGGAAACTTTCAACAACTCACAGTACTTGGCAAAGTTGGCTGAATCTCTTTAAAGTAAGTCATTTGTAGTTTACACACAATGCAATCGTTACATTTCTCACAACCGCACACCGCAACAGCACACACACATACTCACATTAACTACTGAGTTTATTTGGAGGTATCTGGGCCTTGGTGTTGCCAGAGACCAACAGGCACCTAAATCCTATTCGAGGACACTCGTTGGCGATCGCGTCCCAAACGGTCGCCAACAATAACATCCTCCATGGGGAAGCTCCAAAGGCCAACCTCTAGAGATTTTAGGACTTAGTCTTCGATCATGTGGGCTTGGTCCACCTCCCCAAGATTAATTTCTGTTAAGATGTTGCTCTCATCAATATTGGTCCATGTGGGTGGCTCTTGCAAAAATGTAGTGATAGTTACCTCCCTAGAAGTAGTAAAGACTTGAGGAGTTGGAGAATCAGCCATTGTTAGAGAGATTTCAAATAATTTAAAGATGCTCTTTGCTTGAATCCGCTTCATAAAAAACTCCAATTTGCATTGTTCAGTGGACTCCTCCTACACCAATTAACATATGTCTCATGTTCTACCTTGTACTTCTTCTTGTGATCTTTTTGTACTTGATCCCACTCAAGGACCCAGACATAATAATCTCTCCACTCCTTGGCCTTGCATGCTAATAAGCTCATTTGTAGCTTTTGCACTACAATCTCCCTAGTAAGAGTAACCTTGACATGGACAATGTTCTAATATCGTGCCCATGTTATCTCCTTGGTTTGTAAGGAGTTCCTGTTAGCCACTTGGGCTCCCATGAACCCCTTACAATCCTGGAGATTCTTAATTACCTTAGTCTGCCCCTTAGTTTCTCTTTCCAACATCACAACTCATTCCCATAGGAACTCATTGAAACATTGGCACTCCCACAATGTTTTAGCACATGAAAGTACACATCTAGTGGCACTTTCATACAACTTTTATGGTACATTCTCCACTTCAGGTGGTAGGCTAGACAATGAATCAATTTGCATGGCAATGTTGAAACCCCATCCAACCTTAGACATTGCAAGCAATATAACAAGAAAATAGACATATTAAAAATAATAAGCAACAAAAATAACCAAAAACTTCTAAACCAATAAGATCACATAACCATAAAACCTACATGAACAACAAAAATGCATAAACAAAGTAAAAACCATTAAAGGTAAAATAAACTAAGGTTCTTACAAACATTGGGAGCAATTTGTTACAAGTAATCAATAATTTCTTTAGCTACCCGACACATGAACTTTATTTTATCAGGAACCTTTGCCCATGGTTTCATGTGAAATGTAGAGGTTGAGGCACCTAGTTGGGGATCAAGAGCTACAACAGGCATACGTATAGCTTATATAGGTAAAACCAAGCTTTAAACATAAAAACATAAAATGCAACATATAAGAACAAAATTCATAAATATCTGGGACATCATCGAAGATGATAATAGGGGGTTCACCAAGCTGCAGATAAGAAAATATAGCATTGGGGTCATCCAATGCAATGTTGGATAATCCTTCATCCTCATGCCATTGTAGAAATGTCTCCCCTAGCCATTTTTGTTCTCCCTTTGTTGCTACTACTTAGGCCACTAGTTCTATGTTGCTTGTCTACAAGAACAACAAAAAAAAACATAGAACAACTTAGTACATTTTTCCTAAGACAAAATAATGACATAGCCTTTTAACATAAAACATAAAATCCAAAACTTAAAAATAAAACAAACTAAAACATACTAGCAACCACATGATGTGCCTAGAAAATTTTAATGACAAGCCTCCTCTTTATATATTGTTCAATAATTGGTGTTGCTTCATCAACCATAGGCCTCTTTAGCTTCACTATAGCTACTCTGTTAGCTTTAGCACGTAACTCCTTGGCCTTTTGAACATTTCCTTGGGTAACTTGGGGCTCAATCCCCATGTTGTTAGGGGAAGCATAACGTACATCATTAAAATGCTTAGTGGTCACAAAAAGTGATTTCCCAACATCCTCTAGTAGGCTATGAGCCTATATGGTGGGATAGATAAGTTTCACCAAAGCCTTGGAAAGTTGGGATGGGTCTTGGCATACCCACCATCCATCCTTTTGCACCACCAGGAACTCCACAAACCTCCCAAGATGTGTCGCAAAGAATGCATAGTGCATGTCACACATCTTAGTGAGGTCTTTTTGAAGTTTCAAGATCTACCCTCATATCTCAAAAACCAAGTGAGAAGCCTTGTTGAATTGAGCATCCTTCGTGAGGACCTTTTTCATGGTCCATGTCTATTCGATGCTGATGATCTTTTGTGATAGCAATTTTGGAAATACCTGGGACTAGAACAATGGATAGAACTCCTTGGCCTCTGCATCCTGGAATTGGTTTAGGGACAACCTAGAATGACCATGACAAGTGTTTATCCATTCTTCCACCTTCTCCTGATGGCCTGTGTCTTTTTTCAATTTGACAACAACTATCATGCCCTCATGAGGAACACTAGAAAGGTCACTGAAGGTGGATTCATCAATGGACAAGGTGACAAGCATGTCATGGACCTAAGCAAAAAATTTCTTCACTCCTTTGTTAAAGGATTCGATGATATTCACCATCTTAGGAGTATGGATGGTTGGGCTAGGAGCCATGATAAGATCAAGCAAACCTACATTAGTGATGTTTGCTTAAACATTTCTAGGTGTCTAACTAGCTGACCAATGTTGTGCCAAATCTACCTCACAAAACTTGAGGATGAGTGTCTCTTTAGTACGTCTTGAAGTGATCAAGGTGACAATGGATGAAGATACAACCCTTACAACATACTGAAAGTAGCCAGTTAGCTTAAGCATAACCACATGTGAAAATAAAAATATGAAAAATATAACCAATTAAAAAAATATTTATAGTCATACTAATAAAACCACTTAAATAATTAAGGCCTAAATAACCTGCAAATATGTTGCCATGGAAACATTGACATAGTATAACAAATAAAATATAACATAAAAAACAAGAATTCTTACTTTGCTTGCTTGGTGAAGGTAGTGTGGGGACACTAAGGGGGATACATGTCTCTACACTGAAATTAGGGAAACCCCACCAACTATGGATTGTTTCATTCACTAAGCACCTGTGGTAGGCTTTGGCATAGCATGTAGTGCACCTATCAAAGTCATCTTTGAGCTATTCCATCATGGTGAGCCTCACAACTTGGCCTTTGGTAAATACCCCCAATGCTATTTGGGTTAAACACAAGAGCTGATCACTCTTGATCAATGCATGATCATCCATCCTATACCTGTAGGCATGTTAACAAAAAATAAAAACCATTAAGCCAAAATAGCCTAATAAAACTAAAAGTAAATAAAAAATAACTTAGTTTTACACTTACCCCTCCAAATGGTAGATAGTTCCAGGAGGGTTTTGAAACAACATGTTGGCACAATGATCAATGAGCAGTGTGTTGTTTATATTTTATTGGATGAATTTGGGCATATCCTAGATTTTGGACAATATGTGTGTCCCTTTGGTGTATATCTTGTTGAATTTCTCACCCTCAATGCGAGTTTTAGGATCATTAACTATAAACTTGATGATTAAGCTAGCAGAATGGTATGTTTCCTAGATTGTTTCTTCCATTCACTTAACTCTCAATTTCCATGCACTCATATTATGAATCTAATAGTACATATGCATTTAACAGAAACACATACAATGCACGAAATGAAGATACGCAATGAAATAATGCACAAACCTTCCTTGTTCATATTATTCACACTGTAGAGTAGAGTACAAATGAAGAAAGAATGTTAAGGGATGCTTGAAAATAGACTACTCAAGAGTTTCTATGTGTAGAACCTCCTAAGATATCTTTTCAATACCTCACAATGAGCTAAGGGATGCTTCAAGGTGGAATTCTTGAAAGTCACAAGTTGTAGCTCTTTTGATATCTTGCTCTTGTATTGCCTCTTAATTTTGATGTGCATACAATAGATAGTAGAGGATATGGCCTTTGGACACTACAAGACACACACAACACACTATCCTAGTGGGAGATAGCATAATGAGCTTTGGGATAAGCTCAAATCTACTTTTGCAAAAGTAGCTTCATGAGAGAACTGTACAAAGACCTTTTACTGTAGCTATAATTACCCAAAGTCACTATTAGATTCTAACCAATTTATACATTATGGTGAATATGGTTTGCCCACTTGATAGATTGTACATTCCACTGCACCATCACACCTTAGCTGGTCCATTTTGGAATCGAAGGTGTAAAGAGAAAGACTCCTTGGAATAATTGCATGGGTAGAGAAATGAGTTTGGATGTCAATCATGTTGCTAGTATAGACATCCTAATAGAAAGCTTACTATCATGGATTCTACTAGTCTATCCTTTTTACAATAGTAGAGGCTAGGAAGTATCTAGGTGTCACACTTTCTTTAGTAAAGTGCCACTCCTAGACATCAAAATTAGTATAGAATAGATAATCTCCATGATATTTATTTTTCCTTTGAAATAATGCATTGAGATAGGAGGAAGGATAATAAATAGGTAAATGACAAAACTTGGTCCACCAAGTCCAAAAATTTTCAAAAGGATTTTTATAGCTACCCCATGGGTTAATTTCAATTATATAGGCATGGCATGGATTAGGCTAGAAATAGGGTTAGTTAAGTATGTCAGGGTTAGAAGGCCATTACAAGGAACAAAGTTCTAGGTGGGTAGATGAATATAGAAAAGGTCTACCATCTATTGGTTGAGAAAATATTTTATGATAGATACAAGATTGAGGGAGACAATTATTTAGGTGATCTAAATAACAATAGAAATTCATAAAACTATATTCATGTTGGTTCAAGATCTGATCTTGTTTAAGTGTTACCATGTACACTTCTCCTTTTTTGCAATTTCTCAATCGATTTGAAGAATGGAGAGTTCATCCTTCACTTATTAACACATCTTGAAACCAACAAACTGTCAAGTAGAGAGTTGATACTCTCTTGTCAAGAAATTTGCTAAGCTATTATGTTTTCCATTAATATATTCAATATTGAATTCAAAATTAAAAGGAAATAAAACCCATTTGATAAATTTGGTATGAGCAACTTTTTTTAAGGATTTTGTAGAGAGATATTTGTCAAAGTTTTTTAGGTCACTTCTGATGACAAAGTGTTGGTTTTGTATAAACAACCTAAACTTCTTAATGCCTTTTATTATGGCTAGTAACTCTTTATGAGTATTATGGTAATTGAGTTGAGGAGGACTAAATTTACCATGCATATCGACATATCCTTATCATCTTATCCTTTTCTTCTTTAAGTGTGGCTCCTCAAAATTCATTTGAGGCATCTATTTCTATGATCAATTTACCATTTGATGGTAGATGTAGTTGTGGTAAGTTCATACAGTGGATTTTGATGTGGGAAACTATTTCACTATGTTTGTGAGACCATGGAGGAGGATTTTGTCCTAATTATTCATTGAGTAGTTTTCTATCCTAAGCTAAATTTTTGTAGAAACCAAAGACATAGTTTATACAACCCAAAAAGCATTGTAATTGTGTTTTGTCTCTTAATTCTATAGAAAAGTTTTTAATGGTTTCTAGGATATGATTTTGTAGAGCAATAGTTTCTTGGGTGATTTCTAAACCTAGAAAATCTATGGTCTCTTTTGCTATTTTCATTTTGGTTGGTAACAACACTAAGCCATTAGTATCTGCAATTGATAGAAGGTCTTCAAATGCTTGATATGTTGTTGTGGTTTTTTACTCATAATTAGTATATCATCAATGTAAACCATGATGAATGGGTAAGGACTGAAAATACCATCCATACACTTTTAAAAGATGGAGGGTGTTGTTTTTAAGCCAAAGGGGAGTACCATCCATTCATATAATCCACCAGGCATCATAAAGGATATTTTCCATTAATCTTGTGGCTGAATGTGTATCTGCCAAAAACCAGACTCGAGATCAAACTTAGAATATATGTGAGGATATAAAAGCATTTGAAATAAGTCATCTTTGCTGGGGATTCGGTGCTAGACTAGTTTGATGATATCATTAAGGGGTTTATAGTTTACAACTAGCCTCCTTTTTCCCTTACTTATTCTCCTCTTTTGTTGACAAAGAAGGAAACACAAGAAAACATATTGTTACTTGGTTGTATTAATCCTTTATTTAAGAGGGATTGAATTTCTTTGTCACATTCTACCTTAAGAGAAGGAGACATACCTATATGATGTGGCTTAGCCTTGATTTTCACATTTTCTTTTAGCTCTATGTTACACCACTGTTTCTTCTTATGCTTGAAAACTATAGGATCATCATTAGCTAGCTTTAAAAGATCAGTTTGTATGGCTTCAAACTGGTTTTTCATCTTTTCTACGCTACTAATGATCCAAAGAGTATTACAGGCTTTTGCTCTTCTTTCAGTTGAAAATGAGCCTTATACAATTTTTTTCTTTTTAAAGTATGTCCTCCTAATAGAACATACATATTGCCTATTATGTATGGTTCAAGCTTTGCTAAATTATTTTTTCCTATGAGCAAATCATAAGATTTAATATCGTAATGAAGAACATCTAGACTTATTAGCTTATTATGTCTAGTTATTATGGGAATCTTAGCTCTATATTCCATGGGTACCTTTTGTGTATTGAAAGAGACATAGCTCTTGTCTTTCTTTTCCCAAAGATGTGTAGGAATAACATCCCATCGTGCTAGAGAAACTCATCTGACTACTCTTTTGGGGGTTTTGAATAAAGACACTTGTGCCACTGTTCTTCTATGGCATATCTCTACTCATCTAGGTCTCTTTGTTTTTCTTTGATTCTCCTTTTAAGAGACATGATATGGTTGATATCATCTATATGTTGCTTTTCTAGTTGAGGCTCTAATTGTTGTAACTAATGTTTGAGAATTTTATAAGTAGGATCACTTTCAATCAGATCTATAAACCTAGTGTCCAAAGAGTATTCTGAAGTAGATGTTGTTGTCCTATGCTCTTTTGCTCTTTGATTCATTCATGTGTTCATATTATAGTAATAATATGCATCCAAATTGTTGCTATGGTTACCATTATCATCAAATCCCCCCAAGGAAAAAGAAGGATCATTGTCACTAACATAAAAATCCAAGTATTCATCTAATTCAAGATAGATATCACCAGGTTTGAACGTGACAGAAGGGTTGGTAACATAGTCATAGAATTTCTTAGAAAGAGTATAATGTTCACTAAAATTAACACGCCATCCATGTTTTTGTTTGTTAGGATAGTCTCTAGCAAAATGATTTCCTTAACAAGCAAAACACTTAACTTGACCTTTGGGTAACTTTTGTTTACAATGTTTGAACATGCCTCTGAATGTCCTTTGGGGTTGGGTGGATGCCTTCATTTTTCATTGGTGAGTTTGGTAGGACTTTCTATACCTAGGCTATTTCTTTCTATATTTTTTATGACAATAGCTCTTATTATTATTTTGCCAAGTGGGTGTTAACCATTTATGTTCTAGGCAGATAGTTGTACAAAAATATTTTCCTAATTGCTTGTTGATTTATTTTACTATATATTGGGCACTTAAGTCATGACATAGGTCACTGTTAACATCATTGATGAGCTAAGCAATGTAGCTGAAACTTATGTCATCTAGATTTCTATTTTTGGATTTCAATTCTTGTAAATATTTTTCACTGAAAGGAGAAGGCATTGTTCCAATGAGATGTTCCTTTTCAGATCTATCATGGGTTAATTTCCCTTTGTAGTATTAGTCTTCCATTTGATTCAAGAATTCTTTAGTATCTTGAATTTTTTGTAATCTAGCAGCAAAATATCTTTCCCTAAATTTAGTAAGATAATTCTCTTTCTGGCCTAAAAATTCTTTAGTAATTACATTAATAAATAACATTGATGGTCCTATTAACAATTTTTTTAATGTCAACATCAATTTAATTCCACCAATGCCTAAGGTTTTCGATAAAGTTAAAGATAGTGTTTTGAATAGCATGTCTTGCTGGCTTCTTATGTAAGATTACTTGTCTATCTATGAAACCAATAATATTGTCAATGACTGCTTGTCTCTCTACAAATGTGCAATTTTCCATTGAAAAATTTGGTTCTCATTCACTAATGGGTTTGTAAGAGATTGTTTGATTTGCTTGAGATTCTTGTGTATAAAGCTCAGGATTATTCATAATGTTCTCTTCTTCCAAATCTAGTTTACTTTTTGAATCTACTACCATAGAATGAGATTCTTCATTGGCATTAATTTTTCTTTTTCTTTTTTGCTCTCTTGTATACTTGGGTTTGTAGACTTTATGTTGGAAATTTAGTGAATCAGTATTTGTACCCCATTTAGGTATCTCATATTGTGGTGATGGTGAAGAGGGATTTGTATTTGTGGTCTTTGCATTTTTCTATGGAACCAAATGTTGTTCTATTGTTCTTAACTTTGCATTCATGGAGGTCATTTTTTGGTTTATCCTATCAATCTACTTGTGAGAAGTTTGTATTTCTTCCATTAATGTACTAAGTCTATAACTATCCCAATTCTATAACCAAATTGTATCAAAATAAGGATCTATGCTCATTTTTTGGAATAAGGCATGCACTTGTTCAATCTTTGGTTTAAATGCCTATGATTGATCTAGTTTTGGTTCTTCTTTAGTATTAGCATCTACTTTCTTATTTATTCCTATCTCTAATAGTTGGTCACACTCTACAAAATGGTATTGAGAATCATATTTTATAGTAGAGGTGTGCAAACATGATGTTGATGTTGGTTTAGATCCAGAGTCTAAGGAGGAATCCTCTGGGACTATTTGTTCGATCTATTTCCCTTTATCTAATCTTGTAGTGTCCTCAGCTATTTTAGGTATCACTTTTAATGCTTGGGTAGGTTTTCCTAAGATTTTATTAACATCATAAGTGATTCCCAAGTCTTTAAAGATTCAAGTTAATATTTTCTCTTGTGTTTCTTGTTCAAGAAGATCAATTCTAGGAAGCATAAAAGATCATCTAGAAGGGATTAACTCTAAGGAATTTCTTATGGGAGGAAGAACTTTACGATTAGATTCTCCTATTTCTCTAATGGAGAATGGATCTACATGTGTGAATCTAGAAGTTTTAAGATTAACATGATATGTCTTTCTTCCTAAATTATGACGTGACTTCTTAGGACATATATGTTCATAAAATTCTTCAATAGTATCATCTAGTTGTAGATAAAGGGTATGGATCGGTAAATCCTTAGTATTTATGATAGATCCATATTTAAGATTCTTTGTTCCACATGATACTGACTATTCTCCAAAAGGTAGTAAAGTTTTTATACTCACACTTTGAAATAACTTAAAAACTAGTCTTGTACCTATAGTTGCATACACAGTACCTACTTTCATATCCAAAGGAATATAGGCTATTATCATTAAACTATTATGTAAATTGTAATCTATAAGGAATAATGTAAAGTTTGGAAGAGTAATTACCAAGGCATTAGATTCAAGATAGCCTTTAGCCTTTGTGATGATGACATCATGAAAATTTTTGAATCGTCTATCTACTAGCACAATCCAGTATGGATTCTTCAGCCTGTAGTTGAAATGGGGGTGGATATGTATAGTGAGTTCTACAATGTGAATGTAGTTATATCTTATTACAATCCATTTCCTAACCTCTTCTAGGGAAAAAAATGAAAGTGCAAACAGCCAAAGCCTGGAGTCACTAATCTCTAGCTCCCATTTAGAGAAATGCATAGATACAATAGATTCTAAGGGACTTAACTTTCTTAGAGGATAGATATCTTCTTGTTTAAGTACAGGGGCATTGTTAAACAACTAGAAGTACTTAAAAATTCATTAATACAATGAGTGTAAGGGTTATAGGAACCTAAAAAATTTTGAACACTAGCCATGATCTTGAATTTGAGGTAGTATAGCACTATAGTTGCACATCTTACACGCCTATCCATCAACCTTACTGCACGTCTTACACCTCCGATGGTTCCATTGCTCTTCTTCAAAATATGGCTCTAATACCAACTCTAGCCCAGACCATTTCTTTTTATATTTTTTATCACAAAAACTCTTATTATTATTCTACCAAGTGGGTGTTAACCATTTATGTTCTAGGTAGATAGTTGTACAAAAATATTTGCCTAACTACTTGTTGATTTGTTTCATTGTAGATTGGGCACTTAAGTCATGATAGAGGTCTCTGTTAACATCATTGATGAGTTGAGCAATGTGGTTGAAACTTACATCATCTAGATTTCTATTTTTATATTTCAATTCTTGTAAATATTTTTCTCTAAAAAGGGAAGGCATTACTTCAATGGGATGTTCCATTTTAAATCTATCATGGGTTAATTTTCCTTTGTAGTACCAATCTTGCATTTAACGCAAGAATTCTTATGTATCCTGAATTTGTTGTAATCTGGTAGCAAAATATCTTTCCCTACATGTAGTAACATAATTCTCTTTATGGCCTAAAAATTATTTAGTAATTACATTAATAAATAACATTGATGGTCCTATTAACAATTTTCTTTTATTTTCAGCATCAATTTGATTCCACCAACAACTAAGGTTTCTGGTAAAGTTAAAGATAGTGTTTTGAATAGCATGTTTTGATGGCTTCTTATCTAATATTACTTGTCTATTTATAAAACCAACAATCTTGTCGATAACTATCTATCTTTGTGCAAATGTACAGTTCTCCATTGAAAACTTTGATTCTCATTCACTAATGGGTCTAGAAGAGATTGCTTGATATTCCTGAGGCTCTTGTGTATAAAGCTTAGGATTCTTCATAATGTTCTCTTCTTCTGAATCTATTTTACTTTCTGAATCTACTACCATAGAACGAGATTCTTCATTGGCATTAATTTTTCCTTTTCCTTTGTGCTCTCTTTTTTTAGTTGAAAATAGGCCTTATATAGATTTTGTCTTTCAAAAGTATGTCCTCCTAATAGAACATACATATTGCCTATTGTGTATGGTTCAAGACTTGCTAAATTATCTATTCCTATGAGCAAATCATAAGATTTAATATTGCAATAAAAAACATCTATACTTATTACCTTATTATGTTTAGTTATTATGGGAATCTTAGTTTTGTACTCTATGGGTACCTTTTGTGTATTGAAAGAGACATAGCTCTTGTCTTTCTTTTTTCAAAGATGTGTAGGAATAACATCCCATCGTGCTAGAGATACTTTGTTTGACTGCTCTTCAGGGGGTTGTGAATCAAGATACTTGTGCCACTGTTCTTCTATGGTGTATCTTTGCTCATCTAGGTCTCTTTGTTTTTCTTTGATTCTCCTTTTAAGAGCCATGATATGGTTGATATCATCTTTAGGCTATTTTTCTAGTTGAGCCTCTAATTTTTGCAACTGATGTTTGAGAATTTTATAAGTAGGATCACTTTCAACTGGATTTATAAAACTAGTGTCCAAAGAGTATTTCAAAGTAGACATTGTTGGCCTATGCTCTTTTGTTTTTTGAGTCATCCGTGTGTTCATATTACAGTAATAATATGCATCCAAATCACTACTATGGTTACCATTATCATCATCTCACCCCATGAAAAAAGAAGGATCATTGTCACTAACATAAAAATCTGAGTATTCATTTGATTCAAGATAGATATTACTAGGTTTGAACGTGATAGAATGGTCAGTGACATAGTCATAGAATTGCATAGAAAGATTATAATGTTCAATAAAATTGACACGTCATCCATGTTTTTGTTTGTCAAGAGTCTCTAGCAAAATGATTTCCTTAACAGACAAAACACTTAAGCTGACCTTTGGGTAACTTTTGTTTACGGCGTTTGAACATGCCTTTGAACATCCTTTGGATCTGGGTAGATGCCTTCTTTCACCACTAGCAAGTTTGATAGGACTTTCTATACCTAGGCTATTTTCCATCGATTTTGTGGTTGAACTTGTATCTACCAAAAACTAGGCTTAAGATAAAACTTAGAATATATGTGAGTATGTAAAAGCCTTTGAAATAAGTCATCTTTACTGGGGATTGGGTGCTGGACTGGTTTGATGATATCATTAAGGGATTTATAGTTTACAACTACCCTCTTTTTTTCCCTTACTTGTTTTGCTCTTTTGTTGACAAAGAAAGTAGCACAAGAAAACATACTGTTACTTGGCTATATTAATCCTTTGTTTAAGAAGGATTGAATTTCTTTGTTGCATTTTTCCTTAAGAGAAGGAGACATACCTATATGATGTATCTTAGCATTGATTCTCACATTTTCTTTTAGCTCTATGTTACACTAGTGTTCCTTGTTATGTCTAAAAACTACAGGATCATCATTAGATAGCTTTAAAAGATCAATTTGTATGGCTTCAAACTAGCTTTTCATCTTTTCTTACACTACTAATGATCCAAAGAGTATTACATAGCAAGGTTTTTACAATGAAAATTATTGTCTTCGAAGCCAAGTGTAACCACACCATCACACTAAAGTTTTGGAGCAGGTAGGCCAAGAACTCCCTTGCCTCTAGCCTGAACCACAGGGATCCATGCTTCAACACCATGTCCATAGGTGAGGTGTTGGGCCTTAATGTGTGGATGTAGCATATGAGCCCACCAACTCAATCACCACTAGGATGGGTTTTGGAAAAGCCTTGCATGATACAAGAACAATAACCATTAGAACCATGAATAACCATTATTGAATATGAACAAATACTAAAAAGGAATTAATATGACCTCATTATCAACGTTTTCATTTAAGCCAAGTAACCAAATTCACAATTTTCAACACTTAAAACCAAAACAAGATAGCAACCAAAATTATGAACAATTTGCATATAATAACCAAATAGAATCAAGTAGCCTACTAGCAATCGATAGTAGTTTTATGGTGAAATATGCATAAAAAATTATAAAAAAATTTTATGTATAAACATTTAAGCCATGAAAACTAGCTTGTACCTAAACAACAGTTACAAAATCCCAACTTGAATTTTGCAAAATTTTTACTAGAAATTCTAGTTAACAATGAAACTAGCTATAGTAAAAACTCTAGGGGGACTAGTCAAAAATTTTAAAAAAATTCAAGTGACTATTAAAAACTAAAATATATCATGTAAATAACCTTAGTAACCTTTGAGCATACCTACAAAAATTCAATAACCACACCAACGCTACCTATATAGCCAGGGGGTTTGCAATTTTTACAACCAAAACTACAATTGTGCGAGATAGTTTACACTTGAACAAAAAATGATGAATTAGAACTAAAAATTATTTTCTAAGTCTAGGGACTGTGTATGCATAAAATTCAATAAAATTTAACATCCACATTGTAGTTCCAAGCTTAGAAAAAATTTAAACCATAGCCCAAAACCTTGACAAAATTTGGTAAAATTTTCACAAAAACCCAAAATTATAAAAAATGACTACAGTAACTCACTGATATAAAATATGAAAAAAATTCAAAATTTCTAAAATTAGCACTAAACCCTCCCTAACATCTGTAAGAATCCCCAAGAACCTAGGAAATTGGTTGAAAAAATTCTCCTAAGTGTCAATGTTCCCCATTTTCACAGGGGTAAAACCATAAAAATCAAAAATTTCACTATGCATTGGTCCACAAAAAAATTCACAAAAAATTAACCATGGACCAGAATTCATTGATTCCATAGTAGTTTGAACCACTAAACAATAAAAAAATCCACAACCTAAAATTCAATATTTCTTAATCATTCTTACATTTAAAAATTGGAAAAGTGACATGAAAAAAATAGCAAAAAACTAAAAAACCCCTATGATCTAGCTTAGAAAAAAATTCATAGAAAATTCACTATAAGTTAGAATCTAGTGGTTCAACCATCGTTTTGACCATTAAACAACATAAAAAAATCCTATGGCCTTGAAAACTGAAACTTCCTAGCCATTTTCTTATAAAAAATGAAAAAGAGGCATGACTTTTTCATAGGAAACAACAAAAATCATACAAAATAGGGCCAAACAAAATTTATAACCTAACATAAACCAATCTTAAAGCAAAATTACACTATAACCATGCAGTATAGACCAAAATCTAATGTAGAAATATTTCAAAAAAAATTCTATGCAAATAAAAAATTCATGAAAAAATGACCAAGAGCAGTGTACTTGCCTATCATGGTGGATGATCCTTTCCCTAGTAGAGGTCATGGAAGGTGGGAAAGCCCCTTTGCTATAGCATTTTCATTCTTCAAGGTAAGATTCTTGTTTATGGCTATCCTCCTCCAACATCTTGACAAACATTGCTGAAAACCTCCAAAAATCTTCAAACTTAGAACAATAACACTGCTTCTTGATGGAGAATGAGCAAGCAATGTTGAGGGTTGTTGGGATGAAAGCAAAAATGACTACAAGAGCTCTCAACCTATGCACAACCTATGTAAAAATAAGTTTGGCAAACTTAACAAGTAAAAATAAATCCTACATTTATGCATCCCATTCCAAAACCCCTTGCCTAATTCACTCACTTAACTCATAGTGAAATGATAATGCAAAGGGAAGAAAGTCTTAGAAAAACTAGAATGGTAGGAAGTTAAAACCAAAAACACCATTCAAAGTTGGGTGGGCCCCACTAAGCACCTTCTAAGAAATGAGGTTCATAACGACTTAAACTCCCATGAAGCCTTGGGATACAGTCTGAAGCTTGAAAATCACCTCACCCATGCTGGCCAACGTCGATCCAGCGTGGGTCAAGGCATCCCATTACAACACATGAAAATCCAAAATCCTATACCAAAATTGGAAACCAGATGTCAACATTGGCAAGAACCAAGCCCTGAAGGAGAAAAAACCCCACAATGAAACATACTATTTTCTGTAACAACACTAGCCAAAAGCCAACCCACACTGGCCAAACACTAATCGAACCTTAAAACCCTAGTAGAAGCCTTTAGCAGCTCTATAACTTGGTCAAAACCAACAAAAAGTGGCAAAAACCATGGATTTCAATGGATCCATGCTAGGTGACATCCCAACCATGCTAGCCAGCATGGTTGGATGGGGTGTGATCATAAAATACCAAAAATAACCTCTAAATTAACACATCATGGGTTCCATGCCTTCTTGGAGTCTCCAATAACCAAAAATCAACTAAAAAACTAGTCAACTTTCACCATAAACCATCTATCCACATTGAAGAAACCCTCAGCCATGCTAGCCAACATGGGTTCAACATGGGTGCTTCGAGAATAATCCATAAAAGATCATAAACATATCAAATTGACCTCAAAAATCACCCTTCTAACCTTAAAACCTTTCCGAAGCCTCTAGAGACTACCAAACCCCAGAAATTGATTGAAAATGGTAAGAGTCTATGATTCCTTCTCCATCCATACTAGGGCTACATTGGCCAACATAGCCCATGGGGAGATGACCATAAAAACCATCAAAAAGTCTTCAAATTTAACAATACTAAGTCAAGAACCCTAACCTTCAACACCAGAAACCTCAGGAAGTTAAGAACTTGGTTGATTCCCGACTAAAACCTACCAAAAGCCAAAATCCAAATGCAGCCACACTAAGGAGGTATAGAGCCACATTGGCTAGTGTAGCTCCAATGTGGTTGGGGTTTCAGACCAATTTTTCTAGTCTCATGACACACCAAATAGCCTTAAATTTGACTCATGAAGCCTAGGACCTCAAGACCTTGCAATCAACTGCAATTTAGCATAGTTACAATCATAAAAACATCATATTTTTCGCATCAACACTAAGGGGGGCTAGAGCCATGCTAGCCAGCATGGCTCTAGCATGGGTAAGATTTCAAACCAGTTTTTCTTACATCCCAGCACTTCAAATGACCTAGAACTAGACTTTGAAAGCTTGAAACCTTAAAACCTTACAACCAGCTATGATTTAGCCTTGTTTTGACAATATAAATATCAAAGATTTCTTATCCATGTTGGGGTCACCTCCAACCATGCTAGCTAGCATGGCTCTAGGGGTTAAGATGCAAAAATCTACTTTTGGTTGCAAAATTTACTCTTCAAAATGATTGGTTTAAACCCTAGAATCCTTCTAATTCTTCTAGAGACTCTCATACCATGGAAACTAGATGAAATGGAAAAAAACCTCATCATGCCTCCTCATCTATGTTGGGACTACACTAGTGAACATAGTCTAGGGGGAATGATCATGCCAAGATTCAATCAACCCTCAACATTAACAATTACAAGGCTAAACCCTAACCATGAATACTAATGAACCTAGGAACTTGAAAAATTGGTTAATTTACATTTAAAACTCATCGAGAACTAAAAAATCAAGTGTAACTACACTAAAAGATGCCAAAGCCACACTGGCTAACTTGGCTTCAACATAGTTGAGTCCCCAAAGGGGTTTTACTAGCATAACCTCCACCAAATGGCCTCAAAACTCAATTATGGAAGCATACAACCTCAAAACCCTGAACACAGCTACAAGTTGATCCTATTTTATTCATAATAACATTAAGTCTAGCCTATCCACACTAAGGCTACCCCCAGCTATGCTGGCTAGCATAGCCCTAGCGGGTAAGGTTCCAAGATCCACTTTTGGTTGCATATTTTGACTTCAAAATCATCAATTCCAACCCTCATGACCCTGCACTAGGCTAGGAAGTTAATAGAACACCAATTTTAAGCTTGGGATTCCATAAACTCAATTTTTTCATGCATCCATGCTAGGGCCACATTGGCTAGTGTATTTCCAGTATGGATGGTAGTTCCAAGTTGCATTTATGGCTTCTAGAGGATCAAATTGATATTAAAATTAACAAATCTTCATCCCCAACCCACTACACTAACCATATAGACCATCAAGATCCTAAAAATGACCATAATAAACCCAAAAATTCATATTTTCACACTATCACCCATGCTAGCAAGTGTGGATCTAACATGGGTGCCTAGAAAAGCCTCATTTTTACCTTCAACAACCTCAAAATAACCTCCTTGGGTGCCCAAACTTACCTATCAATCTTATAGGCTTCCACTATGATTTGCTAAGGCCTAAACTTGGCAAAATCTAACCCTGATTGATCAATAATGATCATCTTTTATTCCATGTTTCATACCCTGACTTGTTTGGCCTTGTTACATGGTGATTTGACTTATTTTGACCTTGTTAAGAATTGTTGGCCTTCATTGATTAATCATTTGGTGTCATTTGGTTTAATTTTCATCATTTTAACATCATTTGGGCCTTATCCCATCAAATGTTTCTATCATTTAACCTTGATTGACATGACTTGACATTAGTCCATGCTGTTTCACATTGGTATGACCTTTATTGACCTTGTTCCATGTCATTTAATGGGGCTCAAACATCGTTTGGTCATCACTTGACCATGTTTGACCATCATTTGGCCCTTATTTAGCCTCATTTCATGCTCTTTAGCTTTCAATGCATCTTATTTATCTTAAAACCTGTATATGACCTTTTTTGACCATGTTTTGCTCTTAAATGACATCATTGAATGGAGTATGATCATCATTTGGCTCCATTCTACCATCATTTGGCCTTCATTTGACCTTGTTTGGCCTTTGTTTCATCCCATTTGTTTCACCTACTTATTGTAACCTTGATGGCCTTGTTTAAACTTTGTTTAACCATCGATAAAATGTTTTGGCTTATCCATGCATTATTACTAAAGTATTTTACATTATTTTGGCATTATTTACTCATTTTATCACCCAAGTGTCACTTAATGTGCTTATGGTTGACATGAAGGATTGGAGTATGAACATCTGGAAGCAAATTAGTTTGCCTTTGAGCCTAAGTAAATCCCATGGTGATGTTGAACAATTTATTGACCTTCATTATCTAAATCTTGAGCCTGAGGGTCTTATTGATCACATAGCCTCTATAGAGAAAGCTCTTGAATGGCTAGAAAACCTATTTAAAACCCTTGACCTATAGGTTGGAAATAGTACCAAGGACTCTCTAATTAAGGCTCCTTTCACAACACATAGTGGTGAGGAGAAAACACTAAAGCTAAGTCCCTCACTAGAACCTCAACAAGCTCAAGACATCACCAAGGTCCTCTAAGGCAACATTAAGGTCTTTGCCTAGTCATATGAAGATATTCCAAGTCTTGACCCATGTCTAGTATAACATTACATCATACTCAATCCTAGTATTAAACTAGTTAAGTAAAAAGTTTATAAGATTAGATCAGATTTAGCCTTGGTAATTGGTGACAAAATCACAAAACTATATCAAGTCGGTTTCATTTGAGTTGTTGATTATGCAAAATGGGTGTCCAACATAGTGGTAGTCTCTAAGAAAAATGGAAGTATACATATTTGTATTAATTTCTGAGACTTGAATAAGGCAACCATTAAGGATGATTTCCTTTTGCCTAGTATTAACAAACTTATTGATACTATAGCTGAACATGTCTTTTTATCCTTCATAGATGGGTTCTCAGGATACAACCAAGTAACCTAGAACATCAACTTTGTATAACCTTCATGACCCCTTAGCGAACCTTTTGTTACACCATGATGTCCTTTGGTTTGAAGAACTTAGGAGCCACTTATCAACAAGCAATGACCTACATCTTTAGTGACTATATGTTAGGACTTCTTAATGACTATGTGGATGATATAGTCGTTAAATCCAAAATGACCAACAAGCATGCATATGAACTTGACCTTTTGTTAAAACAATGTCACAAGTATGAGCTTATACTTAATCCAAAGAGGTATTTCTTTGGTATCAAAATTGGTAAGATGCTCAGCTTTGTAGTATCTGAAGTAGGAATCCTAATAAGGTCAAGGCCATATCCAACTTGGCAGTAGCAACTAATCCTAAGGAGATTTAGGGACTACAAGGTAGATTACAATTTATCCATAGGTTCATCATCAAGCTTATGGATAAGTTACAATCCATGCAACACTTGCTTAAGAAAGGAGTTTACTATGAGTGGATAACTCAATGCCAAGAAGTCTTGAAAACCTTAAGAAAGAGTTGGCACAACTACCCACAGTCCATCTCCTGCAAAAGGTTAAACCTCTTTACATCTACCTTGCTATCCCATACATGTCCATTGCCTCTCTACTTTTTTAGAAATAATATGATGAAGCAAAACTACCTATGTACTACCTAAGTCATGCATTGATTGCCTATGAGACCCAATACACCAAATTGGAGAAGTATTATCTAGCCCTAATCTTCTTGTTGAAGAAATGGAGACACTACCTCTTCAGGAGCCAAGTCAATGTCATTTACAAGGATAATGTGCTTAGAACCATTACAACCAATATCTATGGAAGTAGTAGTATAGCCCATTAGAAAGCCATAACAGCAAAGTTTAACCTACATTATGACTCCCAAGCCTCAATAAAAGGTTAAGCCATAGCCGCACAACTAATTTTTTTCTTGTTAGAAGACCATGCAACCATTAACCCTAAGTTCACCAATGAACATGTCAACATTGTTAGTGAAGTGCCCAAGGGCTATGAGGAAATTATACACTTTGACAAAGCTTCAACTACTCACAGGGCCAATGTTGCTACCATCATAATATTTCTTTTGGATGAAATCTAACCCTTCACTTACTATTTTTAATTCCCATGTACCAACAACATGGCAAAGTATGAATGATTAATCAGGGAAATGATGGTACCTCATGATCAAGGGATCAAAAGATTAATGATAAAAGGTGATTCACAACTTGTGATTAACCAAGCAACTGCAAAGCCAAACATTTGCAACCTTATTGTGACCTATGAAAGAAACTAATACAACAATTTATAGAATTTGGTATCCAACATATACCCCAAATTCAAAATGCATTAGCCAATGTCATTGCAACTCTAGCTCTCAGCATGACACCAAATGTGTTTAGCAAGTTTCCTTAATTAACTATGAATTGTGCTATCCCCATCATGCAAAACACTAAGGACAACTCCACAGCCTCTTTTAATGTCACTCCTCATAAGAAATGGTATGATGATATCAAGTTTTACCTTATACATGGTGGATCTCCACAAGGCCTAACTACTTCTCAAAAGGACACCATACACAAAATATCAAAATAATATTTCCCTAGTCTTATGATGGCATATTGTTAGTGTGCTTAGGAAAAACTGAAGCCCGCATAGTCCTTGAGCAAGTTCATGAGGGTATATGTGGGGGACATATAAGGCCTAGAGCCATGACCACTAAAATTAGACGATTAGGCTATTATTAGCCCTATATGGAAAGCGATTGCCTATAGAAGGTTAAAACTTGTGATATCTATCAACAACATACCAACTTGATGTACATACCACCAACTAAGTTACACTCTACTTAGATAACTTGGCCATTTCAATAGTGGGGATGGATCATCATTAGACCTATAACACCTATGTCTTCTACACGACATAACTTTATCATCACTACAACCGAATATTGCACGAAGTGGGTTGAAGCTATTTTTCTAAGGAAGATAACATCTCAACAAGTCTATAGATTCATACTTGATAACATAGTAGCCTATTTTAGCATACCCATGATCATAGTCATAGATAATAGACAATAATTTAGTAGCCAAGAAAAGTAAACCTTTAGGTAGGACCTAGGCACCAAGCATTTCTTCTCATCACCATACTACCCTCAAGCCAATGGATAAGCTAAAGCTAGTAACAAGGCCATCATAAACTTGCTGAAGAAGATGCTAAATAATAGTAGATGCAAGTTGCATGAGTGACTTGTCCACACACTTTAGGCCTATTGAACAACCTATCGAACTGCAATCGGTGTAACCCCATATAGCCTTGTTTATGGTTCTAAAGCTTTTTTGCCTCTTGACTTGTCAATTCCATCACTAAGGATGGCTCTGTCAAACTTCATGAACAATGAATAGAATAAGGAGCTACATATCAAGGACCTAGATTTGATGGAAGAGCAACGAGTATGGATGCTTGTTCACATCGAGTGATATTAGGAGAGGCAAAAACAAGAGAATTGCCATGAATTGAACAAATGAAAGATCAAGGAGGAAGACATGGTTCTCAAGGTTATCTATGAGCATATAGATAAATTCTTAACCAAGTGGGAGGGGTCTTTCTTGATCACCAAGGCCTATGATAATGGAGACTATAGAATACTAAACATGGATGGAAATGTGTTGGCCAATCATTCTTATCTAAAGTCATACTACATCTAACACAACTTTGTCTACAAGTACAAACCAACAAGTTAACATCAACGACATTACAACTAATGACAAGAAACCCTACAAAACCTTTCTTTACCTCTCTCTATTTAGCATAATAAACAATCTATAAAGCTTTGTAACAATAGTGACCTATGATGACCTAGTTTGCTGATTATCTCATGTGGCCTTATGCATTATCATGTAACAACATGCTTTCTTTATTTTTTTTCTTATCCTCTTGAAGTTGTGCTTGCAGCATGAAGCCTGGAGTCATAGCAAAGGTGCAACTCATCATGGAAAAAAGTTACCATATGAACTTAATGTCTAAGATTCAGTTAGCTTGTTCTACCATACCAAGAGTGCTTATTTCACACCACATCCATTACCCTTGATTAAGCCCAATCCTATTGGTCTAATTATAACCTTCCTTACCTTGAACAACAATGATGACCTATGTTTGACACTCATGTGTTATGGCCATAACATGTTTCCTTCATCATGCTCCATCAAATTCGTTGAATGTATACATTTCTCTATGCTAACACACCCCTTGCAAGGGATAAGCTAGCTAGGAGACTTCAAGGCCAGCATGGAGGAGTGCAAGGGGGGTAGAACTCACCTACCCCTAGTGTGGAAAGGGGTCAACCTAACTTAGAGGGGTTGACCTTCATCCCCAGCATTGACTTCCCATCCCCCCTCAACATTGACACACTCCCCCTAGTGGGAGGGCATTGACCAGCTAGGAGATAGGGGGTCAAAAAATGTGGAGGGGCTAGATAGCTAGGATGCATGAGGGTGGATCTCACCTACCCCATAAACATGGTAGCTAATTTTCAACAATTAGATAGCCAATTTATAACCAATCAATCGGCAATTTGGTAGCTAGTTTGAAGCTAATCAGTCAGTCATTTGTAGCCCCAAATCATGGCCACAACCCTATAAAAACCATACCTTGGCACCATGTCAAGGTTTCACACTTTAACAATTCAACATAGTTGGCATTTTGGCATTAAGAGATCTTGATTTCTTAGGCAAATATGTAGCTTCTTGATGCCTAGTAGCATGGAACCTTTGTAGACAATTACTCCCCTTGTTATCCCCTTTAAGGTTTGTGAACTTTGGATGTCAATTTTATCTCCCCTAGGATTCCCAAATTCCAACATGATGCAATTTGGCCACCCAAATCCTTCACATTCTCCTAACCCCAACATAACCAATGTTGTAGATCTAAGGTGGTGAAAAAGGAGGTTTGATAGCATCAATAGTGGTAGAGATACTAGATCATGGAGTTGATTGTGGCTTCAACAAGCTTTGAACACCTACTCAAGTGAACCCCCCACCCCAGCACCAAATTTGTACACTCCTTTGAACTCATTCTTTGTTTATTAAATAAAGTTTATGATTTCATTTGATGTGCAATTTCAAAGATAATTGTTATATTTTTAGTGTATTATTTTATAGATTTGCATCTTCCTACTTTATTACCACCATTTTGCACCCCCCCTCAAGTCTTCAGATGATCTATCAAATCATCTAGGGCATCATGAATCCAATTTTTTCTTGTGAAGACTCTAGGGGATTTGAGGTTGAGGCTACTTGCAACTAAGAATCCTTAGTTTTTTTAGCAACCAAGATTTTTCATTACAATAGTTCCTTGGTGCTAGAAGGAAGGCCTTCACTTGATTTTTGTAGTGAAATATAATTTCCCCCATAGCCAATGTTGCCTACCTACTGGAAATTTCTGATTTTTGCAACAAAAATGTTGAAGTCCCCTTTGAAAACCCAATGCTACTCCTCACCCCCTACAGTAAAAACCCTAGTTTTGAAGTTGTAGGTAGTTGGGTGTTGAGTTTTTCAACATCTACTGTGAATTTCAATAATGAAAACCAGCATTGAATACCTAAACATCAACATTCTACCATAGCCACAATTCTCATTACAAAATCAACATTGCCATCATTACCAACCAATAGTACTTCCCTTCTTCCTTTGTGGTTGAATTTGGACAGTTTCTAAAACCATTTTGAGAAAGTTGTAGGTTCCTATTTTGGCTACCCCACTCCTCCTTCCCCCCACCACCCACCCACCTTTCCTCCCAACATTGGTTTTTAGAAGGTGTGAGATCACCCTATCTTACCCCCTATTTCCTCGCTACCACACTTAGGTATGTGACAACTAGGAGATTAATGTGGATGAAGCTTGACCCCAACGTTCTTAGCTTGCCATTTATGGTAAATAGGTAAACACCCCTTACTACCACCAAGCCCCCAACACTTATTACTTATAATAAGTAATCTATTTTTGATCATTTTTGTCTATTTCTACTAGATTTAAACTCTATAACAATTCCAACTATCAAAATTTACATTCTTTTCTCCACACCTATAATAACTTCCACAACC
>MNCI01036336.1:1869879-1890424 GCA_015680685.1 Gnetum montanum | reverse complement strand
AAGGCTATTACCAATGTTGGCTTTGTAAGTTGTGAGATCCCCCCCATCTTACCTTTTATTTTTCCCTACCACACCCAGTGGTGCAACAACTAGGAAGCTAATGTTGGGCATTAAGGAATGTGATAGTTAAAAGGTTAGTGTGGGTAAGATTTTTTATCACCTTTGCACCTTTCTATTTTGGATAAGGAAGTATACTTCCCCTTACCCGTACTTGCTAGTTTTAGTAAGTATCATATTTTCAACCATTTTTGCTCCCTTTGCTTGCTTTTGATTTCCATTGTCGAAATCTACTTTCTTTTTTGCTTTTCATAGTCTATCTTGAGTAATTTTCATTAAAATAACCATGTCTCTTCCGTGATCAACTAAGTTTCCTTACAACTCAAATGATAGTAGGTCAAATCAACAAGTTGTGAGGGTTTATGACCCCAAAGACCCTACCATCATTGAGTGTAGGCGATCTTTGAGAGTGAGAAGGGGAAGTCCTGACTTTGTATCCATAAATGAAGATCGTTATAATTTCATTTATGCTAAAATACAAGAAGGCATGCTAATTCCATGAATTGAAGCTGAGGCCAAGAGGGAATTTGAGCTCATATACAGGAGTGAAAAATATTACATCCCTTCCCCGTATGACCAAATTTCCCTTAACAACATCTATGCTAGCATCCTAGCCCAAATGATTGTTATGGAAGAGGAAGATGACAAGCATAGCTCTAAGGAACAACATGAAGAGAAGGATGAATTTAAGGTAGAATCTAAGCCTAAAAACATCCTGGAAGGACTATTCCAACAAACATCCCATGAGGTCATAGCACCTTCCTCTAATGCTTTTGTTTTCTCCATGAGCATGGTGCCACCATCTTCCACTCCTTCCTACCCTACTATGTTGATTCCACACTTGTTATAGCCACATATCAAACTCAGCCAATGTTACAAATAACAAATCATAATACATCAATGTCATTTACAATAGATTCCTAATATATAAAATCATTTACGATGGTTTTTACCACCACAAATCCACTAACTACTCAAATGCGATCCACTATGAGTCCCCAAGCAACATAGGGGTCGCATACACCCTTTATCCATTTGTAACTCAAGTACCAATGTAGACATCCTTTTCTTTGTTTGGCTAGTAAGCCATGACCATAATGTAACCCCTTCCTTCTATCATATAATCCATAGTGAGGCCACAAGTCTCAAAACAAATGTCACAACCATATGTACAAGTCTCATAGCTAACTAGACCACCATAGGGCCTGGATTAAGCCTTTCATTAGATCCAAGATTTGATAGAGAAGTTAAAGAGGTTCAAATCCTCTATGTCTCAAAGTGTAAAGATCATGAACTTCTACTAAGATGATGCTATTAGTCTTATGGTCCCACCTTTGATACTTCCTCCTAGTGTCCCTGTCCCTTAGTTTAGCAAATACAATGAAGAAAGTGATCCTAATGCTCACCTTATAACCTTCAAATCTAAGTGCTTTCTATTACAGAAATGGCCTAATACCATCATGAGGATTTTTCCTATGTCTATGACTAGGAAATTTCTTGATTAGTACCATGCATTACCTAGAGGATCTATATCCTCCCTTGAGGACCTAATAGCCCAATTTGTTAATCACTTCAAGTATAACTTGAAACTTGACACCACACTTGACCAACTCATGAAGGTCAAGTAGGGATCCCTTGAGCTTGTATAGAAGTTCATCCAAAGGTGGAATGGACTCTCAAAAAAAATACCAAATCCCATAGTTGAAACTCACCTTTCAGCTATATTTAAGGGGATGGTTAATGACTTTATCAAGTCCAAACTTCACTACCTTGACCCATGGTCACTTAGCCAAGAATTCTCCTAGACCAATAATATAGAAGATGCTACAGAGGCAATTCATAACCCAACCTACATAGCATACAAAAACCAACATATAGGGAGAGATAAGAAGATAGGAAAATATAACAATATGACCATAGCAACTATGACTAAAGAAGCCAATACCACTAACTAGGGGCCAAGGACCAACCCACCTAAGGTCCCCACTAATAATAACCATGATAACCAACCTTTAGCCTCTGGGACCACTACATCAACAATGACTAGACCCAATTTTGAAAGGAAGGATAGGTCCAAGTACACTACACTACCATTACAATCATCAAAGTTGTTAGACCAACTTTTGATAAGTGGACGTATCCAATACAAACATATGTCTAAAGCTTCTCAAAGAAAACATGATAGACTCTATGAAATAGCCAAGGATGCTACTAAATTAATGAAAGATGACCCACCACTACCTAAATACTTCAAGATAGTTTGCTTTTCCCACTATCACCAATTGCCTAGTCATGACACAAACCTCTGCCTTGTGCTGAAGGATGACTTGTAGAAGATGATAGATAAGGGAGAGTTGGTTCTAGATGCATGCAACCCTATTTGACCTCAAAACCAATCAATGTAGATGTACAAAGACCCATTAAATTCTAACAATGTTGCATATATCATATTGGCATTCAATGTAGATGATAATTGGAGAGTCTCAAGAGAACCATTTGTGATTCACATACCCCCTTATGGTGAAAGGACTTCTTCAACTTCCACTAGTTTAACATCCTCTTTTATTGTAAGGGTTTTATCACAAGTGCCTCCTAGGAAACCATTTATCATTAGGGTGCTCTAGCCCACCAAATCCTAACTAGCCATAGCCTCACTAATTGATAAAATTGCCCAACAACCTACTGTGATAGCCAATGCTATCGCATCTTCCTCAAAACCAACAACTGACAACCAAAAAGCTCCAAAAAAGCAAAGGAAGAAGCAAAAGTAAAAGCCCAATAATAAGGGTGACCAGCATATAGAAACATGAAAGGAAGTCGACCCACCAAAGTCCACTCCCATATCGACTATACCCATGACCTCCTCTACCCAGCCCACTCCAAACAAGAAACCAAAGGGGGATCCCAAAGCTCATGGCTAGAGGAATGAGAAAAAATCCCAACAATCACAACCTAAGACCAAAGTACACATTTTGGGGTGCATGGAGGAAGTGAAGCACAACTAGGGCAACAAGCCTATGATTGACAAGATAACCTTCCTCAGTGCAATAGATCAGGTTAGACAATCTCTTAAGGAAAAGAATACTACTCTAAGCTTGTATGACCTGATCATGACTTTTACCACACATCATGAGGTCTTAGTCAAAATGTTAACTTCTATCCTTGTTAGTGAGGATATCCTCGCAAACAAGGAACCTATCCATGTAGTGATGGTTCCTCCCACACCCAAGGAAGGGAAGTCAACATCCCTAACATTTTACAATAGAAAAATTAAGGTTAATCCCTAGAATGGAAAAATTACTAAGGCTCCTCTATTCATAACCATATGCATAGGATAGTTCAAAGTGCATCAAGTTCATGTAGATGATGTTATGGCTACTAATGTTATTCCATGCACCATTGTTGAATAATGAAGCTTGACAGAGCAAGTGCAACAAACATCAATAGCCACTCTCAAGTCTTTCAATAGATCAAGGGTTGCTATCAAGGGGTTCAACTCCTTAGATTTTGTAATAGGGGAGCAATTCTACAGAACTATGAATTTCTTGGTGATGGAGGAGATGCTTGGGTTTAACCTTATTTTAGGAAGACATGTGTTGGCTCAGTTACGAGCTATGTCTTCTCCCATCTACTAGGAGATTCACCTTCCTTATGAGGGAGGTGAGATCATCATTCATGGTGATAACAAGGTGCCCCTAGCTATTAACAACATGGACATAGAGTAGGGACACCAAGTGGAGTTTCAAGAAGAAACTCCCAATCATGAAACCCAACAACTTGAGAAAGAATAGAATGCCAATAATAACAATGATGGGCAACATGATGTGTTATGGAATGAACACCAATTTAACATCGTTAGTGGAGGCAATGGTGAATACAAACTTGTATAGAGTAGACCTTACTCATTCCCTAATCTTTCAAAAACTAGGAAGAGTTTGCACAAGTAAAGTACCCCTTGACCCTTCCATCCCATGTTCCTATAACCATGTAACTAACAACCATGTAGCTTAGATTTTCTTTGCTAATTTGTTATGCTTATTTGTGCATTTCATTTTACTTTTGATGTAGGTAACCTAGATTTGTATTTTCATTTACATTTTACTTGTGTAGTACAACCTTTCCTTTCTGTTACTTTTATGCATGATGAAAAAAAAATCCTTATAAAAAACCTTAAAGATGAAAAAAATCATTAAAAAATTTTACCTAAAAGTTCTAAGACTTCAATGGCCAGCCATGACTTAAAACTGGCAAACTCATGGCCTAGTAAGGCCTTAAATCAGCATCGTGGCCTGGCGAGGCCTTAAACTAAAATTGTGGCCTGTCGAGGTCTTAAACTAAGACTCTAAACTAGTATTACAATCTACTAAGACTCTAAACTAGCATCATAGTAGACCATGGCCTTAAACTGGTGATAAATGTACAGCATGCCATGGTTGTAAAAAAAATGGCAAGTAACCCTTCCCTATTCATAATCTTATAGTTCTCAACATAGCAAATGTAGCCATATTCCAAATAAATATTTTCAACACTTATAACCTTAGAACCTTAAGACAATAAAGTAATCAACAATGTATATAGCCAAAACCAAAATCAAAACTTAAAATTTAAAATATCTTAGAATAGAATAATATAGTCGTGGCCACATTGTGTGGCATAAATGTTAAAACTAACAATCATAAATGATAAAATGTCACAACTCAAGTATTGGCTAACATAAGCCATATAATCTCAAACATAAAATGAAATAAACACTAAAGACTATCACATCATGCATTTGATGGTGCTAAGAAGGCATCCAAAGTTGGAAGAGGTGATGCATCATCATCATCATTGCCTACATCACTAGGGCCACTAGCATCATAAAATGCCTATGAGATAACAACACACAACCAATTAGTAATCATCGTAACCAAAATCATAACATGAACCATGCAAAAAACAAAATATAAAAATATAATAAAAACTAAAACTTAAAAAATGAAAAACATAAAAGCCATCACATCTATGGAGAATCTAGCTCTATAAACTCTTGGCGAAGATGATGAAGGTCAATCTCCAAACATTGGAGAATTTGGTCTTCTTTCATGTTTGCCCAATCAATGTTTCCTAAATTGATGCCTATGAGGATGTTGGTTTTGTCCACACCCATCCATGATGGCAACTTTCGTGAGATTGTATTTGTAGCAACCTCATTTGTAGCTATGGTGATCTATGAAGTAGGAGACTTAACCATTGTTAGAGTGCTTTCAAAGAAGTTCAAAGAACTCTTAGCCTAAATGCCTCAAATGCATATCTCTCTCTTTTGTTGTTCGATTGTCTTCTTCTTCAACCATTTCAAAGAGGCATCTTAATTTACCTTATACTTATGCTTGTGATCCCTTTGTGTCTTACCCCACTCTAGGACCTAAGCACAATAATCTTTCCAATCTTGTGCCTTTTGAGAAATCAATTCCATCTGCATTTTTTGCTCATGCAACTCCCAATAAAGAGTAATCTTATCATGGATAGTGCGCCAATAGCGGGCCCACATGATCTCTTTGGTCCACAAGGCCCCTAAGTTCTCCACTTGGGCACCCACAAAGGCTTTATGCTCCTCGAGATGGTGTCTAAGCCAAAACTTGGGGGGTCAAGCTTTGTCAAGAACTATAAGATTATGAATACGGGGCTCAGCATAGAACAAAAGGGAGTAACCCTCATTCATATCCCTCACTACCCATTACACCTAAATCTTACCCCCAGAAGGGGCCCACATAACCAAGAATCTATCTAATCACTCTCAGCAACCCCTAAACCTTGGAAAACCTAGTCAAAAGTGGTCAAAACCTTTCAATTTGGTGGTTTCACATTAGGGAAGCCCTCACCCATGCTATACACCTTGGCCCTAGCATAGATGAATGGGAGGTGGCAAAACATTCCATAAAATTAACCACCTAGTTACCATATTTAACCTCTATACTCTTGTATAGCCTCTAATAGCTTATTATTTTTTTCATTGGGACAAGCCAATTTGCAACTTTATATCACAACACACCTTGGTGAATCCCCTCTCCATGCTCTCCAATGTGGGGCCAATGTGGGGGCTTAGGAGGTATAACATAAAAATCCTCTTCCCAACTTCTAGTCACCATAGTTCTTACATTAATAGCCTTGGTGCCCCTCCATGACCTTTAGTGGTTGCTAATACCATTGGTTCTTACCCCCTAGCTTACCCCACTAGAGGGGGGGATTAGCATGGAAACAAGGGGATAACCCTAAAAATGCATCAAAAATCCTTAAAACTATCAAATTTTGATCTTGGGTGATGCTTGGCAGCACTAATAACCCTGAGAATGCATATGCATGCCCAAAACTAATCAAAATTTGTCAAAAATTAGCCCCTTGGAATCTTCCATGCTGGCTTACCCCCCTGGAGGGGGGGCTCAAAGTGGAAATAAGGGGGCAACCTAAAAAACTAATTTAAAAGCCTTAAAACTAACAATTTTTTATCTTGGGTAATGCTTAGTAGCATCAATAACCCCAGGAATGCACATGCATGTCCAAAACTGATCAAAATTTGTAAAAAATCAACACCTTGGAATCTTCCATTCTAGCTTACCCCCTTGGAGGGGGGTCTTAGCATGAAAATAAGGGGTAACCTAAAAAACTAATTTAAAAGCCTTAAAACTAACAACTTTTGATCTTGGGTGATGCCTGACAGCATTGGTAACCTTAGGAATGTACATGCATGCTCAAAACTGATCAAAATCTATTCAAAATCATCCCCTTGGGATCTTCCATGCTAGCTTACCCCCTGGAAGGGGGGCTCAGTGTGAAAATAAGGGGGTAACCTTAAAACTAATTTAAAAGCCTTAAAATTAACAAGTTTTGATCTTAGGCAATGTTCGGGAACACTAGAACTTTTGAGCATGGGTGATGCCTTACAACATTGGTAACCCCGAGAATGCACATGCATGCCCAAAACTGTTCAAAATTTTTTTAAAATCAACCCCTTGGGATCTTCCACATTGGCTTACCCCTTGAAGGGGGGACTTAGTATAGAAATAAGAAAATATCCTTTTAAAAAATTTTAAAATCCTTAAAATTGACAAGTTTTGATATTGGACAATGTTTGACAACACTAATAACTCTGAGAATGCACATGCATTCCCAAAATTGATCAAAATTTGTTAAAAATTACACCCTTGGAATCTTTCACACTAGCTTACCTCCTTAGAGGGGGGCTCAGCATGGAAATAAGGGGGTAACCTTAAAATTAATAAGTTTTGATCTTGGGTGATGCCCAATAGCACCATTAATCCCAGGAATGCACATGCATACCAAAAACTAATCAAAATTTATTAAAAATTAGCCCCTTTGAATCTTCCATGCTAGTTTACCCCTTGGAGGGGGGGCTTAGCTTGGAAAAAAGGAGGTAACCTTAAAAAACAAACTTAAAAGCCTTAAAGTTAACAAGTTTTGTTCTTGGACAATGTCCAGCAGCACCAATAACCCTAGAAATGCACATGAATGCCCAAAACTGATCAAAATTTGTCAAAAATTAGCCCCTTGGGATCTTCCACACTGCCTTACCTCCTAGAGAGGGGCTTTGTATGGAAACAAGGGGGTAACCTTGAAAATACATCAAAAAAGCCCTAAAATTGACAACTTTTGATCTTGAGAAATGTCTAGCAACACTGACAACCTCGGGAATGCACATGCATGCCAAAAACTAATCAAAATTCATCAAAACTCAATCCCTTGGAACCCTCCATGTTGGCATACCTACCCCCCTAGGGAGGGGAGGCCTCAGCATGGAAACAAGGGGGTCTTAGCATATAAGCTTCAAAACTATTATTTTTAAGGTCCAAACAACCCATAACCAATCTTGACTAATGTCCAAACCCTTCTAACAGCCCTACAGCCCTAAACCATGGCTCGCTAAGGCCTAAAACTAGCAAAACCCAACTTATTTTAACCTACATTAGCCAAATTTAACCATATGTAGTATGTTTTGCTTAATGTTTCAACTTATTTTTGGCCTTATGTTGCATTGTTGACCATTATAAACTTCTTATACCCATTTCTATGGCCTTATACTTTCTTTATCTATTTTATTTGCCTTTGTTTAACCTTTGATTGGTGTCAAATAGTGGGGTTTGACCTTCCTTTGACAACTGTTTGGCACTATGACATTGTGGCTTGCCAAGGCCTAAAATTGGCAAAAATATGACCCTTGCTAACCGATTGCAATCTTATTCCTTTGTTTGGCCTTTACTTGGCCCCTATTGCACTTTGTTTGCTTGCTTATGCCTTATTTATAGCCTTGGATGACCTTGTTTGCACTAGAATAGAATGTATTTGCATGATTTTATAGCATTTTAAGCATTGTTTATTAATTTTTACACAAGTGCCAGTTAATATGCTTTTGGTTGATATGCAACATTAAAGTATGAGTACCTAGGAATTGATTAGTCTACCTTTGAGCCTACATGGGCCTCATGGTAATGTAGAATGGTATATTAACTCTAATTGCCTAGATCTTGAGCCTAAAATTCTTATCGATTGCAAAGCCTCAATAGAGAAACCTCTAGAGTGGCCTGAAAACCTAATCAAAACCCTTAACTTAGAGGTGGATGACATAATTGAAGACTCTTTGGTTGAGGTTCTTATCAAAACACACAATGGTGAGGAGAAAGCCCTTAAACTAAGTTCCTCATTGGAACCTTAATAGGCTCAAGATATCATCAAAGTCCTACAAGGCAACATTAAGGTCTTTTCTTGGTCATATGAAGATATGCTTGGCCTAGATGAATGCTTAGTATAACATAACATCATACTAGACCCTAGCATTAGACCAATTAAGCAAAAGGTATGTAATATAAGATCTAATTTGGCCTTGGTTGTTTGTGATGAGATCTCGAAACTCTACCAAGTTGGTTTCATTAGAGCTGTCAACTATGCAAAATGGGTTTTCAACATAGTGGTAGTTCCTAAGAAAAATTGGAGTATCCATATTTGTATCAATTTTTGAGACCTAAATAAAGCAATTATCAAGGATGAATTCCCATTTCCTAGTATTGATTAGCTTATCGATATCATAACTGGGCATGCCTTATTGTCCTTTATGGATGGGTTCTTGAGATACATCCAAATTAGGATCAAACCAAAACACCAACTTAGCATGACCTTGATGACCACTTGGGGGACCTTTTGTTATACTATGATGCCCTATGGCCTTAAGAATTCAGGAGCAACCTATCAATGAGCCATGACTTATATCTTCAATGATTACATGCTAGGTTTGCTTAATGATTACGTGGACAACATAGCCGTTAAGTCCAAAGAGGCTAGTGACCATGCTAATAACCTAGATCTTGTGCTTAAATGATGTCTTAAATATGAGCTTAGGCTCAATCCCAAGATGTGTGTTTTAAGTATCAAGACTGGAAAGATGCTTGGTTTTGTGGTATCTAAAGCAGTGATATGTGTTGATCCTAATAAGGTTAAGGCCATATCCAAATTAGTAGCACCTTCCAACCTTAAGGATCTTTGATAATGCAAGGCAAGTTGGAATTCATTCTTAGGTTTTTCACTAGGCTTATTGATAAATTATAGCCCATGCAACACTTGCTTAAGAAAGGGGTTCACCATGAGTGAATAGCTCAATGCCAAGAGGGCTTTGAAAACCTTAAGCAAGAGTTGACACAACTACTAACAATCTATCCTCTACAAAAGGGTAAGCCTTTTTACATCTACCTAGCCATTTCTAACACATCCATCACCTCTCTACTTTGTTAGAAACATGATGATGTTGCCAAAATTCTAGTGTACTATCTTAGCCATGCATTAGTTTCCCATGAAACTTGATACACTGAAGTGGAGAAGTATTATCTAGCACTAGTTGTCTCATTGAAGAAGTGGAGACACTACCTCTTCAGAAGCCATTTCAATGTCATTTGCAAGGATAACATGCTTAGGGCCATAACGACCAATATTTATGAGAGTAGCTGCATAGCTCGATGAAAAACCATAACCGTGAAGTTTGACCTCCATTACATCTCTTAATCCTTAATGAAAGGTTAAGCTATAGCTGCATAACTCATAGTTTCACTTGTTAATGACCAAGCAATCATAGAACCTGAGTTCATTGATGAGCATATTAGTATTATTAGCTAAGTTCCTAAGGGTTATGAGGTGATCATGCACTTTGACAAAGTTTCAACTACCCATGGGACTAGTGCTACTGCCATCATAACATTCCCATTTCGTCAAATCCAATCCTTCGCCTATCATTTTGAGTTCCCATGTACCAACAACATAGTGGAGTACAAAGGTTTAATCAAGGGAATGATGATAGCTTTTAACGTAGAAATTAGACACTTAACAATTAAAGGTGATTTCCAACTTATGAGTAACCAAGTAACAGAAGTCTATGCCTGTAAAGCTAAACACTTACAACCATATTGTGACCTAGGAAAACAATTATTACAATAGTTTGCATACATTGATATCCAACACATAACCCAGAAAAAGAATGCTATATATGATGTAATTGTAACATTATCTCTCAATGTGATGCTAGATGTATTTAATAAGTTGCCCGCCTTAACCACAGACTATACTATTCCCATCACACAAAACATTGAAGATACCTTTGTAGTTGTCATCCATACTACTCCTACTAGAGAGTGGTATGATGATATCAAATTTTAACATATGCATGGTGAGTCTTCGCAAGGTTTGACTATTTCCCAAAAGGATGCTATGCAGAAAAGATCGAAGTAGTATGTCATAATAGGAGAAAACACATTATGTCGATGATCCTATGATGATATACTACTAAAGTGCTTAGGTAAAATTGAAGCTAGAATAGTCCTAGATGAGGTTCATAATAGTGTTTGTGAGGGACATATATGATCAAGATATATGGCTACTAAGATTAGATGGTTAGGTTACTACTAACCCCATATAGAAAGTGACTACATGCAAAAGGTTATGTGTTGTGACACATGCCAATGACATAGTAACCTTATGCACATATTGCCAATGTAATTGCATACCACTCAGATCACTTGGCTATTTCAATGATGGGGGTTGGATATCATTGGACCTATAACACCAAAGTCTTCCATAGGTCATAGCTTCATCATCACTCCAACCAAATACTTTATGAAGTGGGTAGATTCTATTCCCTTAAGAAAGACTACATCTAAACAAGTTTGCAAATTTATCTTAAATAACCTTGTAGCTCATTTTGGCATACCCATGACCATAGTCACAAATAATGGACCACAATTGAGTAGCCATAAAACAAACGATTTTTTTCACAACCTGGGAATTAAGCATTCTTTCTCATCATCTTATTATCCTCAAGCCAACGGTTAAATAGAGGTAAGCAACAAAGCCATTATCAACTTACTAAAGAAAATACTCAATAATAGCAAGCATAAATGGCATGAGTGGTGTGTCCATGTGCTATGGGCCTACATAATGACCTATCACATGGCAACTAGAGTAACCTCTTATAGCCTGGTTTATGGTTCTAAAGCTATTTTACCTCTTGAATTGTAGGTGTGATCACTTCAAGTAGCCTTGACTAACTTCATCAATGATGAGCAAAACAAGGAGTTGCAGATAGTGACCCTAGACTCACTGGAGGAGCAACATGTGTAAGTGCTTGCTCATATTGAATGTTATCAAGAGAGGTATAAACAACAACACCACCATAACTTGACCAAGTGTAAGATCAAGGAAGGTGACCTAGTCCTCAAAGTCGTCTATGAGCATGCAGATAAATTCTCATCCAATTAGGAAGGGTCCTTCCTGGTCACCAAAGCCTATGGTAATGGAGCATTCAAGATAGCCAATGTGAAAGGGAATGAGCTATACAATCTAGTTAATCATTCCTATTTGAAGCCATATTACATGTAGTCAATAGTCATCAACAAGTGAGCCTGCTCTAAAGTAGCCTACCAAGGCCTTAAACTGGAAACACAGCTTGCCAGGGCCTACAATTGATAACACCATAGCTTGTCAAGGTCTTAAACTAGCATCATAGCCTACTGAGGTCTTAAATCGGCATCATAGTTTGCTAAGACTCTAAATTGGCATCATGATCTACTATGACCTTAAACTAGCACCATAGCCTACTAGGGCTTTAAACTAGTACCATGGTGCATCTTGGCCTTAAACTGGCAACATTGGTAACCTGGGTGGCTAGGTTTTATTTTCCATGTGGCCTATATATATGCATTGTAAAAATTTAACATGCTTTGTTTACTTACTTTACTTCTCCTCTTGGAGTTATGTTTATAGGATGAAGTCTAAAGCCATCGCAAGGATGCAACTCATTACAGTAGTAGATCACCATGTAACCTCAGAAGGAAAGATTCAGTAAGTTTGTCCTGCTATGTCAATAGTGCATGTACCATTACCCTCCCTCTAGCACTACTCCTTGAGCCAAGCCTTGTAGCCTAATTATAGCCATCAATACCTTGAGCAACAAAGTTAAGTCATGTTTATGACTCATGCACTATAGCCATATGATATGTCCTCAGCATGCTCCATCCTCAAGACCACTTGAATGTAACACAACTCATTCAGTGGGAAAACCATAAGTCCATCGAGTGTAACACATCTCATTCAATTGGATAACTCTCAAATCTGTTGAGTGTAACGCAACTCACCTAATTGGAAAACTATGTCAAACTAGCCCTAAAAATGAAACCCAATGAAGGTTCACCACACAAAATAAGAAGAAGTAAGAAACAGGGGAAGCAAATTGCCAAGCAGCCAAATGGCTAAAGAATCTTCAAAGCCCAATGGCCGAAAAAATCTTAGAGAAAAGTGGTTGGTCTCTCAAATGCATTTTCCAAGTGACCAACACTTCAAAATATGTCAGTACAACACTACAACCATGGTAGTAATACTTGGAATGCACTATTAGCTTCTGTGACCATCTCCCTAACTACCACTACCATTTCTCCATCATAATCCAATCCCATCAACATAAGAATTTTTCAATGTGGTTTGACAAAACTAGATCAAGCACGAGGAAATGTCGATGGCAAACCTGTAGTGGTGTTTTACATTCTTTGTCGATGCCTCTTGGGTCAATCCTGTAGACACAAAAAAAGAGGGACCAATGAAACACCACCAAATTTACATGTTGAAACCTTAGTAATCCCATTCCATGAAACCCAAGGAAATATTTAATTGTAAATGTGAAATTGTAACTCATAAAGGGCAATCTCACATGTTTCATACTTTTGGGACTGAAAATGCTTCATAAGTGATCAAAGCCTCATTTCCCAAGTGAAAAGAGTCACCTAGTGTCTATATTTGGGGAGAGTCAAAAATGCCTTTTGGAATGCCAAAAATGGCAATCTTATGATTTTTATAGGGGGTATACATTTCTCTACATTGACACACCCCTTGCAAGGGGGTAAGCCAGCTAGGAGACTTCAAGGCCAACATGGAGGAGTGCAAGGGGGTAGAACTCACCTACCCCCAACATTGAAAGGAGGGTGACCTAGCCTAGAGGGGTTAACCTTCACCCCCAATGTTGACTTCCTATCCTCCCTTGATGTTGACACACTCCCCCTAGTGGGAGGGGATTAGCCAACTAGGAGAGAGGAGGTCAGACAAGGTGAAGGGGCCAAATAAATAGGATGCACAGGGGGTGGATCTCACCTACCCCCCCCCCCCCCCCCCCCCCCCCCCCCCCCCCCCCCCTAAACATGGCAGCTAATTTTTAGCAATTCGATATCCAATTTACTGCCAATCAGTTAGCAATTTAAAAACTAATTAGTCAGCCATTTATAACCAATTTGCAGCCCCAAATCATGGCCATGACCCTATAAAAACCATACCTTGGAACAATGTCAAGGTTCCACACTTTTGCAATTCATCACCCTTGGCATTTTAGCATCCAAGAGCTCTTGCTTCCTTAGCAAAAATGTAGCTTCTTGGTGCCTAGCAGCATGTAACCTCTACAAATCGTTACCCCCCACCCCCCACCATGTTACCCTCTTTAAAATCTATGAACTTTGGATGTCAACATTACCCCCTAGGATCCCCAAATCCTAGCATGGTGTAGTTTGGCTACCCCAATCCTTCACATTTTCCTAACCCCAGTAGTAACCAACGTTGTAGATCTAAGGTGATAAAAAAAAGGAGGTTTGTTAGCATCAAGAGTGGTAAAGATACTAGATCATGGAGTTGACTATAGATTCAACAAGCTTTGAACCCTTGCTCAAGTGAACTGCACCGCCCCTCCCCCCACATCCCCCCCCCCCCTTTTTTGTCCCCCTCTTGGATACCAAATTTGTACACTCCTTTGAACTCATTCTTTGTTTATTTAATAAATTTTATGATTTCATTTGGTGTAAAATTCTAGAAATAATTGTTATATTTTCAGTGTATTATTTTATAGATCTACATCTTTCTACTTTGTTACCCCTGTTTTGCATGCCCCCTCAAGTCCCTAGGTGATCTACCAAATTCTCAATGGCACCATGAATCCCATTTTTTCTTGTGGAGGCCCTAGGGGATTGCAACTAAGAATCCTTGGTTTTTCCAACAATCAAGATTTTCCATTGCAACAAATAAACTGTTGTAGATAATCCAAGTCATGCAGGATCTTTTTGATATTTCTAGTGATATCACTATAGTGCAGTCTAACTTGATAGCCACAAAAGGGAAGCTAATGATGGCCGAAACAAGGAAAGAACATGCAAAAAATGAAGTGCAAAGGCTACAAGATGAATTACTAACTCTAAGAGCAGAACTAAGGGACCCTGCATGATTTATTATCCCTGACTAGCTTGAACAATATAGAATAGACCAAGTAAGGTAGCACATTGCTATGAACATATAGGTTGAGATGAAAAGAGAGAAGGCTATGTGGAATGCCTTAATAGAAGCCCAAACATACATACATGTCAAAGCTCTCATTGCCTTAGAGGAGAAAACTAAGAAGCTCATTGTAGACAACACCTAGTTGACTGATGTTAAAAAGCAAAAGAAAATTCTCAAGGAAAGCATCCATTAGTTGTGAGAACAATTTGTTTGAGTTAACTAGGATATGAGCAGATTGGATCATGAGAATAGAATGCTATCAATGAAGGAAGTACATGCTATCAAACAACAATTAGCAATTAGAATAAGTGCATGAAAAAACGATACCAAGAGACATGAAAATCTTAAGAAGCACTTTAGAGACCAAGTGGGAATGTATAAAAAAATAAATAAGAAGAAAGTCCATATGGAAAAGGCCAAGATCAATTCCTTCCCTACTCAAACACTAAGCTGGCAGCGTATGTTGGATAGCCTAGTCCATGTGCATTAGGCCAAGATAAAAAATAAAGACTTGTAGATTGAAGATCTAATTGAGTAAATGGGTTTAGCAAATCTCTAATATGCTAACTTAGCCATGTTGATAGCAATACAACCTCGTAATGAACTTGAGAAATATGTAGCAGTTGTTTATGCCATGTACAAGAAGGAGTTTGCTAATAGAAAAGATGTCTTGTAGAAATTACATGTGGCAAACTCAGAACTTGAGATTGTAATAGTTAATTACCAAGGACAAAAATACATAGTAGCAAACATGGCATGCTAAATATCATATTATCAAGAATTAAGAAAGGTGGCCAAGGCTCTTGAGAAAGAATGATGATAGTTTGCAACATGGTACATCAAAGAAAATAAAATGTTTCCATAATTGCCATGTCCATGGGATGTACCGACTCCATCCAACATTACACAATCAACATGGATGGTACATGATCCTAGTGTACTGACCTAAATCGTCGATGTAAGGCTAGAAGGGAAACAGACACCGAGAGATCGTCGAGCAGCCATAGCTGACCCTGCCTTTGCCCGAGGGCAAGCTGGAAAAATAAACGAAGGCAGAGTGCCTTGGATGGTCTGCACGCAAATCAACCAAGAACTTCCCCAAGCGTAAGCTACGGCTAGTGCTGGGGTTATTGTAAACGAGATGTAAACGGAATGCAAACGGCGATACGAAATGTAAACAGAGCGTACTGAATTATAAATAAAGCATAAATAGAGTTATATTGTAAACAAAGCATAAACCAAAGTAAATAATGTAAATAGGAGGCAATGATGAAACTGTATTGTATTGTTCAAACAGGAATATGCACCGATCAAAGCGTAGTTGCACACGTGTGGAAGGCAACTCAAATGCCTAGCCTTGAAATGATATGACACGATGATGCGACGATGAAATGGGATGAACGTGAGAAAAACTTGGAAGCCAACAATCAAATGTGCCGAGCACCCAAGGATTGCAAATTCTGTCCTTTTTTAGAATTGTCAATCTCTCCAATTTTTTAAAATTGCCAATTTTTCAGAATTGTCAATCTCTCCAATTTTTCAGAATTGCCAATTTTTTAGAATTGCGAATCTCTCCAATTTTTGCCTCCCTCCATCTTCTTCTTTTTGCCTCTTTCCTTTTGCCCCCTTGCCTCCCTCCTCTAGTTTGTGTGAATTGATAGGGTATTTATAGGGTTGGGCTAGGGTTTGGCTAGGGTTTTCTTTGACCAGGTTCAATGTATTTTACAATTTGTGGGTCATTCAGACCCATGAAAAAAAATACAAATTAGAAATACAATCCCTCAAGCGATAAAAAAAAATTAAAAAAATTTAAAAAGATTAGCTCCAACTCTGGCCCGCTTGGAAAAATTATATTTCTTTTTTTTGCTAAATATTTGGCCTGATTTTGCATGGGCTTTCATATCCCTTTGCCATTTTACAGATTTCTTGAAAAAAAAAATCAAGAAGGATTAACACCGCCTCACTTGTCTAGCCTCCAGCGTGACTTGCAATGTGACCTGTAGTGTGACCTCCAAAACTTGCAATTTTGGGCTGAAATCTGGAATTTCTGAAGGCTAGGACCCATAGTTATCAATAGTGGACCTTGAGGATGACTTACACCCTTGAAATCAAGTCATTTTGGCTCAGTTTTGGGGCTCTAAAAATTGGTGACGCTGATCCTTACGCTGTGCAACATCTGAAAAAAATTACCCCAGCGTCACCAAGTCAAAATGGCATATGTGAGGCCCAAATCTTGATTTTTTGGAGGCTGGGAGCTGCTGGGGACCTTGGTGAAGGTCATAGGGGGTCCTTGTGCTCAATTTCGGCCTGTTTTGACTCAATTTTGGGGCTCCAAAAGTTGGTGACGCTGATCCTTACGTTGTGCAATGTCTGAAAAAGTAACCAAAGTGTACTTAGCCAAAACCAAACATTTTGAACCTGAAACTTTTGATTCTGGATGCTGGAAGTTGGTGCATTCGCTTGTGGGCCCCGGGGGGACCTTACCTGTTGAATCATGGACCATCGGGGGCTGTTTCGGAGGCCTCCAAGTTTGGTCACACTGTACTCATGTTGGGCAACAACATGACTTAGCTTGATTCTTGTCTAAAAGTGCTAGGCCAAAATTAGTGGTGTTTCACCTAGGATAAAAGAAGAGAAACTTCAGGCACTCCTAAATAGTACTAATTTCAAAAGCCTAATGACAAAGGGAAGAAGTCGATGGAGAAGCCTCCACCATCGAGAACCTAAGGCTACATTGCACTACTTTAGTTTTTATTTTTGTTTTGTTTTGTTTGTGAACTATAAACTATGTCCAATTTTTTTAAAAACACCAATGTGGCATTTAGAGTCATGTAAATAGTCAAGTCATGTCAAGTCAAATCTACCTTCCAATTTTCTAAGGAACTCTATCCTTACATTACATGACCTATGCTCTCTTATTTGAAGAAAATTTCAACCTTTGTCTGGAAGAATGAGAAAGAAAAATCCTTGCAAGCATTGAAAGAGAGAATTTGTAGTGCTCTATTTTTGGCAATTTCAAATTTCTCAAAAAATTTTGAAGTGGAAGTAGATGCAAGTGGGCTTGTTATTGGAGGTATGATTTCTCAACAAGGTAAGTCAATTGCATTCTTTTCTAAAAAATTAAATGAATCTAGACAAAAGTATAATATGTATGAAAAGAAGTTATATGCTATACTTCAAGTCATTAAGCATTGTCTACATTACTTGCTAGGATCAAACTTTCTTTTATTTACTAATCATAGAGCACTTTAATTTTTGAATTTTCAAAAGAAATTAAGTGTCAAGCACATGAAATGGGTAGAGAAATTACAATATTTTCATGTTGTTTTAAAAATTAGGAGTGACAAGTCTAATGGTGTGCTTGATGCTTTATCTAAAGTTCATGTTTTTTCTTCTAATGTGAAATTTCAAGGGTTTAACTCTTTTGCTTCATTATATCCTAATGATAAGGATTTTGGTCCAATTAGAAAAGAGTTACCTTCCTCATTATTAGAAAGGATTGACAAATGGAAAGCTTATCATGTGAAGAATGGGATTTTGTTTAAGGATGGAAAAATTTGTGTTCCAAAGTGTGATTTCAGGTACAAACTCCTTGAAGAAATACACCAAAGTGACATGATTACACATATGGACAAGACCAAGACATTGGAATTGGTAAGAAAAAATTACTTTTGGCTAGGTATGCATAGTGATGTGGTTAAATTTGTAAAAGCATGCTCTACTTGTCAAAATTTGAATGGGGAAAAGGTGTAAATGGTCATTATCTATCTCTACCAATCTCAAATGCTCCTTGAGAAAGTGTTTCTTTGGACTTGGTTTGTGACATTCATAAGATAAGATCTAGTCATGATTCTATAATTGTTGTAGTAGATAGATTTACTAGGATCATTTTATTCCATGCAAGAAAAGTATTCATGCTTCCCATGTTGCACATTTATTCTTTCAAACATGTTGTAAGGCTACATGGCATTCCTTTAAACACTGTGCATCATAGGGATGTCAAGTTTACCAACCATTTTTGGAGATCACTTTGGAAACTACTTGGAACCAAGTTATCTTTTTCTACAGCCTATCACCAAAAACTAATGGGCAAATTGAAGTTGTAAATAGGTCTCTATTGAAGATCTTGAGGTATCTATGTGAGTATTAGCCTCAAAGGTGGAAAAACATGTTGATCCATGTTGAATTCTCATACAATAATACTTCCCATTCTAACATTGGTAAGAATCCCTTTATGGAAAATTATCATCAAGAATGGTTGATGAGCTAAGGAAATTTGAAGATTGTGCCTCTTTAAGTTCAAACTTTGTTGAGCAAATGAGAGCATTGCATCAGCAAGTTAAACCTCACTTGGAGAAAAGATAAAGATTGTGTCTTACAAGGCTAGTGAAGCCAAGAGGATAATTAATTTCTAGATTGGTGATTATGTTTGGATTTAGTTAAGTATAGAAAGATAAAATAATGTATACTTCTACCAACTCAAGTCAATAAGAATTGGTCCATTTTAGATTAGGTCTAAAATCAGTCTAAATGCTTATGAGATTAACTTACCTAATGATTTGCCTATTTCTTGTGATTTAATGTTTCATATTTGAGCACATACCATGGGAACGTGATTACATTAGACTTGAGGGATAGTCTTGAGATCCTTAAGAATGCACTTGAAGACTCAAACTTAGCCAAGCCACCAAGGAAAGCAATTGTGATACAAGGAAGGAAGGCTAGAAGCACAAGAGGCAGAAAATTGCATGAATACTTGGTGCATTGGAATGATGAAGGATCTGAAAATGTCATTTCAATCCATGAGAAGGATTTGGCTTTGTGGGGACTTAATGTTATCCCAAGTGTACAACCAACTTGAAAATAATTTTAATTTTCTAAGGGTGGAAGAGATGATGAGGACATTACCCAACCCATGTCCAATCCTTAATATGTTTATGCATAGATGTTTATGTGTTGTTGTGTTTGTATTTTTGAGTTGTTTTTATTGATGATTATCTCAGGATGTTTTGTCATGTTTGGAAGTGTTTTGACACTATTTTGATGAGTTTATGAGGTTCTAAGTGCTATGGGAACTTGTTTAGAGGTGTCCATAGGTTTCAAGCCTCAAAATAAGCATCTTTATGTCTTGCCCTGATAGGTGAGACATCCCAGTTGTAGGTGAGATATCCCAACTACATTCAAGACATCCCAGCTAGACTTGAGATGTCCCAACCAAGGTGCCCTACATGATTTTGAGATGTCCTAGCCAGATTCAAGACATCCCATTTGTTAATAGTCACTTTTGGGTGACACATTCTATTCTCCTTCATGATGTTCCATACAAACATGACATAATTTCTTATGAGTTTTTAAAGATTTAAATTTTGAATTTAAAGAGGGAACTGTTGGCGACCGTTTGGGACGCGACCGCCAACGAGTGTCCTCGAACAGGATTTAGGTGCCTGCTGGTCTCTGGCAACACCAAGGCCCAGATACCTCCAAATAAACTCAGTAGTTAATGTGAGTATGTGTGTGTGCTGTTGCGGCGTGCGGTTGTGTGCAATGTAAGGATTGCGTTGTATATGTTGTGTATAAACTAACAATGACTTACTTAAAGGGATTCAGCCAACTTTATCAAGTACTGTGAGTTATTGAGAATTTCCTATTT
>MNCI01036336.1:1836028-1868784 GCA_015680685.1 Gnetum montanum | reverse complement strand
TTGACAAGTGTTCAATTCACATAGAACTTTGAACAATTTTTGCACAATTTCCCTTTTTTAAATCATAAACTATTTTATTGTTATTTACATCATAGTAGTAACTATCATAGGAAGTTACAACTTCCATATGAATAAAAGGGATAATAGGAAAATGTCTCTTTATATGGGATGTTACACAAATATCCCATAACTTTCTTTTTCTTTTTAAATCATAGAATATTTTATTTAAATAATAGTAATAGAGATAGTAACCAACCATAGAATTGTTGCGTACATGGATGGGTTAATATAAAAATATATGTGTAAGCGTATACCACCGAATGCATAAGTGGAGTTGTACTCTCACATTTTAATTTGTGGCAAGTTATATAGGGTGGATTCCATCTTCATCTTCTCTGCACGTTATGATTATTCATTTATTTCTAAACCCACTCCATCAGCAGAAGGCAAACCCTGACAAATCCCTTCCTCCATGATTTTCCATCGCAGAAGGCCTAAGCACTTGATCCGATATTGCACAGAGCCTTAGCAATCTTTCACGGGAATTCGAAGGAATATCCTGATCAGAAGCCAGCCGGAACGACAATCCATACTCGTGGTTCTCCAGACCATTTGCTGTGCACACCATGACAATCTCGTTGCCGAATCCTGAACCCCGCCACGCAGATCCTGGAGTCGAAAAAAACTTCAAACAGTTGGGTCCCCTGGCCATGGCGTGCTGGAGAAGAAAGGGGTTTTTTCTTTTTAAGAACAACGCACCCAAACAGAGGGTTTCAATTCCCAGAAATTTTCTGTTTTCCCCCCCAAAACTGACTTAGGGCTTCCTGCGTTTTTTCCAGTTTGGCCTTCCTGCGTATTTTTTTCTGTTGTTTGGCTTTCCTGCGTTTTTTTTTCTGTTATTTGGCTTTCCTGCGTTTTTTTTTCATCCACTGCTGCGCTCGCTGTTGACCTTTCTGCGTTACCGTTGTTCATCTGTCCTCTGCCGCCGCGCAGACTTGATGAGGGTTTTAGTTTTTGCTCGTGCCGTTGCCGTTGGTCACGCGCAGAAGTACGCCCGCGCCCCTATAAACCAGTGACACACGTTTCTGACGTGCGCGGCAATGCGCGGCCACCTGCAACATCAGCGGCTCCCAATTCGGCGGCTTCAACTTTGGCCAAAACAGCAATAGTGAGATGGAAACTGCGATGGCCACGGTGATGGCGGACATAATTGGAGGCGCTGGAATGCACATCCGGTGGCAACTAAACTGTGTATAATTTTGACCTTACAGGTGCCGCTACAACAGAAAATTTAGAAACAGAGCCTCAACCTAAGTCTGATCCTGTACCAATGTCTGCGTTTTTTCTATTTCCAGTAGCGTTAATCAACGGTTCTTGAATTATTTGTAAATTCGGATTTTTGTGAATGCATAAACCTTTACACCCTTTGACAATTACAAATGCAAAACCAGTTGAACTCTTTGACCGCTTTATTTTGTTATTTTGTCCATATTGCTTCCTTGTAGTAAATAATCCTTCTCTTCTTCTCTTTATTCCAACCTTTACTTGACACTCTGTTTTACTTTTCAAGAAGGCTTTTATCATCAAGATTATTTACCAGGCTTTCTTCTCCAAGAATACCCATTACTCACAAGACTGGACTGCAAATTTTCAACAAAGGATTTTGCTCATGTTTTAAACAAATCATTTCAACAAAATATTCTAACTGCTCCATGTAATGGCCAAATGTGCCAACAGGAACATGAAGAGATAAGGGGAGGATATAAATGGACCTCTTGGACCTTCATTTTGGTTAAGAGAGTCTAGGAAAAGAGACATGAGTTGAAAGAAGAGTAGAGAGAGATAGAGTCTTACCTAGATGCCTTGGTCATCATTCATGTGAGAGTGTGTTTTCTTTGATTGAGTGTGTGTGAGAGAATTTGATTGAATCTCTTGTCTATCCTTGGAAATTTATGCTTCCTCTTAGCTATAATTTCTCCATTTGAGTAAGAATAAAGCTTTTATTTTCTTATTCAAATTTTTTGTTTTGTGAGATTAACAGAGGTTGGATTGTGGAATCCATGGGAGCTCCTCATCAATATATAACTCAACATTGCCCACCAAAATCAAACCCATAACTTGAACTTTCAAATTAAGAGTCTTTACCACTACACTAACATCACATTAACATTTAAGGCATCATCATCATCATTATTCCTTTGTCCCATCTATATATGAATTAACATTTAAGAGGGAGGTGTTGGAACCCAAAATAAATAAAACATAAGTACACCCTAAGATATATGGTTCAATTAGAACTTTATATAACTCAGCATTATCCACTAGAATCAAACCCATGACCAAGAGCTTTTAAATCAAGTATCTTACCACTAGGCTAACATCTCATTATTAATCTTTAAAAAACTTTTGGACTTAAAAACTTTTAGTAGATTGCATGCACCAACAAAAGAGAGTTAGGTAGAAAAGAAAGAAACTTGTAGAAAAAGAAAAGAAAAGAGACTACAAAGAAAAAAATGCTAAATTAAACTATAGAAAACACAAACATCATAGCATGAAGTGTTTTTAAGAAATTTAATCCCTCATCAACATGCTTTAGGAGAATGCTAGATGTGTATCAAAGTAGGAATGAAAATAGAGCATTTATAGGAATAAAGTGATCCTTTGTAAAAAAATAGTAAGTTGACACATGTTTAGAGTTTTGAAGAAAAGCTCAACCCTCACATTTTTAGATTTGTGATCGTGGACCATCAATATGATGATTAGAGCTGAATCTTATATGCATCAAAAACATCTACAGTTTAGAATGATTTCTCCAATAGACAATGAGTTTGAAAATGACATTAAAAATTTTTAGTAGATTCCAGCTAGGCAAAAAAGAAAGAAACTTGGAGAAATAGAAAAGAAAAGAAACTACAAAGAGAAAACGACTAAATTAAACTACAGAAATGACAAACATTAAAGCACAAAGTGCTTTCATGGAATTTCATCCCTCATCACCATGCTTTGGAAGAATGGTGGATGTGTGCCAAAGCAAAGATAGTAGTAGAGTATTTATAAGAAGAAAGTGGTCCTTTGTGAAAAAATAACAAGTTGGCATATGTTTGGAGTTTAAAAAAAAAAAACTCAACCCTTACATTTTTATATTTATGAGGATGGGCCATCAGTATGATGATCAAACTTGGATCAGATGATCAGAGTTGAATTTGCTATGCATTAAGAACCTCCATAAATTAGAATAATTTCTCCAATAAACAACAGGTTTGGGGATGACATTCGCTAGATGTGGATCTTGTTGCTAAAGCCATAATAGTTCATGGTTTAGGATTGCCCTCATATTGAAAAATTTAGTTAAAGGACTAAAATCCATTTTGAATATGAGAGAGGTCCTTTTGGTCCTATGAAAGTTTTCTTGAACAGCCTTGAGGAGAGCAACTTTATTGGATGTAGATACTTTACTTAAGTAGTGGAGATAGAATTTTGTAAGATAACCACAAGTCCTCAGCCATCTAAAGAAAGTCATCTTAGCTTGAAGAAGTTTCCAAACTATGTTTCCTTCAACAAAAACTATTTCAATTCTACAATTATGAAGGCATTCTTCTAATGACAGGGATGGCAAAAAAAGAAGATAATATACTAATAAGCATTCAAATATTTATGGAAATAGTGGATAGAAATAATACCACTATCACAAAATGAAGGAGCTTTGAAGAAAACCAAATTAAGTGTATTTATAGAAGAATAAGAAATGGTTGAGGTGATGAAGATGAAGGGAAAAGAGGAATTCTACTTGTTAAGAAAAGTTTGCAATTCTTCAGGAGAACTATTCCAAATACCAAGAATGTTATCGATGCAATGCTTATAGTAGAGGAGTGGTGCACAATACATTGAACTAAACAAACATTACTCAAGATGACGATGTAATGCTTATAGTAGAGGAGTGGTGCACAATCCATTGAACTAAACAAACATTATTCAAGATGACCAAGAAAAAGAAAAGCATAAACAACAGTAAAATTCCTACTCATAGCAGTGCCCTAAACTTGCTAAAAGATCCTTCCACCAAATTCTAGAAACTAATGCTTGAGAACTAGTGTAGCAAAACTAGAGATGGTACCACTAAAAAGATCCTATTGGGGATAAGGATGATCCCAAAAATAAGCATCAACCATTGCAAATAGAGTTATTAAACCTTCGTTAGTTGGAATACTTGGATATAAAGATTCTACATCAAAAATGAAGAGAAACACATTTTGAGATAGAGTACAAGAGTGAAGATCTCTAAGAAGGGTGAAGGAATATATGAAATGCAAAGGTTGAATAAACAATATGGACATGACTAGATAGTAAAGGAGACCAAAAGCAATTTTAAGGAGGTAGCCTCTACAGGAACAAATGGGGAAACTAACTACGAAGGGTTTGTGGATTTTACAAATCAAATAGAAAACACATGGTATGGGCTTCAACATATGTATTTTCAAAAGAAAATTATTAAACCTAAAAAGAACAAGGAAAAATTGATCAATGATGAAGGCAAGCTCAAAAAGGATGACATGCTAAGGGGATGGTTTGAACTTCCAGGTAAACCTCAAAGTCTAAAAGCTATTGATTGGCCTCCTAGAGGTACTAGGAAGAATCCAATAGACAAATTCTAATATTTTTATTGACAAGCCTTAGAATGATGGAGTGATCTCATCTAAGCTTTTTAAAAGCAAAGATGATACTTTTGAGAAAGTAAGGTTTATTACAAAAATTTAGATAATCAAGGATAAAGAGAAGGATGCCATGGTAATGACAAATGAAACCTTCAAGTGGGGAAGGATAGTAAGAAGTATTCCATTTACTATGAACATGGAGTTTAATTTAGGTAAGGAAGATAGTAATAGAGAAATTATAGAAAGAGAGAGGGAATTCACCTGACTATAACCTAAAATGACTCCGTAGATAGAGGCATCTAGCAAAAGCTTTGAACTCTATAATGACATCCTAGAAGTTCATAGAAGGTGGACTAGGATTTAATTTTTATCAAGAAACTTATTTTTATCTGCAAGGAGATTGCAACAAGAGAGACCATTGATGTGGACTCCTTTGGCTGTAAGGAAGGAAAGCTTCTCTTGAAACTAAATAGCACAATCCAATTGATGGAGCTTGTACTTGAAGTTCCTGATAAAGTAAGAAATAAGCTCAACTATGCTCAATGAAATGAAAAGAAGGATAGAAGAGGCAATAGCATCCTTGGCTATAGCAAGATTAGATTTAAGATCGAAAACTTGGTTCTAAAGCTAAGATATTTCAAGATCCTTCTATTTGACCAAATGATCATAGTCAGCAATCTACTTAAGGCTTTTTCCTATTTGCCTTTTTTTTTTTTAATTTCCATTTCAATCTTAAGTATACATAGTTGATCCAAAAGGAATTGAACATCAAAGAAATATGCTACAATAGTGGAATGAGATCTAGATCACCTGCTAGAAATAGCGGTATTACTACTGGTAGCAAGTTGGCTACTAGAAGTGGTAGTGGAAGTAGTGATAATGGCAAGAGTATCATCATAATTTTCAAATTTGGGCCTCTTTGAAATTCATTGCTAATCTTCAAAACATTGAAACAAGTATTTACAAGTGTAGATTCTAGGTCTTGAACAACCTTAGAACTAATCTTTGAGCTAGCAAGCATGAAAACAAAATTGATTTTTTTTATTTAAAAATTGTTAGCAAATAATGTGCAATAGCTAAAGAAAGTTAGGTAGAAAAGAATCTTCTTCGTATAGGTTTAAAATTTATTCTTGGGCCACCTCTTATTAGTCGACAAGACATCATTGCAGAGTTTAAAGCTTTTGCAACACACCTCCATCTATGGAATCATTTTGGATTACAATCAAATGAAGTTCCTCCCTCTTCCTATCCCCTCTTTATTATTGTCTCCCTTGCCTGAATTAAACTTTGTGTTCCTAGCAAATGAAATCCTCTTTGTTATCCTACCTCTCTTGAAGATTCCATTTGGCATTACCATGATACCCTAAACTCTGCCCTTGATTCTCTAAATTTTTCTAATAAACCTTGTCTTTCCAAACATCTTTTCTTTACTCTCAAAAGGCTTAGATGAGATCATTCATTATTTTTAGTCTTGTTAATAAAAATTTTGGAATCTTCATATTGGATTCTTCCTAATATCTCTAAGAGGCCATTTGATAGCGTTTAGACTTCAAGGTTTACTTGAAAATTCAAAGTATCCCCTATCATGTCATCCTTTCTAAGTTTTCTTTCACCATTGATCAGCTTTCTCCTATTCTTTCTAGGTTTAGGAGTTTTATTTTCAAAAAACATGTATTCAGGAACAAAACATGTGTTTTTTATTTGATTACTAAAATCAACAAACCCCCCCTAATCGATCACCTCATTTGTTCCTACATAGGATACCCCCTCAAACCTACTTCTTGCCTCCTTTACTATCTACTCATATCCATCTTACTTGCTCAAACCTCGCATCTTACAAATTCCCTCACCCTTCTCAGAAATCTCTACTCTCATATTCTATCTTAAAAAGCGATCCTCTTCACTTTTGATGTAGAATCTTTTTTACCTAAGTATTCCAATTGATGAAGATCTAATAACTCTGTTTGTGATGGTTAATGCCTATCTTCGATATCACCCTCATTCCCTACAGGATCTTTTTAAGGGTAACATCTCCAATTTGGCTACACTAATTCTCAAGCATCATTTTCTAGGATTCAACAGAAGGATCTTTTAGCAAGTTCACAATACTACTATCGGTAGCAATTTTGTTATGGTAAATGCTTATCTTTTTATTTGCCACCTTGAGCAACATTTATTTAGTTCAATAGATTGAGTACCACTCCTTTACTCTAAGTGTTACATCGATAACGCTCTTGGTATTTGAAACAATTTTCTTGATAAACTGCAAGCTTTTCTTATCAAGTGTAATTCATCTTTTTTCTCCATCTTTATCCCCCCAACTATTTCTCATTCTTTTGTAAATATACTTTATTTGGTTTTTTTCAAAGGTTCTTCCTTCTATGATAATAGTATTCTTTCTACACATTGTTACCAAAAACCTTTGAATGCCTATCAATATATTCTTTTCTCCCCCTGGCATCCCCATTATCAAAAGAAAGCCTTCATTGTTGCAAAATTTTAATGGTTTCTATTGAGGAAAACATAGCTCGGTGTCTATTTCAAGGCTAAGATGGCTTTTTTCAAAATGTTCAAGGCTCACAGTTATCCTACAAAATGTTTTCTCCATTGCTTCAATAAGGTTTCTGTTGGTGACCGTTTGGGACGCGATGTCAACGAGTGTCCTCGAACAAGATTTAGGTGCCTGCTGGTCTCTGGCAACACCAAGGCCCAGATACCTCCAAATAAACTCAGTAATTAATGTGAGTATGTGTGTGTGCTGTTGCAGCGTGTGGTTGTGAAAAATGTAACGATTGCGTTGCGTGTAAACTACAAATAACTTACTTTAAAGAGATTCAGCCAACTTTGCCAAGTACTGTGAGTTCTTAAAAATTTCCTATTTTGTTCAACTGCCTAGTCTACGCGGTCCTTATAATACCTACTTGTAACAAATAAAATTTTGCAAAAACATTTGAGCACAACTCCGTAATCTACTCCTAATTTTCCCCAGAGAAAGAGATAGTTCCACAAGAAAACTAGAAATAGAGCAAGATTCGATGGAAATAAACAGAAAAGAAAAGAAAGCAGATTTGTGTAGACCTCAAATATTTAAACAAGGTAAAATGACACGAGTAAACACTTCGCAATAAAGCTATCCCAAATTCAATATCTACGAATTGTTCAAACTTCCAAGGCTCAAACAAGCAATATCTTCAAGACAATCCTATTATGCTACCAAAAATTGCTGCGTAAACTACCACGTACGAGACTCCATTTTGACTAGATAATAGATGTCAACGATTGCATTCAAACAGAACCTTTAAAAGACTTGACAATTTCTGATTGAAATACCACGAGAATTCACTTTAAAGATAAAAAGAAGCTATTCTGGTCCCATCAAAATACCAAAGATTTTCTGAACCCTCTCGACTACTGAATTGTTCAACGGCGTGACTACAAACAGAGGCTCTCTTACAACAATCCCAATAGCAGTTCCCACACGTTGCACAATAATGAAATTTACTACTAAAATGCTCTTAAGGCTTTTAAACACAAGCGCTTCTATGGCAAAATTTTAATAGAAATTTCTATCGGGCAACAAGAACAATAAGAGCAATCTAAAAATCCCAAAATTACTTGCAAAGGATGATACTATTTAAACCACTAGCTAAACAATTTAACAAAACAAAAAATAACATACATAACTCATAGAACTACGACAAAGAGGCTGAAATCTTTATTTTAGCAAGCCATCTTGCAAGCAATCTTCTTTACAAATCTTTTTTGATCCCAAGTGTGATGTATGAGACCCAATGTGATGATGATGATCCTCCTTGACCCCTGAAGCCTTTTTATAGGGTTCAAAGGTAGGTAGGGAAGTTACATATTCAAAAATATCTCACCTAACTTCTCTCCCAAGTAACTTGGCCAACCAATTAGGAGATTACTTGCCCAACAAGTTAGGAGGTTACTTGCCCAACAAGTTAGGTAAGTTACAACAATTTTGGGTGGTTTCAACCACCATAGAGATAAAAAAACTACAATGGACAAGTGTCCTATTCAATTGCCAAGTGTCTTCATCCAATTGCCAAGTGTTTTCACTTAGTCGCCAAGTGTCTTCATCCAATTGCCAAGTGTCTTCACTTAGTCTCCAAGTGGTCACCATGGAGATAAACAAGTTGCAGTTGACACGTGTCCTTGGTGGTTGAGAAATAGCCCATTTAGTTGACAAGTGGCCATTTTGGAGACAAAAAGGCTATAGTTGACAAGTGGCCTTAGTGGTTACAATATCATAGAAAATTAAAATACAATCACTAAGTTACATAGAAATATAAGCTATAGTTGCAACTTACTCCATACATATATATTCTCTTTATTTTGCTTTTTCTTGGCAATATAGGAGGTGGCGGTTGGATGGTATTATAAAATCATGTAATCTAACCCTCAAAAACACATAAACATTTTTCCAGCAAGGCCTTTGTTTATCAGAGATTTGCTATTTGATTTGTTCTTTGTGAAATAAACAAATATTCAAGCCCGGATGCAAGTACTTCAAATCCTGATCTCTCCTTGTGGCAGCGTCCAAGAGTGTGCGCTCTTCGACGGCCACCATTCCACCACTGCTCCGTCTCCATTACTGTTCCTGTTGAGCCAGAACGAAAACACCTTCTTCTTCACAAGCCCTTGGCCAATCATGTTGTACCATGGTGGAACAACATCATCCACAGCAATTTCTGTAAACCCAAGACCCAAAATGCCATCAAACTTGCCAATTATAAATGTCAAGCTCGGCTCACTGGTCACCTCGGCAAAAACCTGATCCCTAATAACGAGATCCCCAACTGTCACGGCATCTTTACTCAGAAAACCGAAACTGCCCCGGATCCATACCGGTGTCAAATACCATTGTAAATTTCTGCTGAGGAGTTCCTATGCCGATCTCACCATAGTACTGCGCGTCTAGATAATTCTTCAACCCCACGTAATCTCTCCCCGTAAACCCCTCTCGTGTTCGAAACCCCATTCAGGTCAAACTTCCTGCACAAAGCCTCAGACAGTCTGCCGTTGTTTCCTGAAAGCTTAGCAGTCTTGAAATCATTGATGTGGAGCTTCTTCTTCCTCAATCCAACTCGTAAAAGCCCATCCTCGGCGGCACCGCCAGAGCGTCCGCGTCCTCAGCCGAAACGAAGGTAATCTCTTACGCGTGTGAGTACTCAAGCAGGAACTAGACGGACGTGGTGTTGATCAGAGCTGTGCTAGGGATGACGAAGCTTCTGACAGGGGCGGAGTGTGTGACGGCGTTGGAAAGGGTTCTGTGCCTTCTGCATCTGCTTGCACGAATACTTGAGGGTTGTTCAGCAGTGGCGGACCATGTGTTGACTGTGCCGTGTCTGATTCTGGTTCTGGGATCGCTGTGGAAATTTTCCACGCTGACTGAACATAACTGAATGTTGCAGCCAAGAAATGAGGGCGGACCAAGCTGGGCTGCCATTGTTGTCGGTAAAGTAGAGCTGTCCATGGCTGTTGAACTCAGCCTGCCCACATCCTGTATGTTTGGATAGAATATCTTCTGCTCTAGCAAACTCGTATAAAAATCAGCTATCAAACTAGATCCCCACACATTAAGTTTACTCTGGCCCTTTATCCGAACTAACGATGGCAGGTATATGGCTAATATTGCAGGGAACGTTGGAAACAGATATTCAAACAAGTTATATGATTTTCTATGCAAACTTATAGGTATCATTATTTTGGTGAGGTGGTGAGGTGAGGTATACGATAACTTGTTTTTTTACTAAAATATCAATAATGTCTTAAGATATCTTAGATTATGACTTTTCAAAGGTTTCCTTCAACAAGGTAAGTGTTTGAAGTTTTGTGGATCTCAAAGGTTTCATTAAAAAATTTGATTTCTCTAAAATTATCATTTCTCCAGATGTGCATGGTCGCCATGGTTGCTCTACCTTCTCCTTGTGATGATGACTCTTAGATAACGCATAACCCAAAGACAATTTCTAGCATTCCACAAATCAAATCCAAAAAAAATTTGCGACAACCCAGCACACAGACCAGACCTGCTACTACATGAATACGCAGACCCTTGATTGCTTTCTTCATTGCTTGCTTCGATCTGCAAATTCCTGTTCCATGAAGTGGCCAAAATGTGCCAACAGTTTCTACATCTAATAAAGTTTTTTTTTTTTTCAAAATTCCAAACATGTACCAACTCACTATTTTTTTTCATGAAGAGCCACTTTCTTCCTATAAATACTCTATTGTCATCCCTACTTTGACACACATCTAGCATTCTTCCAAAGCACATTAATGAGGGATGAAGTTCCATGAAAGTGCTTTGTGCACCAATGTTTATCATTTTTGCAATTTATTTTAGTATTTTTTTTCTTATAGTCTCTTTTCTTCTCTTTTTCTACAAGTTTTTTTCTTTTCTTCCTAACTTACTTTAGCTACTACACACAATCTGCTAAAATTTTCTAACTTGCTTTAGTTGTTGTATGTGATTTGTTAAAATCTTTTAAGTCCAAAAATTTTTTAAGGATTAAATTTAAGGCATCATTATCATCATAATTATGATGCCTTAGTCCCATCTATATATGGATTGACAACAATGAGATGTTAGCCTTGTGGTAAGACTCTTGATTTGAAAGCTCTAGGTCATATGTTTAATTCTAGTGAGCAATGTTGAGTTGTACCTATATTTCAATTATTTCAAATTCCAACACCTAGCTATTCTTGTTAAGCCAAAGATTAGAAAAAAATTTATTTATCTTAGTGTCACCCCAAATCTTAGGTTTGAAACTACTTTTGGCCCAAATCAATCAATGGACCCAACCACATCATCAATGAAATATAAAATAGCATATAGTATAACTAGAGTCATTGAGGCATTGATCACTTGGTTAGAGTATGTAACTTATGGTCTACAAGTCACAAGTTTGATTCAAAGGGAAATGCTAAGACATAGGCCACCTCGAGGCATAGTAAAAATATATGTTTAAGGACTGTTCGCAATATAGTATAACAAGAAGCCTCCATAGAAAATGGTGTTAAAACCTAAAACAATGTGACTATAAGTACACCCCAACAAATATAATTAATATAGTACTTTTAAAAATTTATAGAGGAACATAACAATACCTTAAGTGTAACTCAAAGTAGCCTCCTACCTAAAATCCTTATTAAACAATGAGATAAGTACTTGAGTCACCTTTCATTAGCAAGCATACAAACTAATATGCCTACTTGAGGTTATTGCTTGAACGTATTCTTATTGTGCCCTCTAGGTTTGGCATGCATTAGAAAGCTTGAACGTATTTCTTTTATTGTGTTCTCTAGGTTTGGTAGTCATTATACCCTTTAGGGTTGAACCTATGATTTGCAAATCATAAGGGATATGCTCTATTCAAGTAACTTATGCATCACTGACACTTGGAGACATAACCTAAAATAATTTGACTATAGGTACATCCCAAGATATTCAAAATGATACATTAGATGAACTATAAAGGAATATAACAATGTCTCAAGTGTAATCTAAATTAGCAACCTTTTGCCTACAAATCCTTGTTAGATAATGAGTTAACCTCTTGAGCCACCTCTCATTAGCACTTAAGGCATCGTTATGTCATGCTTAAATTGTACCACCCTATTGTGTTTGATGTATGGCCCAAGTCATTTAATTTTAAGATGACATTTTGTAGGTAGAAGAAGGCATACAATCAATCAAGTTTACCTTCGTGTTCAACCTAAGTTCTAATAATGTATCATGCTAGCTATATGTCCTATGGGTTTACATGGTGAAATAATTTTAGATTATTGGTAATGCATTGCTCAATTGGTTTGAGCTTGCAACTTGTAATTTAGTTTGATTTTAATGAGTGTGCTAATTTGACATGCCATAATGTTTTACCTAAGTTCTACAAAAGTTTTGTGTTAGCATAGTGGTAAAACTCTTGATTTCATACCTCCAAGTTATGTGCTCAATTTCAATGGACAATGCTGAGTTAGAAAATTCTAATTTGACTATGTCTTAGGGGTAAATACTTTTAAAAAAATCTTGTGGTTCCAACAATACATAAGGAGAAACCTAATCATGCATTTTCCAATTGCACCCCAGCCAACTTCTAATATATGTATAATAGTATCCATAATGGTTTCATGATCAATAAAAAGTATTTTGATAACAAGAATGGAGACTTCCTACAGATTATGGGTTCAATCCTAGAATAATGATTAAAATAAGCTTTACCTATTACTACTTAGGATCTTTAATTTCTACGTAAATAAAATAAAATAGAATTTAAAAACTCAAATGCATAAAATATATAGTTAAAACCAACAAATACAGTAACATGAGAACCTCCAAAATCACTTCTCTTCACTACCATGCATATTGCTTATTCAATCATCATCCCATCAATTATGGGAGTTGATTAAATAAGGTATGATGTCTTCAGACCAATTTTATGGTTGTTGCAACTTTTATTAGTTCCGCCACCAACCTAGTAGTGCTGCCCAAGCAATGGTGGGATAGTTACAATCATCTAAATATTCATGGCATAAACCAAATTGCAAATCATCTAAATATTCATGGCATAAACCAAATTGCAAATCTGAATAATAAATCTCAATCGTTCAATAAAATTTAGGTTGTAGTTCTAATTTTTTTCCAAAAAAAAATATCATTTAAATCTCAATTATCTTAAAGCTACATAGCTTCATCAATGCATATTTTGAAATTTTACGCAGATTTTTAAGTTTATCCAAAAACAAGCATTTAAATCTCAAAAAAATTTCAGATTTTTCAAAAACAAACCTAGTAGATCTCAAAAAAAAATTTAACGCCTCCGATCATATACATGCAGACACAAATTTTAATTAAATTACAAGCAGTAACCGCCTGTGTTTATTTCTTTTTTCCAGCTCAATGCATGCTTCCAAAGCGTGCCTGACTTCACACAGCTTAGGCAAAAGCAACAATGATGTAGCAAATAAAAGCTCAATAGGCATCGGACCTTAAATAAACTGCTCCTCAATTATGAGCTAGGATGAAAATTTATAGTAAATATCAAACATACAAGGGTTAACGTTTCTCCGCAACTATTTAAAAACGAGTTCATTTCTCAAGCAGAGCACTATAATATAGCAATTTTCGAATGCACCCAAAGCAATAGCTTTGAATGCACACACCTGCAAACAGCAGCATCCCATGAAGCAAGCATACGTTGTGAAAGATACAAAACCAATCTGCTGATTTTCCAGCCCAGTTGTTTTGATGGTGGTGTAACAGTCCAACACATTTGCTACTATGAAAAACCAGAGCCCAAATTATACTCGCATACCAAGAAGCAAGCTATGCAATAAACGATCGATTACCTCTAATGATACGTTTGCCTTCCACCATCAGTTGCTGCTTACAAGTCCTTCAATGTTCATCCTACTATGCAAAAGTCTAATAACCTTTTAGCACCCAATCTACAACCAGGTCTTCGACCCTTGCAATTACAATTAAGACTACTTGATTTTTAAAATTACAATTACACCAACTATAATTTGTTCAGAATTGCAATTAAAGTTTACCAGAATACAAACTGTCGCCATTACGCTAGAGTGCTAAACCTTGAACTGTAATGACCTTAACCCAGAAAACAAATGTGTCAACTTGCAAATTTCGGTTCACCAAGTTAGCTCCAAGGGACACATAAATACGAGAGCCTACGAAAATCTACACGTTCCAAGGAACAGACAGGCAGTGCCCTAGCGAATAATTAAAGGGCAGACCCGAATCCTTGAAATTGCAAGCGGGAGATGACAAAAATTACAATCGTACAAAGCAGCATGTCGTGTCGCTTTGTAATCATTGATTTGCCCTTGTTTTTTTGTTTCGACAATGGGCCGAACAACGTATCTAGCCATAAATTCATCATCAGGAATCAAGTGACCGTAACACGTGTACTTCGATATGTGAAAGTTGGTAACGTACATCAACAATTGTCTGTATTGCAGAGGATCTTATTTGGGAATTTTTGTTTCCTGCTGCACTGCAGCAGCAGCATCAACAAGACTGTGCCAAGTAGGTTTTCAAAGATCATGTAAGCTACACACAAAACATGTTGGGAACAGACTCTGTTGACAGACATGGATTCAAAAACAAATTGAATTGAATTGAATTATCTATAGGTTGTGGGAGTCATCCAGCTCCCAAGCTGCAGATCCAGGCACAGGCCCAGGTCCAGGTCCATTCCACACTGATGATGATGACGATGATGATGCGCAGGCTGTGCTGCCTCGTGCTGCTGCTGCTGCTCCTCCTCCTCCTCGAATGCGTTTCTGCAAATGCTCCAGACTTGCTACCCGTTGCATGGATGGTGTTCGGCCCATTTTGGTGCCTACATTGTTGTTGTTCTGCTGCTGCTGTTGATGTTGTTCTTGCTGGATTGGTCCATCCTTTGGCTGATCGCTCATGCCTGGATGATGAGAAAATTGGCGTGATGGCTCCTGCAAATTACAGGGCAAAGACGGTTCCATTGGAATTCCCGCTAGGTATGACAAGTTTGAAAGAGTTGATGATGGGATTTGACTCAATGTCTGCAGAGAATGAGCCCCTCCTGTTAGCCTGGCAACGTATTCTTCCGCCATCTTCACCTGAAACAAAAACAACCCATCAAGTCATGTACAGAACGATAATAGCTCTACAACTACACCTCTGAGAATGTTTTGAGAATTCTTGATTCTATTTTCAGCTGAGGTGAACAGTTTTTCGCGAACAAATCTGCAGCCCTATACAATGAAGGATAAGCTCTAAGAAAGTCTTAGGAAGATGAAGAATGGTAAAGGTTTGGGGATGGGACGGAATCCCTAAAAAGGTATAGAAATTTAGGAGAGATTATCACTTGACAAATTTATTCAGGACTAACTGGATATTATCACTTTATTGACAAATTTATTCAGCAAGTTCAGAGAGAAGGAAATGCAGGATGATTGTAGGAAAAGCACTATAGTAGCCATCTGTAAAATCAAAACAAGGGAGATATTCAAAATTGTGGGAACCGTAAAAGCATAAGTCACACCATAAAGTTACGTGAAAGACTTCTAGACTCAACTGTTTCTGAGAATCGGTTTCATGCCGGGAAGATCACCTATCGAAGCTGTCTTCTTATATGGATAAATTTAGGGGTAAGAAGAGGAAATCTGCATATCATTTTCATTGACTTGGAGAGAGTTTATTGAGTCCACAAAGATATTATTTGGTGGGCTTTAAATAAAGTAAGGGTATTTTTACTGGGTACGTAATGGAGAGAGTTTATTGAGTCCACAAAGATATTATTTGGTGGGCTTTAAATAAAGTAAGGGTATTTTTACTGGGTACGTAACGGCTAAGGCTATTCAAGACAGGTACAATGAAGCAACAACTGGGTTCACTCTATAAGGGACTTCAAACTTTCTTACAAAGGTAGAGCTACACCAAATATCTACTCTAAGCTTTTACTTTTTGTCATTATTATGGATGAGTTAACTAAGATATTCAATATGATATTCCTTGGTGTATACACTCTACTTTTGATATTGTTTATGTAGATAAACCTAAGGAAGTCTAGGCTGTGAAAATGGAAACTTAGAGAAATACCCTAAAATCCAAGGGATTGACGACTAGAAGAAGTAAAATAGAATAAATGGAGTGCAGTTTTAATGGAAAAGCAAATTATGAAGATACAGATTACAATCCAAAACCAAGAAGTTACTCAATGTAAGCAATTCAGAAGCTTTGGGTCACTTGTTCAAATGGATGATTAGATTAACAATGACATGAACTGAAAAAACGGAGCTGAAGCAGGATGAAGAAAATAGCTGGAAGCTAGTGGTTGGAAGGTAAGTTTTACAGAACTGCTATCAAACCTGCAATCTTTCATGGTGCAGAATCAACACATACATGTGGCAGAGATGCATATGCTAAGGTGGATGTTGAGTGTGACTAGGAAAGCTAGAATCAACTCTTTTTATTAGGGGAAGTTTGGGAGTGGGAGTAACACCCATAGTCAAGAAGACTAAGAAAAGTTTTCTCAAACGGTTTGGTCGTCTTCTAAGAAGACCAAACAATGCTTCTATTAGAATTGCTTTATTAAAGTTGGGGAAAATTAACAAAGAGAGAACAAAACATACCTGGTTTATTAGCATAAAGAAAAACATCCAAGATTTGTGTATTAATGTTTATTTGTCTGTCCATAGAAAAGAAAGAACGACAGATAAAGCAACCCTGTAATTGGAATGATGACGATGATCCAGCTCCACTTGTCATAGTAACAAATGTTCAAAGCAATGTGCTAAGGTAATATAGTCCATTCATTCCAAACAAGCCATCAAACCCTAATATCCGAAAGCTTTACCAGCATCCAAAAAGCGTGAATGGACCTGCCATCTTCAAATAATATTTACATAGAACAGCTCTTTCTTGAAGTTTGTAGAAGGAAACCTAGAAGTTCGTCCATTTGTGCATGTAGATATCTGTGTATTTATATGTCTATATACACATATAAAAGACCTGGGCTCGAGCTTGAGCAGAGTCATCCCAAAAAGGTTAAGCTTTTGCTCTAACACCAACCCTCCCAGTACCCTAAAGAGGTTAGGCTTTTGATCTATAACACCGACCCTCCTAACATCCTGCCTTAACAGAATGAGCATTCAACCTCCTAACATCCTGCCTTAACAGAATGAGCATTCAACCTCTAAATGATGATCCTTGTATACAAAAAAACCTACCCACTTTATATTATGCTCAAAGCATTTCAAATCACATTTGCCCCTCGAGAAATGGAAAAGATGGAACTGGATTATATATGGAAATTATGATTTAGTTCAGACAAAATAGTGGATAGCAAGTTCCATGCCAGCGTAGGTTTCGGAGTAAATCATCGGATTATACAAACAGTAACGACAACGACATCCTCCGACCGTTAATGATAGAAATGACCCTAAAACTAGATTGTTGTGGCTTTGCAAAGTAAAATTAATGTCCTTAAGCCAAACGTGTACTAGTTCAGTTCAACCGGGCAGTAGATCGACATCACAATGTCCATATTTACCATAGTCACAAAATGCAATATTAACACAAACAAATTAACCGAAGTATGTTCTAGTTGTCTCACCTTTGCTCTCAGTGCTTCCACATCAGCTCTAAGCACTCGGTTGTCTACTGCAGCTTCCGAGCACTTATGATTCATTTCAGTCAGACGCTTGAACAAGGACGCATTTTCTACTCTCAACTGGGCAACCTGTCAATATCTTCCTCAGCAAAATGAAGATAAATTGAGGGAGGACAAAAAAAACAAAGAAAACAATAATAATGTATATCTAATTGTGACCTGCATCTCTAGATCACTCAAATGGGCCTGCTTTCTTCTTCTCGAGCGTCTTGCAGACTCCCTGTTCGATATCATCCTGTAAAAAACACAGTAGCACAATTATGTTAAAAGAGAATATTGCAAGACAAAATGTGTTTATGCATGCAGCTATATCTTCAGAAATACTTTGAAAATTGAAGTTAAACTCTGCAAACATTTCATGCTCTGGGTTACTTAAAACAAGAGAGGATGCATAAGCTGACATTTTGCGGAGAATTGTTTGGGTGTGCAAGTGGTACACAGTAAAAAGACAGAAGTTCAAGTGCTGCTTATGCACTTTATTTCAGAATGACCGGAGGACTTTAGAACAATCTAATTAAAAAATGCAAATATTTGAGTCTGACCGAAAGTTACATAAAATTCTGCAGCGAGTTCATGTGGGTTCAACTTATCAACTGTAAACAAGGCTGAAAAGAACATAGAACAAATATAAAACAAAATGAATGTAAACAGTCGCCACCTGTTACTTTAGTCCCCGAAATTTATACAGAAACTAGAAAAGAACTGTGAAAGAAGCGACTCAAACTGAATTGTTTCTTAAAATACATGTACTTTAAAAACTTCAGTTCCAGTTTCAATTTCCCACCAACACGTTGAAGAAAAAGGTTTCTTAGCTTTGCATTAAAAACATCAGCCAGCCCTCAATAATGCGACGCAATTATTTTTAATAAAAGCCTCTATTTTTCATTTTCACAAAATATAGACCAGGTGAAGCTTCCTTAACCGATCAATGAATACTTCAAATATTCAAATGTCGAAAGCTTACTTTACCAATCAATGGTACTTCAAATATTCAAATGTCAGTATGGAATCAAACTTAGGTCTCAAAGAAAAGCTCAGATACAAAAATCAGACACCCCTTGTCGAAGAAATTCATAGTTCAGGAATGTAAATGTCAGCTTTATTGAACAATCATTCGCTATGTGTTTTAATAGTTCATCTGTTAACTGTCGACACAAATGGAAAATTAAAGCATTAAAAATTTTTAACAGCAACAAGTGAGCAAAACACAAAACCATAGTACACATTGCAAGATTACAAAATCCATACAGTGAGCTAAGTTGTCAATTAAACAAGTCAGATATAATTTCCTCGAGGGTCCAGAAATTTAATACCAAGAAACGGGTAACTCTCCACTGCCATCTATATTATATTTATATAAAAGAATGCAAGACCTCAGCAGATTGGTATGCATATAAGTAAAAAAACCTAACAGCACTCAAATAAACTTTAATGCACCCACCAAAAACTTACTCTGAAGGACCAAAATTTGACAGCAGATTACAGGAGAAAAATGAACACCATTAATATAAGTATGAGAGTTTATAACACTATTAACTAAAGCAACATCAACGTGTGTAATTTAAGTATAATTGATAACAGACCATCAGGTGAGAGTTTCATGTATAAAACAAGTAGCTTTGAAAACAAGATCCCTGCCTAAAGTTGTGTTATGGCCATTCCTCCAAACCCCACTGTAAGCAGGTTCGAGTGTCCTAAAACAATATTCCTTACAGTAAAACAGTTTCAAAACAAACCTTCGCATTCTCTTCACATCAGTGGGATCCATTGTTGACTGATTTGCTTCTAACTCACCCTCTAGATCATCATCATCCGTCTGTTCTCGAGAAGAACCGCTTGTAGCAGCTTTCATCGGAGCATGCCCTCCTTGAGGTTTAGGAGGCAATGCAGGAATACCTATTGGATCCGAGACAGAACGTGGCAGAGGCCCACCACCATAAACAGACTTTTCTGGTAGCAAATAGAAAACAAAAAGGCTTAATAGTGTTAAAAAAATCACCAGTACAATAATTAATAAGCCAATAGCAAGATCATGAGCAAGAAACACAATTTAAAAAAAACAAAGGCATAAATACATAATCAAGCGCATGATATTCTATTCATTGTTATATTTCAATTATGACATTAAATAATTTTCCTCTTCCTACCAAAACCGCAAATAAATAAATGACAACAAAATTCATAATAATTACAGTAAAATCAACGTAAAGATTCAAACTTATAGAAGCAAATAACTTGGTGAACAAAACAGAGATATTTAAAAACTGCAGTTAAAAGTGCAGAAATTGCATATGCTGGAACGGGAATCAAGAACTAAAACCTGTTGCAGTACTGTTTGATTGGGCAGTCAACGCTACTGAAGCAGTCCCGGACTCCATTCCAATGGTTGGAGTATGCCCAGGATTAACAGAAGCTGGTGCAGCAGCTTGCATTGTGATCCCAGATGCCTGTAAATATGCAGAAGATGAATGATCACCTGAATTTGCCAGTCAGAATAATGTACATCTAGTAATTTTACAGGTCAGATGCCAACAAAAATTAGATGTCATTTATTAGGGTTTCAGAGAAACAGGTTTGGTGCAGTTGGAATGTCAGCCCATTGGCTCTTTTTAAAACTTAAGATGATAATATGGGCTACAAAAATAAATAGTAAATCATAAAGCCTACCCTAAATAAAGCATGAAATATCAAGATACCGACAGGAATCAAAATTTCCTCTCAAATTTCATCATATATCTACATGTGATATTACTAAGCTTTTGTCACCCGTTTGTTATGCTCAGACAGATGTTGGCTCATCAAAACTTATCTGAATGTAAACTACAATCTAACCACACACAGTTAAACCAATCAATCTAAAAAGTCCCTCTGTCAAACCTTAATGGAGAAAACAATCAAATTTGCCCAAATTTTACATTAGCAATAAATTTTGAATTTACGTATCATTAAGAACGTCAGGTAAAACCACATCCGTATCACAAATATTTTACAGAGAAATTCTGATACCAAAAATTGGATCAGTATTACATAGGAAGAGATAATTGTGATACTATTGTGCAACACACAGTGCTGCCCAAGTCATCATCATTACCTTTACCCTATCAAAAATGCTCCTGCAACTAAAAGTAAAAAAAAAATTCACAAAGTATTACCCATAACATCCTACATAGCCATTAACCATAACACTATTTATTCTCTCTCTAATTCTTGAGCAATCCATTGCAATTGAGGATGAATCTAGTATGACTTTGCCCTATGGAGGCACCTTTTTCATCCTGAAACATAACACTGCTGTCTAAGTAGAGAAGAAGAAAAACGTTGCTGCGATTTTCATAGTAAACACTAGTAAGTACAAAATGACCAAGTTGCCTTTCTGGCTCAGCTACCTAGAAAAAGGCACGTTACCCTTACCCAACCACTGTTGCTCAAAATCCAATGTAAAAAAATATTGCAGAATTGCAGAATCATCTCATAAAAACCATTTCCAGAAAGACTGGATAAAGCAATGATGATGTGTCAATGCAACTAAGAGTAATGAAGGACGTGAGTTGTTAATTCTAATAAGAATACAATAAGAGTAATGAAGGACGTGAGTTGTTAATTCTAATAAAAATACAATAAGGTCATATGTTGTGCATACAGATCCCAACTCAATTAGTAAGCTTATTCAATGTTAGAAAATTTGTACAATAATTAGGCTAGAAAACTCATGTGGCACCCTTTTAAGTCCTTTCACATGCATAACACACGCATGCATTTGATCTAACAGATCAATGTTGTTCTGTTGATTCAGAAATGTTAATAAACATATTGCCTTCTTTAGCATTCTTAAGGTACACAAATATTTTTACGTTTCAGCCACAGCCGCAGAACAAGATAACACAAGAAAACATTTTTAGCAGAATTGCATTCTGGTCTACTGTAAAATGTAAACACAAAATGAAAATATGGGACTGAGACAGACAATATCATCGATCAGATGCTTACTAGTGCCCAATTTTCTGCATGAGTTGACGAATTTTCTGAGGGTGATCTTTGAATTCAATGCAATCACATTCACAAAAGATTAGCAACGCAAAATTAGGCACTTGTTTTTAAACTAAATTATTATCAAACAAACAACAGCGTTTCACATATAAAACAAATCAATTGACCAACTGAAATGTAATGAGTTTCCGCACTGTATGCATTTTAGTAATAAAAAAATTTCTATTAAAAAAACGAAAGGAAAGTGGGGGTAACTGTATGCCGTCGTTCCCTTATCTCATCATCATCATTGTATCCTTATCCAATGAATTTGGGATTCGCCTTATCAGTAATCTTTCTCCAGTTCTATTAATCCAAGCCCGAATGATAAGTCACTCAAAAACATATGTTTAGGATACCCCATCCCTAATCTTTTATAGCCTCCTTCATCTTCTTCGATGGAATCCGTGTCCCTTGGTTTCCCTAACCTTGCTGCAGAAACCCTTTCAAACCGATGCCATCGCCATGACAACGAAAAATCTCAGCTGACTGATACTCATTCACTTGCCCTTTGTGCAGAAGCAGAATCTATTCATCCTCTGACATTAATTTTTTCATTACCTTTCCATCATCTCGTCTGAAAAACATGGTCATGAGGCATCTCAGCCACGGTTATTGCTGACTCTTTTGCCGGTAGTTCCGGACGCTGATTAAGTACCCAACATTGTCTTGCATGTAGGTGCTAATTAGTGAAATCTTCCTAGTCAAGTCACCCATGCTAAGCGAACATCCTCTGGTTCCGATAAAAAACCAGAAACCCCAACCATCATAGAAAAGCAAAATTCGAGCAGAAACCAGATATATGCGTCGGGCAAGGGCATATCGACGAAAAGGGCACATGAAGCAATTCAGATCCGCTGTGAAGAGAACATGAAGACGAATTTCAGGAACAAAGAGAAGGAAACGGGTTAGAGTTTACGAAGTACCCGGGTCAAAGCGACGGCGGCACAGGCGAGATCGAGGCGCTTCTTGAGCATGGCCTCGTATTCGTGTGGATTTGCAGGACTAACATTGGGCCTCGCCACAAAAGTTGCATTCCTTTTTTCGCCGTCGTCGGGTTCGATTTCGGCGACGTCGGAGTCATCGTCGGTGAGAGAAGATGAACAGGGCTTCTGCTTCTCCTCGTTTTTCTCGTTGTCGTCCTGGTCCTGGTCCTGGTGCTGGCCCTGGTCCTGGTTCTGGCTCTGGTTCTGCTGTTGCTGTTTCTGGGCCTCGCTCAGGAATCTCTGGAAGGCCCATTCGGAGGCGCTGCGATTCATGCTGCTGCCCTTTTCGGCCACGATTTTTGGTGCACGAGCAAGAGGAGGAGGAGGAGGAAGAGAAAAAGTTGGGGACGGGAGTTCTGATTGTGATTGTGGTTGTGGACGTAGAATTTGTCGTTGTTCTGGGTATTGGTGCTGCTGCTGCTGCTCTTGCTGTTGTTGCTCCTGCGCCTGTTCCTGTGTGTCGAGCTTCCAAAAAGTGCCGAGAATGTCATCCACCGAAAAAGCTCTCTCCATTACTCCCATCTGACGCAATCCGTCGGTCGGTAGGTCAGTGAGTGAGTGAGGGATTCTGATTCAGATTTGCAAACAAGAAATAAAATCGAATGGGGGATCTCAATGGGTTCCACAGGAACAAGCAGATGCAGCCACGGACACGGACAGAAGCAAGGCCAAGGCAAGAACTTTTGCTTTGCCACTGCGGATACTACTGGTCGTGGTGGTGGTGGTGGTGGAGGATTGCTTTTTCCTTTTTACTTGCCGGAGGCAGAGGCGAACCAACTTCTTCTTCTTCTTCTGCTACGACGTCTGCTGGTTGTTGCCGTGGAGCTGCTTCTTCTTCTGCCTCTTCTTCTTGTTCATGTGGGCGATCCAAATCCTGAAAAAACCAAAAAGCGCATACACATAATATACATAACATAGACAGGCTGCTGGCTTTTGACTTAAATCAGATTACACGCCTGTGTGTTTTAGATTTGGGGTTGGGATTGAGGTTGGGCGGGATCTGGATGTGGGTCTACTGGCTTTGCTGTTTTGGACCCACGCTATTGGCTCAGCTCCTGAATTGCAGCCAATCATGATTGACTCAAACTTGAAGGCCGCCTTTGCCCTTATCCGCCAAAAACAACAAACGAGTCTTAAGTATTCCCGCTTTGGTTAACATGGGCCGTGGCATTAGGCGTCCAACCAGGGATTGTTTCCTGTCTCAACTTATTTGGGGCATGTTGTTCTTATGCCTTTAACATAATTTCAATTAATTTCTGGGGTAGGTTTTTCTCGATGCCCATTGGATTACGTGGAGGGATCTGTCTTTTTAGCACCACGCCCTTAGTTAGGGGTTGGTACTATGCAAGTCCTTTTGTGTTCTTAGCCTTGCTAAGCGTCTAACGGTGAGTGTTCATTTGATTTTTACAGCGAAGTTATTTATAGGGAATATGGGCTGCTTGGCTAAGACCGTAGAGTTAATTCATTGCCTTTAAGAGGTTAGTCTATGGTGAGAAGATAGAAGAGTCAATATGATGGTAAACAATTTATATTTCTAAAAGTACCTATATTCTAGTGCTTTTGCCTATGGATTCTTAGCTTACTTTGACATAGCCAATGATTGGTGGCTTAAGTGGTATTGCTCTTTTGGATAAGAGCATAAGGTAGTGGCCTACAACTTGTAGATTTTGAATGGATTTTGTCACATGTTTTTACCGTACCCTTTTCAAACACTTGTGTACTTAAACCATTTACAACTATAAGTCAAGTGGATCTTTTAACAAGCATAGGTGTTGTTGTATGAGTTATGACAAAACAATTTTATAGGAATATTTTTTGGTGCTAGAAGAAGGGCTCCTTAGCTTTCTAATGCATTAACATTGCATTATATCTCTCAATGTTATTACCTCTTAAAATTAGTGTCAATCTAAACTTAGGAGTAGTATTAACTTCACCTATTCTTGCATCTTTGCATCTGACATTATCTCTTCCTAATGGCTAATGTCATTATTACTATCACCAATTAGCATAGCTAACCTAGCAAGAACTGAAACATATACTCCTCATCATTGTGTCTCTTTCATCTTTGTTTCATCACCATATTTCATGCCTTAAATCCAACCTCCTACATGTATGTCCTTTCTCATGATCTCTTTTCCTTAATCTATTCTTATTCCATCACAACCCTTTCATGTTGATTGAACATCTCTCATGGTCATTCAAGCCTTAGCCAATATACAAGACTAACTTTCCCCTTTGTTTTTAACTCTCATGTAACACAAGTTTTAGTAGATATCAATCTATTTCCTAGCCATATGTAGTAGAAATTAGCTAATTTTAGGATTTTTAGGGTTTTTGTGCAAGCTATGTAATCCAATATTGATAAAACATTTTCTGTTGAAGACTACAATGTCATAGATGTAATATTGTAGCCTAACATACATCATCGTAGATATGATGTAGTGGGCCATGGTCATGCTTATAAATACAAGCCCATCATCACATCAAAAACAAGTTTTTGTCCAACACTTAGTGAAATTCTTGCAGTTACAATTGTACAAAATCTTTATTTGAGTGGATTGTTCCTAGACACAATTCATGAATGGCAATAAAGATCGAGATCTTTCTTCATAATTATAGCATATCACTTAAATTAAATTTACTTTTCCATAATGTTTACTTTTACTAAGTCATTTACATTTCTTAAGTCATTTACTATTCCTATGCTTATTAATAAGGCAGAATAAGTATGACTAGTTTCGAGTGTAAAGTGTAATTGTTTGGTAATCTAATAGTAAGTTTACTTGATTTGCTTAATGGTAAAGTTACTTGGTAATCCCAATAATAGTTACAACAACCCAGGACATATATGGAAAACTAGGAATGAATACTTATCACCAGAAGATAGAATAAATTTACATTTTCATTGTACTTAGAAATAGAAATCATATGTATTTCCACCATGTTTATACTTAGCACTATTAAGAGCTAATCAACATCAATTTATCATACACCTCCCTAAGAGTTAAACTATACATTTTGCACCTTGTTAACTCTAAGTGAGAAGAAAACGATCACAAACTTATTCTTAACTCACTAATATACTTACATTGTCCATCTACAAATTATGATCTGGTCACACGTGAACACTTGTGACTTGTATGGTTAAATGCTAGAATACCCAAGCACTCATCATTGGCACTGTTGCCAAGGATATATCAATGTTTGCTAGTTAGTTAATTTTACATAGTTTGTTGTATCAAGTATCACAAAGTATACCTTTCATACTTAGAATAAATTTTCAAAATGTACACATACTTCAGCATCAAACAAATTAAAATGGCTTCTACAACTAAAGTAAGATCTCAACTTGTTATCAATCTTAATGAAAGTCATGACAAAGATTATAATGAAGAATATTGGAGTGCACCGATGTAAACAAGAATTTCCTATGCTCATACTGATCCTTATTATCCTAATTTTACATTCATTTTTCACCAAGATGAACAACTTAGATGGAGAGACTTACATGGCAATATTGTCTTGTCACTCAAATATTCAGCACCATCAATGCTTTAAGAAATCCTTATAAGATCAAACCTTAACCATGTATAAGAAGGGTACCAAGTTATCAAAAACATGACTAGGCCATATCAACTAACAAAGGCTCAAGTAAGAAGGGATGTTATTATGGAGGCAAGATATGAGCAAGAAAGAGGAAAGAGAGCACTACAAATAATTATCCTTGAAATAAAAGAAGATGCTCCATCTAAAGCTAAAAAGTCCTACCAAACTCATAGATTTAATTCCCAAACACTAGTAATACGCATCAAAGATCCTATTAAATAAAGCTACATTCAACTATTGCAAAAATACCTAGAAGAGATGAGAAGGACTCAAGACTTAGGAGAAATTTAAGGCCTAAGACCTCTAATAGATCCAAAAGAGATGAATCAATAAGTCACAAAAGGAGAATTAACTAGCACCATTCTCTAAGTTCCCCATCCTCTTCCTCACACTCATTAACAGATTTTGACAAGAAGGAGCAAATAATAAGGAATCATGGCAGGGAAAAGAGAAGAGATCATGGGAGACATGCAAGCAAAAGGAGACATCTTGATGTAAAAGAAGATGGCGATGAAGATAGAGAAGCAAGTATTAAACACGAAAGAAGAAAAAATCATGAGCATCAAAGGGATCACAACTACAATAGAGCCTATGAATCTAAAGACTATAAAGAACCCCTACTATCTACTCACAATATGATCAATATCAAGGAAGCAATGTACATTCATACGAAACATTTAAGGGATAGTCACATCAAGCAACTTGATATGAACAATATTCCAAAGTTTGAAGGTGGATATAATGCAGATTCATAACATCACCTTAAAGCCTTCCATGATGTCTATGCCCTATAAAATATAGAGAATGATTGACAGAAATTAAAGTTGTTTTCCATAACATTCATAAAGGAAGTAGAGAGTTGATACATGTTCTTAGAACTAAAATCAATCCAATGATGAAGTACCATGTTGAAACTTTTTGATGACAAATACCAAACTTATTTTTAAGTGTCAAACTTAAGAAAATAGATCTAGGGGTGAAAACAAGGGATATATGAATCTCTTGATGCAACAATGGGCAAACACTAGTCATTATTACATAGTTGCTTGGGTCATGAATTTTCTCAACAGGAACAACTACAACACATCATTGATGGGTTAAAGAACAAGACCAGAGAGATCATTGGGGTATATGCCCAAGGTAAATTATCAAAGATGATAGCTCATTGAATCCAAAGGTTAATATAAAATAAATAAAATAAAGCATGAGTAATTTTTTCAAAAATAATAATATTTTTTTCAAAATATCAATCAATTAATTCATAGCATGTGCCACCATTCTATCAAACTCTTCCTAGTAAGAAAACATCAAGAAATCAATAATTTCAATCATAAATCCAAAAATTTAAATAAATAATATTTTATAAAAAGATACTATGAGTTTAAAAAAAGTAAAAATTAAAATAAGATTATCTATTAAAAGAATTCATAATTTATAGAAACAAAGCTTAAATAAAATATTTATTAGAGTTCAAGCTTTATAAAGACAAGGCATAATTAAAATACTTATGAAAAGGTTATTAGATCAAATCCTCTAAAAGTAGAATAGAAGACATGAGACTATAACAATTAAACAAAAGACATCTCAAAAGCTATGAACCAATATTAAGTAAAAATCTTAGGAAAATTTAAATCATGCTAAAATGAAAAGGTTAGGGTAAAAACATAGGTTGTTAAAAGTTTCTTATGAACTTGAATGGACTCAAGAAATAACAATAAAGGTTAAACTTATTATTCAAAGATTAAAAGTAGCTCAAGATCAACAAGCCTCTTACACAAACAAACATTAGAGGAAAATTAAAATGAATATTGGAAAGTGATGAGTAGTGAGTATACCCTACGCCCAACTATATGAATCACTAGCATTCACTTAGTGATCTGGTCAAATTTTGAAGACTTTAGGTTTCCAAGTACACTAGTTCTAGGAGGTGAATTTAATAGTTGCAATCGTTTCCTTTCTAGTTCCACTTGTGAAGTACAAGGGTATGGTTAGGTGTAACTGAGGCATATGATTTTTATCATTTTATCTTTTATGTTTTAAGTGGCCTACGAAATAAAAATAAAGAATAAAGTAATTAATTGCTTAAATAATCTTATCTAATCGCTAGCTAATATCTAACTAATCCTAACATAAGCATCCATTCCCACTTGTTGTACATATCCTAAACACGTTATAACACTATTGGATTACTAAACGTTAAGTGTTACTAGGATTACTAAGTGCTAAGTGTATGCTCAAAGTGGTCGTACTTATGTGTGCTATTAAATCGATATTAATCAATTACTTAAAAAACATCAAAGTATATTGCATGAATATTAAATGCTTAAGTAAATAATTAATCTAGTCCAAGTGTTACAAGGTGATGAGTCATGAATTTGCTGACGGCTGCGTTAACGCACCCACGATAACGCACTCGTGATATCTCATGGGTAGCGATATCGCATGGGCCGTGTATATGCGGCCCCATATACGTGGCCGCGTCGACGAGGCCCCGTTTATGCAGCCGCCTATCCCAGCCTATAAATAAGAGGGCCCTCCACCTCATTTAGAATCCTTTTGTCAATTGTAGCTAGACTCTTGCATTTTGTTTTCGTAAAAGTTAGATTATTTTCCTAGTGCATGCCCGCAGTATGATGCTTGTAATTGTACGGAACCTTTATTCGAGTGTGACGTACTTGGACACGCACATGATCGACAATAAAGATCGAGATTACTTCATCATTGCAGCATTCACTTAGTTTAATTGTTTAATTTAATTGTTAATTGTTTTTGTTATTTATTGCTTTCTTAGTTAATATTTATTTATCATCATTTACTATTCCTGTTGTTAAATGCAGAATGAGTACGACTTAATCATGAGCATTTAAGTGTGACTACTTGGTAACCCAGCAGTGTACCTAGGATCTACGCTTGGTAATCCCAGTAGTAGTCATGCACGAGGTCCAAGATGTGTGCGGATGATTAAGCAACGGATACTCATCGCACTTAGGCTAACTTAGACTCATTTCCTATTTCTCATTAGTTTAATTAAGATTATTTTCCATTGTCTCTAGGAGTAGCATTAGTTTAGGATCACATCATACGTCTCACTCTGGACTAAACCATACGTGACAAAGCAAATACTAGTCCAGGTGGGAAGACAGTGAACTGCGATCAACGTGTAACGATCTAGATACCACAACTAGCCTGTCCGCGGAGTTCGACTAGATCATGCATGAATGCTCGTATTCGTATGGTTGGGCGTAGGGGTACCTCGTCGCTCATCACAAGGTTTATCAGAAAAGCTTCTCTTTATTGCCATCCACATTGAAGTGCTCAAGTACAACAGTGCTCGAATAAAGATCTGTACACTCTTTGACTTCGGCTGTAGGCACTTAGAAAATATTCTAACTTTCAAATGGAAAAATTGCAAGTGCTTTACTACAACTATGAAAATATTGCCATAAATGTAATGGATAGGTGCACATTTATAGGTAGAAATAGGATGCCCCATTAACAGGTACATGTCAACTGGTCAGACCCTATGTCAACGAGATCCCGTTGACAGTGTTGCGTTGATGGCATCCCATTGACACAGCCCAACGATCTGACTCATCATACACCCATGACTAAATGAAAACTCATCCTCGAGTGCTTTACAAAATTTGGAAAGGTATGGGATTATTAACTAACTACAAACACACAAAAACAAACACCACAAAAACTAAGTGCCCAAGTGTACGGTTTTACAATCATTACAAAATTTTGGTGTTCAGAACAAAAAAATTAAACATCAAGAAAAAATTGATAAACACAACTCCAAAAATGGTGTGACGATGATGAAGAAGTTCAAATAGTCACAAGAGGTGAAGGCACTTGAGGCTTTGAAGAATCTTCTCTTGCTTTGCGCACATGCAGTGGTTGAGGTGGTTGTCTTGCAGTAGCTACAACTTCTGGTAGAAGATGGAAGACATTCAATAATGCCTTCACCTTCTCCTCCTTACTCCGGGAATCATTCATGGTTCACAATGCATCACCAATGTGGGCCAAAATGGGAATATCCCATGGATAAGACATTGTAGGGAACAACTCCTTTACATTCACAAACCAGATAGTGAATTGTTTATGTTTGATGTTGAATGCTCTAAGTGCATTCTATTGCTCATGGTAATCATTCATCCTTTTGGCAAGGTTTTGAGAAATTAATCTTTGATTAATGAACTTCACCTTGAGAACCTCAAGTTTCACATTACTGTCTCAAGCTTTTACTTAGTCTCCTTATGGTGCTTGAACTTTGCCTTATATAATAAGTACAAGCTGGCCACTTGTTTTTCCAACTCTAATGGCATCCTTCCAGAAGTCAACATGGCCATGTTTACATAGTGGAGATTGCCAAGCTCCATGTATCTAGTCTTCTTCTCAATTTATAGCTCTTTCAAGTAGATTTTAGCCTTATTGTATGCATTCAACCCATCAAAGATAGGTTGCTAGACATTGCCTCCTTCCTTGAGCTACTGGAGGATCTCATTAAATTTTGCCTTTTCCAATTGGATGTGCTTTTTGTTAATTTCTTTTTGCAACCCCACCTTATCCCTGTAGTGATTCTTTACTCTTTCAAACTTCAAGGCCCCATTCTTCCAGACGGCAATCTCAATTGCAAATTTTTAGATAAGGCACAGACTTCCTCCATGGAGAGGTTTTGATTTTCTACTACCAATCTCCTTAATTTTGCATTCATCCTAGCTAGCTACTCCTACTGTTGATGGGTAAATTCTATCATCTGCTACTTCTACACATCAACATTCCATAGGTAATGATTTTTTGCAGTCAAGATTTCATTCTCATAGTGAGTCTTAACCAAGTCCTTTTGAATGTTATACATCATGGCATTGGCCAAGGACTAGTCAAAGATTGTCATCTCCTTAGTGTTCTCAACCTCTTTGAGATGCTTCTGAAATTGTTGGAAAGAATTATCTCTTATGATTGCTTAGTTGAGAAACGTGGGATCAACAAGGCGGGCTCTAAGATCAACAACTTCTATAGCCAAGCATTAGTTTTTAGCCTTGGTTGTTTCAAGTTTCCCCTCCATTATGATGCACTTGCCCCTTCTAGCAGCTCCGATAGGGTTGTAGTGATGGTATTCAGAAGATCAAAGACATTCAGAATTAGTTGCTTGATTCCCACAAATCAATCCAGTAATTCTTCATGCTAAGATGCACTCAATCTGTCACTAATAATTCTTGTAGATGCCTACACATCTATGAGTGTAGAAATGTTTGGTATAGACATCACAAGTGCATTAAGTGCTTTGACCACTTGGTTACCAACCATTTCAGCCATAATCTCTTGCCCATGATGCTGCATCACCAAGATGGTTCCCCCTCACCCTCCTCCAAATGCACTAAAAAGTTAGTGGCATTACTAGAGATATTTGGGAATTGCTACTATTGTGAGAGGGACACTGTTACCTCTTGAGTGCTTGGATTTGATCTTGCAGGCACCTACATTCATTGGGCTAAGAAAATTGATGTTCCACCTTTCATTTGACTGATGGTTTGAGCCACTTCATTAAGATGGCTCATTACTAGTCTATACACAGATGGATCACCACCACTCATTCATACTTGCTATTGTTGCTATTACAAGAGCTACTCTTAGAGTTCGTGCATGTGCTCAATGGTAGCACAAGTCTCCAACGTTGTTTTGTGAGTGGGTGATGGAGGTGATGGTTGTTGCTCCTCTTCTTAGATCACTTTTGTAGGCACTTTGTCCTTCATCACTTTTGTCCAAGAGGTAGTTGGTGCATGTTAGATGAAGTCATTTGTGTAGCATGCTATGTCTTCCCTCTTGCATAATTTTTTGATGAGGCATAGAAAGGGAAGTGCCTTCCTTCTATGTTTGTTCTCCTTAAATCACTTATCTATGTCAAGATAGATCAATTGTGGAAGGTTAACTAGCAATCTTTCACTTAGAGTGACACACACATGGGTGAAGAAGGTTGTGACTTTGCTTGGCCTTACCATTAAATTGAGGTGAAAGGTCGCAATCTTGAAGTATGCACATTCCACTGTTGATGAGATGCGACTTGCACTGGGCCGCGATATCGCGGCCGCCACGATATCGCGTCTTACCCTGCGATATCGCGTCCCGCCGTCATATCTATAAATAAGAGGCGGCACTCCCTTCATTTCCCAATCCTAGCTAGTGTAGCGAAGCTCTGGCAGATTGATCACTCCAGAGTTAGAATTTTTCCCCATGTGCCTGCAGTAGGAGTCCTAGAGTGAACGACTCTTTGTTCGAGCAACTTGTAA
>MNCI01036336.1:1805159-1830051 GCA_015680685.1 Gnetum montanum | reverse complement strand
ACCAAAAAAATCACATACCTCAGACTTGCTTAACCATACACCGTGACACTTACAAGCAAGCCTGGGAAGACAACGAACGATTAACCCCAAGTGTTTCTTGTGGCGTTAAGGCATTTAGTCTGCGGAGTTCGACCGGATCGCGCGTGTACACTCGTATTCGTATGGTTGAGTGTAGGGGTACCTCACCACTCATCAACTGTGGTGAGTGCACCAAAATCCTTGTTGTCAACTCCATAGAACCATTGTATCCATTCTTTCTTGAAGCTAGGATCTACCTGTGTTGGAATTTTAGCAAGAGTGGACCTAATCTTAGGCAACCCAAGGGCACCTAAAATTTCTTTCACCAAGTAGGACACAAAAATGTCCTTGATTTTGACCATTGAACTAACTTGCCTATTGTTCCATAAGAGGTAGGTCTCTCCCATGTATGACTCCATGTTGGAAGTGATGATGGGCCACATAGGAGAGTTCTATAATTACATTTTGACTTTTGAAGGAGTGAACTCCAAGAAAGGTCCAAAGTTTAACTCTTGAAGCACAAATTTTTGGACCTTCTTAGATTTGATTTGATTAAGGTAGGAATCCATCAGGGTGACCTCAAGGCTTGGTCTTGGCCCTAGTGCCTCATCTCAATGTGATTGTTCAGTTGTGGCTACTTCTTCAGAAATCTGTCTAACAGATTCCACTTTGGACTCCTCCTAAAGTGGTCCCATTGCGTGGGTTTCTACTACTTGTTCTTGGGCCTATTCTTGGTCATTTGTCCCTAAGTTGGGAAAATCCTCCTTCCTATGCATGCTTTCCTTTGGGTGCCATCATTGGTCATAACATAACCAAGGATTAGTGTATAATGTGTAACTTATAACTTTTAGGTACCCTATCTCATTGGGTAGTTACACGTTGACTAAGTTATGACCATGGTAGATTGATTATTTTAATATTATTTCATTTATAATGTCACTAAAATTTGTTGGAGGGGTTTAACTCTCATAAATTAACATTTTAATGTTAGTTTATTAGTTAAACCTTTGTGGGAGTTAGAAAAATTTTGAAAAATTTTCTATCAAAAACCAAAGGTTTGTAGCCCCCACGATAAAGAGCTTACCTCCGATAGCTATAAGATTGAATAATGGAGTGAATTAGACAAATGGTTTGGAAGTTATGGTCCTTGGAAGATTCTAGGCTTTGAAAAATTCAAAACTACCCCCTCGTTTGAGCTCAAATGTGAAAAATTCTTAAGTGTCACTACATATATATAGACTTTTTTGCCTTGCATCAATAGGATCCCATCAATGGGGTCTCATCTATGCATCTCCTTTATTGATAGGGTCTATGTGGAAAAATTTTCACTTTTAAAAATTCAAAAAATAGAAGGATTTTTAACATGAAATTAGGATTCTTATAGAGCCAAAAAAGCCATGAACATGATGAGAAGCTTGAAGAGGGTTTAATTATTTACAAAAATTGGAGAATGAGATTTTGTTGGAAAAATGCCATTAAGGAGCGCATAGTTGGATCCAACCGATGGGGAATCCAGAAGATTTGATTACACAAATGCCTAAGGATAAGAAACTTAACTAGCCAAACCAAGAATAATGCAAGTGGGTCCTTTCCATAGTAGGCTTATGCTCTTTTTGCCCTTGCATATCCTCAAACCAAGGGGTTCATAGGACCTGCAGTTGATTAATGGTTATGAAAAGTTAAGGACCTAATCCTAGAAGAATCTACCTAAGAATTTCAATATGTCATTGAATAAGACATGAAAAATTGGTAGTGAGGTGAATTAAGGAAAGCATTGGTGGAAGAGAGAGAATGTGGAATGGAGTTCTGGATTATGGCCACATGAAGTCCCTTGTGGATTTTATGGTTAAATAGCCCAATAAAGTCTAGATCAAAACCAACCATTTTTAGTGACTTCACATTGATATTCTAAGACCAATCCACCTTCTCAAGACACAAGAATGCTCCCACAGATTAATCACCATTCCTTATTAAGAAGAAAAGAGAAGCAAGAAGTGATAAAGGGCTTTAGTTAGAGGCAACCTTTAAGCATGGGTAACATGTATTTTTAGTCCCATAACCAATGCTTGTAGCCCATTACTTTATCTAAGGGGTGTGCTTTGAATTCCCATCATTTTTTGGATTTTATGTTTTTATATATTTTTGGACGAGAACCACATCATGCAAAGACGTTAACTTTCTATTATTAGTTAATAGTGGAATGTAAAGAAATCCATGAAAACACTTATGCACTAAAAGAAAGTAAGCAAGTACAAAGAGCATCGAATCCCCATGAAGTCACACCGTTAGCAATCCATTTAAATCTTTCCTAAGTTTAAAAACTACCAAGGTCACAAGTTCATTAAAGTTTCATTAAGGAAAGGGACCTCATATTTCCAAAATAAGGAAGAGCATGGAGTGTTGTGGATGGGTTGATGATGTGGACTCACTGCCTATTCCATGAAAAAGAAACTTTGTCTTAGTTATTAATATCAAAATTCAAAGAGAGAAATCAAACATTAGTAATCAAAAACATTAAGTAAAAACCACCATTAGCAAACAACTACAACATCACTATGTCCTATTGGCAATAAAGAAAAACAAAGCAATTTATTAGAAAACATAAGAAAAATACACACATAAAAATAAAGTAAAGTATAAAAGAAATTTTAAAATATCCAAGAAAGATAAAACGTACTAATGATATTGTAAAACAAAAAGTGGTGTAAAAAAAAAGTGTAAAAACAAAAAGGTATAAAAACTAAGGAGCTACTTAATTGGTTAGCATGAATGGTCATCTTCCTCATGACTAAGTTGGAAGAAGGAGATCTAAAAAATTGAGTGTGGGTGTCCATTGAATGAGGTGTTACCAGGATTGGCTCTTTTGGGCTCATGGAAAGGTTTAACTTGTTACATGTTAACAAGCAATTTCTTATTTGGATTCTCAGGTTTGTAGATCAACATGGCCCTAGAAGGAAAGGTTTCATAAATGATATAAGGTCATTTTCACAATGTTTGAAACTTAGTTCGTTGTGGAACATGTGTGGGGTTTCAATAGAGGACCTTGTCTCCAAGTTGAAATTTTACCTTCCTTATTATGAGGTTATGGCATTGTTTACTGAATACCTTGTGCACTTCATTCAAAGACAGGGCCACTAGTTTATTCTCTTCTAGGACATTAAGGTTGATCAATATTTCTTTTTGTGCTAGGCTAAGGTCAAGATAAGGTCACAGGTTGTTGAAAGTGTATGAAGCTTGGATTGGTTAGGAAGAGTTGGAAGTTTTCCATAGACCAACTCATAAGGAGAATAGTCTATAGGAAGTTTCCATGTGGAGCAGTAGGCCCAAAGGGCATCGTTCAGTTTTGTGTTCTAGTCTCTCCTAGATTTGCTAATTATTCTTGTTAAGATCTTAGTGATTTCCCTATTGGTAACCTCTACTTGACCATTGGTTTGGGGGTGGTAGGGTGTTGTTAATTTATGTTCTACCCCCAAGAATTACATGAGCTTTTGAAATGTGGTGCTTGTAAAGTAAGTACCATTATAAAAAATCAGTGCATGTGGCATCCCAAACCTATTTACAATATTTTGTTATATAAATTGAGTAGCTGTAGAAGATGTACAGTTGGTGATGGCTGCAACTTCTACCCATTTCATGAAATAGTCAACAACAACTATGTTGTATGTCTTTTCATTTGAAATGGATGTGATGGAACCCATGAAATCAATGCCCTAGATGTTGAAGGGTTCCAATGGTTGAATCAACTGCTAAGGTCTCTCCATTCAAGTAGTCATCGCATCGTCATGTTGATAGTAATCACAAGAGCAGACAAAGTGGTGAGAATCCCTAAAGAATGTTAGCCAATAATACCCTACCATCAGGATCTTAATGTCCATGTGTCTCCCAGCATAGTGGCCCCCACAAGGGCCCTCATGAGAATCTTGGAGGATACACAATTGGTTAGCATCAAGAATAGACCAGCAAAATAGGCCATTGGAACACACCTTGTAAAGGTGTTTGTTGATCTCTAGAAGCATTTTGCTTGGTGAAGAAACTATTGTTTCTTCCTGTGATCTAACTCTTATGGCACCTCCTAAGTGAGAAGATAAGTGAGGATGCTATTGTACCATGTAGGTTCATTAGGCACTTATTTTTTTATTGCACTAGCAAAGATGAGTTTATCAAAAAATTGATCAAAATGTGGGCTCTTCTCTTCTTTGTTGTCCCATTGCAATCAAGACAAGTGATTAGCAACCACATTCTTGGTTTCTTTTCAATCTACCATCATGAGATCGAATTCCTGCAAGATCACAAGCCACCATATGACATGGGGGATCACCGTTGGTTTGTTCATCAAGAAGTGAATTACACTATGGTTAGTGTGCACAAACACCTTGTACCTAAGCACATAATGTTTGAATTTCTTCAAGGCATACACCACCACCATCAATTCTTTCTCTATTGTGATGTAGTTCAATTATGCACACACAATGGTTTGGCTCATGTAGTGGATGTAGTATGGATGTTTTTGATCATCTAGTTGTGTGAGCATGACTCCAAAAGTATAATTTGTTGCATTGTCATGATGTGAAATGGTCTAAACCAATCAGGTGATTGTAGAATTGGAGTTTCTATAAGCTTCTGCTTGAGTTTCTGTAATGCCTTTTTGCATTCCTTGGTCCATACTAATGGAGCATCTTTATTTGTAAATTTCACCAATAGTTTAGTTATCTTAGAGAAATTTTCTATGAATTGTTGGTAGTAGCTAGTGTAACCAAGGAATGACTAGACATCTTTTATGGTTTCTAGTTGATGGGTAATTTCTTGAATGATCCTTATTTTTTCAGGATCCACATCAATCCTTGCTTATGAGATTCTATGCTCCAAAACAATGCCCTCCTGGACCTTTAGATGGCTCTTTTGGCAATTGAGCTAAAGGTTGGTCTCCACATACCTTTTTAGCACTTGCTTAAGGTGATTTAGGGCTTGCTCAAATGTAGTGCCATAGGTGGACAAGTTATCCATGAAGACTTCCAGCTTGCTACCAATCTACTATTGAAAAATGCTAAGGACAAGGCATTGGAAGGTTGCTTTTTTGTATCCAAAAGTCTCCCAATGACTTGTGAATGTTGTTTTGGCCTGATTCTTGGGTGTAATATAAATTTGGTTATAGCCACTACAACCATCCAGAAAGTTGTAGAAGTAATGCTTAGAGATAGTGTCCAACACTTGGTCCACAAAATGGCAATGGGAAATGATCTTTGTATGTCACCATGTTCAATAGCCTAAAGTCAATACAGATCCTCCACTTGCTACCTTTCTTTGGCACAATCACAAGTGAACTAATCCACTTGCTATCCACAATGGAATAGATGAACCCTGCTTGAGGAGTTTTTCAATCTCCTTCTTGAATATCTACTTCCACTTGGGAGGATCAGTATAGATGCAATGTTGGCATATGCTAGGATTAATCCTAGTGAGTTCAGGATATGACCAAGCAAAGGTTGTTGGCCATTTGTTGACCATCTTCAACAGCTTCTCTTTTTGGTTCAGGAGTAAGGTCGACATTGATTATTACCAACTTGCCATTTTTTAGAAAAGCATATTTCATATTGATAGGAAGATTTTTCAACTTTAGGGGCTCTTATTTGAAACTTTTAGGGATTTCCAACGCTACCCAATAAGTATCATTAGGTTGATCATCAGAGAGTTAGTGATGAACTCGTTCTAGTTCATGCATGCCTTCAACATAGGAACTTATTAAGCTCTTAGTTGTTTCCATGCAAAGTGTGCTACTTTCAGGATTAGCTATCAACCATTGGATGCCCTTCTATTTTGTGGTTGCTACTTATAGGAACCTTTGTATTTTTGTCTCATTATCATACTATCTACATGCTATGATGGATATACTTTTGATGGTCCATAGTTTCTACACACAATTGCACCCTGTATCATTGTATGCAATGCATGGAACTGTCTTCATCTCAATCTTTCCAAATGCCTTTTCCTTGGAAATATCCAAGGAAAGATCTTTGATGCCCAGCTATGCATCAATAGTACTTATCCAAGCACTTCCCATAATGGTTGAGATGTCCCCCTTGCAATTATCAACTTGGATCATTGGAAGTTAGCAGGATAGGACCAATCATAAATAGTGGTCATAATGCCCTCTATCAGTTGCAAGGGAATAGTGATGGACTAATCTACCAACTCAAGGTGAATGTTGCTCTTCTTGAGTGGAGGTAGGTTTTAGGCTTTGTACATCTCATGAGAAATTAGATTAACACCAGAACCTAAATTAAGAAGAGCCTTGCATGACTCATTCCCAGTGATTTGCAAATAGATTAAGAAACTTCTAGGATTAGATCTTTTCCTAGGAAGGTGGCTAGCCTTTATCCAATTAGTTATTGCATGGGTTAGCATGATAGTATGCACTTTGGGAGGTGTGTGGTTTGAAGGGGACTTGAACAAGGTGGATTCAAAGGATGAGGGAGAAGCTAGCTGCATAAGTTTGTGAGGGCTTTGTAGGAATGTTGGTTCAGAAGAATGTTCTTTTTTTGGGATTTGGTTTCCAAACCACTTAGCTGAGGAGCCAGTTGTAAGTTAATAGCCTTAGTAGTGTTACGTTATTGCAACTAGGTTGGAATCTCACCCTACATTGATGAAGTAGGTAGTAATTAAGTTGAGGGTAGAGGAACATGTGTAGAAGGATGAGGAGGGTAATGTAGAAATGGGGATTTCCCTCTTGAAGATTGGGCTCTATAGTATTCAAGAGGATAGTAGTGATGTTGGAATGAAGTGTAATTAGAAAAGTTACATGGAGAAATTAGCTGCTAAACATAGTACCCATATGGATTAGGTTTTCAGTAAGGGTACTACTGCCTTGGTGGTGGCATCCCCATGATTATGGATGTTGCTACTAATGGTATTGCTCATAAGATTATGGTGGAGCTCCACTTGGACAGTAAGCTTGCTCTTGGTGGAACTGCCTTGGATTGCCTTGTAGATAAGGCAATCTTCTAGATGCTTGCCTTCTTGCCAATCTAGGATTTAGAGCATACATTCTAGACTTCTACAAGTGTGATATAATGGGGTAACATCCATTAGGATGTTTGTATTGGCAGATGTCACACCCACCATCATCATTTATAGCAGCCTTACCCTTATCCCTTTGGTGGGCATGTTCAACTTCCTTCCTTCTGCTATGATCACGATCACTACTTTGCTCTTTGGGTGCCTCTACTATTTTTAGAGTGGTTTGAAACTTTTCATTCAAACAATCCCACATTTTGTCTACCTTAGCTGAAATTTCAAAGACAAATTTCTAAATTGGCAAGGTCTTTCATTGAACCACCTCATCAAGTGGTGCCTCATCCTCATTGTCACAAAACTAGATGTCCCTTTTTCTAATGGAAGGATCCTAGTTGTACTCCTCAACACTTTCCCTTTTTCTCAACTCTCCTTCTTCCTTGACAACCTACTCTATCAGCCTTTGAATTTTATGGGCCCATAATTCTGATAGTCTCCCTTGGGCATAGATCCCAAGAGTTCTTCTTGTTTTTGTGTAGAGCCTATCTATGATATGGCAAAGCTACTCCTTTGAGAATAATTATGGCTATGACATCTTTACAAAAGGGAATAGTACCTACCCATGGCTATGTCCAAAGGTTCATGTGTTTCTTGTTTCCATCCTTAGATTTGCTTTCTTAGGTTGGACACTTGAAAGTATGTTTGATACTTGATGTTAAAGAGCTCAAGCATTGTACTTCATTTATGGATTGATTTTGACTCCAAGGATTGGTACCAACTTTCATCTTCTTTGATGAGTATCTATGTAAATAGTTTTAATTTTTTCCATTCGTTCTTCATATTTTATAAGGCATAGACATTGTGAAAGGATTGAAGATGGTTTTGTGGATCTGAACTGTATCCTCCTTCAAACTTGGGGATATTGTTCATATCCAACCACTTGATTCTACTATCTTTCGCATGCCTTTTTAGAATTCTCATTGCCTCTATGATATTCAACATATTTCTAGTTACAAGAAAAGGATCATCATAGTCATAGCCTCTATGATGGCCATGATGCTTATGATGTCCTTTGCTATCCCTTATTTTGTTGTGGTGGGCCTCCCTTGATTGCCCATGCTCCTAATCTTGACTAGTTCGGTGGATCCTACAATCATCTCTATCTTGTTAGTCACCTCCATCATGGTCACATCCTATGTGGCTTTGGTCGAAGCTATAGGAAGAAGAAGAGGATGATGAAGATGAAGAGGAAGGAGGGCTAACACCATGGTGTCTACTACCCCCTCTTCGATGATCATGACCACAATCATCATCATGATGTTTTCCCTTGTCTCTAACATGACTTCCACCTTTGGATCCCCCATGATCATGGAACTTGCTCTTGCCTAAATCAATACTTTTTATAGTGGAAGTTCTAGTTCAAGCCTCCTTTGTTAAAACCAAGAGGAGGAGGGTTAGTGAAATGAGAACTCCTAGAGAAGGAATTCACACTATCTTTTTGGCCTAGCAGGAACAAGCGATTATTGAATTATTTCCCCTTCACAGCTTCATAACGTTTATCCTATTACTAATTGATTTTATGTTGTGCCTCAATGGGATGGTAATCCCTAGAGTCATGGTCCTACATAATGTATTCAGCATGGAGCCCTTGGATGGCCAACCTCATAAGAGTTTGTTGGAGCATTGCAAGAACTAATCAATTAGGCAGTAATGCAATGTTGCCCTCCATGTCTCTTCATCACATATGTTCATCTTGATGTAGGATGAAGGTAAAGTTAGGCACATACTCATTGAGATGAGTATATACCACTTGACATTGTTGGGGCACTAGTTGATTTGATCATTCATTCCTTTGATTTGATGTGTGCTTGAATTTCAGTAGAGAATCATCCCTATGAAAAGAAGACATTTTGGATTAAAAGAAAATACCAGTGTGCTTTTTACAATTATTATTATTATTTGAATGATTGCAACTTTAAGGTTTGATCCAACAATGTTGAATAATTTTCACTAAGTCCTAGATAGTGCACGTAGCTAACTAAAGTCCCCAGAAATAATGCCAAAGATGAGTAGTGAGTATATCCTACACCCAACCATGCAAATCACTAGCGTTCACTTAGTGATCTAGTTGAATTTCAAAGGCTTTAGGTTTCTAAGTACACTAGTTGCAATTGTTGTCTTCCTAGTTCTAGTTGTGAAGTGCAAGGGTATGGTTAAGTGTAACTGAGGTATATGATTTTTATCATTTTATCTTTTATGTTTTAAGTCACCTAAGAATAAGAATAAAGAATAAAGTAATTAATTTCTTAACTAATCTAATATAATCACTAAGTAATATCTAACTAATCCTAACATAAGCATTCATTTCCACTTACCGTACACATCCTGAACATGTTATAATGCTACTAGGTTACCAAACATTAAGCATTACTGGGATTACCAAGTGCTAAGCATATGCTCGAAGTGGTTGTACTTATGTGTGCTATTAAATCAATATTAATTAATTGCTTAAAAACATAAAAATAAATTACATAAATATTAAATGCTTAAGTAAACAATTAATCTAGTCCAAGTGCTACAAGGTTTATCCAAAAAGCTTATCTTTATTGTCGTCCACACTGAAGTGCTTAGGTACAACAGTGCTTGAATAAAGATCCATACACTCTTTAACTCCTACTATGGGCACTCAGAAAATATTCTAACTCTCAAATGGAAAAACTACAAGCACTTCGCTACAACTATGAAAAGATTACCATAAATGTTGTGGGTAGGCACACATTTATAGGTGGAAATAAGGTGCCTCGTTGAGGTGTACATGCCAATGGGTTAGAGCCTACATTCATGGGATCACATCGACAAGATCCCGTTGATAGGGTCATGTCGATGCAGCCTAATGATGTGACTCATCAGAAAGCATGTATTTATAAAAGTTAGTTTATTGAATGTTGTTAAAAGATTTAGAAAGAAAGTAAAGCTTGAACCAAGGTTTATAGATCCATTTAGAATTTTGAAAAGAATAGGAAAAGTGATCTTTAAGCTAGTACTTTTACCATAGGTGAGTTCATTACATAATTCCTTGCATAAACCTTCTCTTGTAATCTTCACCTTTTGTAATTAGTTTAGCATTTTACCATTTTTCTAGTATCAACAACTTTGTGTTGAAACTAGTTCTATTATTCTTATTAAGTTGTAGAGTAGATCTGTTGTAGAACGTTAAGGATTTACGGCTGACTATTAGTCTACTAAAATTTTCCTTATATTTAAGGTAAGAAGTATTTTTAACCCTAGATTTCATTCTCATTTATTCTTTTTTCTATAAATAGTTTTTTTCTTTTTGTGCATATTTTCATTAAATAATTTATAAACTAAATGATAATTTTCTAGTAAAATCAAAAATTTATTTTTATGATCTTATTACTTTGATGCTCTCACAAATTTTACATTGTTTTTGTATGTCGATATGGACTTGTTTGGAATGAACATGGATTTAAATCTGGTCTTGTGGTGATGATGAACATGTTTTCTTTTAAATCTAGAATTGTGGTTGCAAAAATAATTAAGATTATAAAATTTTTTTATGCCCTAATTTTTGAAAGAGAAAAGGTTTTTCTTTTTAAGGATTATTAATAAGAATAGAAACTAATAGTTTAACCTTTAATTTGTATGATGGGGTAGAAAGTTTACATTATGTATGTGCAAATCATCAATGTCAATAGCATTGTGTCAATAGGGTAGTTAGGGCTAATGATTATCTTCTATTTGATACCATAGACATCCATGGATGATGTTTGCAAGTAAGTTTTTATGATGTGGAAACTCGGTTTCTGCACATAATGTGCTTGTTTAGTTCTATTGGTAGTTGTTTTGTGATCTTAACTACCAACTTGAGTGAACTCATTTCAAATGATTATTGGTGTATTCGCCAATTTCTACATCAGTTTTCCATCATGTCAAGAAGGAAGGCTCTTGTTAGAAACCCTAATCTAGAAGAGGTGGATGCAGTAGCCCATGGCTCTTCCAACTTCCACAGCCATCCATTGGAGAAGGCCCTACCTCTGCATATCCCAGGTGCACATCTTTGACCATTTTTCCACAAGAGTCTATTTTGTTTCTAGCCTAGAACCCCTGTGTTTTCTCAAATCTTGGCTTGTATATTGGTTGGATTGAAATTTTGTGAAAATTCCATTGTAGATATAGGTCATTTTTACATGTTTTTGGTGCTTCTTGGGTTTTGGGTTTCATCAATGTTGTGGCATAAATATTTTTTCCATGAATTCCATGGTTTTTTTTTGTTTTTTCCATCCCAAAAATGAATGCCATTTTAAAATTTTTTTCGTATGATAATGGCTAGGTATTTTTATTTTTTAGGTTATGGGATTATTTTCTACTATTTTCTAGTAGATTTGGTTTTTGAACCACTCTATTCCATCTTATGGTTAATTTTTTATGGGTGTTTTCATGAGGCTGTGTATTTTTAGTTATTTTAGCCATTTTAGGAGTAATTTTATTATTTTTTTATAATAGTAAGTTACGAATTTTTTAGTTTGATGGTTGTGAATTCTTAGTTTATTATTCAAGGATTCCAACAACTATGGAATCATCAAATTTGGATTAATGATTAATTATTGGTGAATTTTTTTTGTAAACTCATGCAAAATGGGGGTTTGGCTAGGACAATCATGTTTAGATCACTCACATTTTTTTCTATAAAAATGGCTAGGATTTTTTTGTATATTCTTGTTTTGGGTTTGTAGTTCATGATTTTACGATTCCAAAAGATATGGAATCATCAAATTTGGATAAGTGGTTAATTTTTATGAACTTTTTCGTAAAGTAGAATGAAATAAGGTTTTATGGCTATTATGAATTTACGCCTGTGAAGATGGGCAACATTGACACTTTGGAAAATTTTTCCCATCAACATCCTAGGTTCCTAGGGATTTTTTGAGGTGTTGAGAATGGTTTAGAGGTGGTTTGAGTCAAATTAAAAAAATTTTGATATTGTTCATCAGTTTTTTACTATTTTCTATAGTTTTGGTGTTGTTGTGTAATTTTGTTGAATTTAGGCTATGGCCTTGGGTTGTGTTTTAAATTTTTCCTAAGTCTAGAATTTAGCATGGAAACCAAAATCTTAGTTCTAAACTATTATTTTCATGTTTTCAGCTCTAAACTATCATTTTCATGTTTTTGGTTGTAAACTATCATTTCCACACTTTTGGTTGTAAACTTATCATTTTCATTCAAGTGTGAACTATTCCATACGATTGTAGTTTTTGACTGATGTTGTTGGCTACTTAGTTTATTCTCTTTTATTACATCTTCATGTTTTATATTTGTTATTATAGGCCCTGGAGGATGATAGCATTCCCAGCAATGATCAGGTTGGAGACCCTCCTCCTCCTTTTCCATCTACAACATAGATGCATTTGTTTTGATTATGTTCTTGGTTATGGCTATTATTATTGATGTTATGATGTTGAGGCTAGTGTTAGCCTTCTAATTGGTGGTTTATTATTTTAGATATTTTTAAACTCTTATGATTATGATTATATGTTATGATACTTTGATTATTGTCTTTATATCTGATGGGACGTGATATCGCATGGGCCGCGATATCGCGTATGCAATATCGCATCCATCGCGATATCACGTACGCGATATCGTAGTGCATCGCCAAATCTATAAATAAGAGGCGGCTCTCCCTTGTTTCTTATTCTAGGCCTAGATCGTAGCGAAACTTTGGTAGTTTTACCTTTCCAGAGATAGAATACTTTCCATGTGCCCGCAGTAGGAGCTCCAAAGTGAACGGATCTTTATTCGAGCAAATATTGTACCTGAACACAAGTTTGTGTACGGAAATAAAGATGAACTTCTTGGATAAACCTTGTAGTGCATGGAATAGGCTAAATAAGATTTTATTTATTGTTATTTATTGTTTCTCATTTAAATGCTTTATTAGTTCGTTACTTCTCTCTCAATCCTTCTCCCGTAGTTAAGTGCATTTAGTACGATCGCTTCGAGCACGTGCATTACGCTTGGTGATCCTAGTAATGAATAGCGTTTGGTAACCAAGGTTGCATTGGTTCAGGGTGTGAACGGTAAGTGGAAACAGATACTGATGCTAGGTTAATTAAAGCTTAGTTAGTTAGTTAAAGTTAGTTAATTAGTCTCTTCACCCTTCACGTCATTAGCATAGGAGATAAAACAAAAAATATATAAAAATCATATACCTCAGACTTACTTAACCATACAATCATGAAAAATACAAGTAAGTCTGGGAAGACAACGAATGATTAACCTTAAGTGTTACATGAGGCATGTAGGCACTTAGTCTGCAGAGTTTGACCGGATCGCACGTGTAGCGCTCGTATTCATATGGTTGAGTGTAGGGGTATCTCACCACTCATCATTGGCACTGTTGTCGGGGACTAAGTGTTTGTGCGCTAAGTAGAACATAGGAAATTATCCACATCGTTGGAAGCTTAAACGAACCCTTAGGGTTAATTAAACAAAAAATTAAATAACGGTTAATCAGCACACCGAATAAGACACAATGTCTTCTTCTTTTAACAAAAGCACTTCACCACCTAGGGATCATACAAGAGACACTCGACAGCACCAAATACATAACCAAAATCCGCCAGTTCCTCAATAGCATCGAGTGGTATATAATCATCCCGATGAGTATATACCCAATTTTACTTTTATCCTCCATCAGGATGAACAACTGCACAGGAGAGACTTGCAAGGTAACATAGTGTTACCTCTAGATCGGGCAGTCCCTGACATGCTTCTTCGTGCTCTTGCACAGATAGGCATGACATAGCTATACGTTAAATACTTTATAGGTGATTTTGACACAAGGGATTACCATCCCACAGCAGCACAACGTTTAAGGGACTCGAGGCAGGATAGCCACCATACATTGTTGAAGGGCAAAGGGGTCCCACACGTCCTAAGTGAAATTGGATATGGCGAACCACTTATAACGGGTTCTCCATCAAACGATGTTCTCCCTCCTAACAATAGTGAGGAGGTGGTGTATCAGAACCTACGCTCCATGATACATAACCCTAGTTTTGATCCCTGTGAATGTCAACTGTTCTCTGAGGGAATGAAAACACATGACAAGGATGGGCATTCTGATCGTCATCACGATCGGGGCCATAGCCATCGAAGAGAAGGTAAGAAACATCATCATGGCGATAGTTCTCCTTCTTCTTCCCCTTCATCACATCATTCACACTCTCCTTCCACATCTGGACGTAGTGATAAAGAGCATAACGGTGAGGATAAGGGTAAGAAAAATGAGAGACCTTGATGAGAGAGTTGAGAGCTCTAGGGAATCAAGGCATGAACGAAGGGGAAGTAGGGAACAATGTAGACATCATAGACGTCATGAGAGAGATGATCATGATGAACCCCTACTTGCCACCTGAAGCATGTTAGATATTACAAAGGTAGTTAGAATACCCACAAGGCATCAAAGAGATAGCTAGATCGAGTGCTTAGACATGAACAATATCCCACGGTTTGAGGGGGGATATAATGCTAATCTGAAAAATCTCTTAGAAGCATTCCATGATGCCTACGCCTTGTAGAACATAGAAAACGAGTGGCAGAAACTGAAGTTGTTTCCTAGGACACTCGTAAAGGAAGCGGAGAGTTGGTACCGGTCCTTAGAGACGGAAACCATTAGGAGGTTGAGTATGATGTTAGAACTCTTTAACGATAAATACCAAATGTACTCCAGAGTGTCCAACTTGCATAAGCAGATCCAAGGATGGAAGCAAGGTAATCACGAACCCTTGGATGCTGCCATGGGCTGATATTATGCATTATTACATCGTTGCCCAGGCCATGGTTATGCACAACGAGATCACCTCCACCACCTCGTAGATGGGCTAAGATATGAAACTAGGAGAACCCTTGGGACACACGCCCAAGGGAGATTATTAGAACTTAGATCCCATGAAATTCATTGATTGTTGGAGCAAGTAGCTAAAGAAGAAGGGGAGCTATGGAAAAGAGAAAGTGCAGAAGAATATAACCATGATCCTTCCCTCTGAAAGAAGGGAGTGAGATGCTATGATGAAGAGGATGAGTCACCACTCAAGGAGTTGGTGAATAGAAAAACCTTGCCACTTCAAAAGCTAACAACAAAAGTGTCAGCTAAGGTAGATCAAATGTAGAACTCCTTAGACAGTAGATTTGAAATTGTTTTAAAAATTGTAGAAGAGTTTAAGGAGGAATGAAGTAGTGACCAGTACAAGAAAAAGCGGAGAGATTCAGGCCATGCACGTGACAAGGGTAAGGGAAAAATGAATATCACCGATGAGGTTGTGGATTCGAATACAGAAAATGACGATGGATGTGAGATCTACCAATATGACCATCCTAAGGGATGTTGCCCAATAATCTCACATCTACAAGAGTCTAGGGTGTATGCACTCAACCCAAGACTTAATAGATGGCAGGCACCCCGAAGGTTACCTTATCCCCAAGGTAACCCAAGGTAGTTCCACCAACCGTTAACGTACTATCCAAGTGGAACTCCACAACAACCTATCAGGCAACACCCACAGTCATGGGGGATGCCACCGCCTAGACAACAATACCCTTACCGGCAACCAGATCCTTATGGCTACTACATGTAGCAGCTGGTTTCTCCAAGTGACTCCATGGGTCACACAACTCCACAATGTCACTACCAAGTTTGGGAGTATTTTAGAAAGATTCATTCTCCTCTGGGAGACACACCACAAACATACCATCGTTTGAATTCGTCCATCACTCTTCCTTTGGTAGTTCCACTACCTCCCGCTCCAATAATGCAAGGGGAACTCCCCACTCAACTGCAACAACGTAATGCTACGAGAGCTGTAAACCTTCAACTCATTGCTGGTTTTGACAATCGTAAGAAGAGAAGACCTTTCTTCACAATCAAAAGCCTAGACAAGCTCTCACAACCACAAGCAGTTGAGTCTGTGCACACTCCTCCAACATACAAGGCTTCGGAGCTTGCTTCAAACCAATACCAGAGCTCAGCACATACGGTTATGTTAACACATACCGTAACTAATTAGATCAAGGTAGGCCATCTTCCCAGAAAACTATCTGATCCTAGAAGTCCCTTAATCTACCTCCAAGTCATCGGGAATGAACCACATAAGGCTCTTCTTGACTCAGGTTCCGGAGTCAACTTAATCTCACGAGAAATGTATCAATCCTAGAACCTGCCTCCACTTAAGAAGAGCAATATTCAACTAGAGCTAGCTAACCAGTCCATCACCATTCCCTTGGGATTGGTGAAGGACATCACTACCACTGTGTGTGGTTGGTCATACCCAGCTAATTTCTTGGTGATAGCAGTCAACAGTAGCAAAGGAGACTTCCCAATTATAATGGGAAGGGCATGGCTAAGTACAATAGATGCATGCCTAGGAATCCACGATCTTTCCTTGAAGATATCTAAGGTAAACATTTATGGAAAGATCGAGAAGAAGAAAGTTCCGTGCATCACATACAGTGATTCATTGGGTGATTACATGAAGGAATCCTCAGCATCTACTACATGCAACTGGTGTGCCCTAGAAACTCTGAGACAAAGGTGCCTATATGTAGCAACCATACAACAAGAGGACACCCGGTGGTTGACAGCTAATCGAAAGAGCAATCGAACAACATGCACAGAATGAACTAGGGGAATAAATCATGCCAACAATGAAGGCATAGATACATTGGAATATGAGCATAGCCGACTTCCACCCCTTAATCTAAGAACATCAATTGGAAGAAGTTGGACACTTCTAAGAAATTCAAATAAGCGTTCATTATTTTGGATCTCTGCCTTTCCATTCAGTCATGGGGGAGATGACAACCTATTCTAATCATTCGGGGCCCTTAGTTCTTTTTAGTTTTTGTTTTACACATTTTTGTCTTACAGACTTTTTGTTTTGCATATTTTTGTTTTACAAATTTCTTTAACTTTTCTTGTTTTTGTTTTACAACATAATTATACTTTTTCATTTTGTGTGTGTGTGTGTGTGTGTGTTATCCATCTTGTAAGTTTGTCATTTAATAAGTGTTCTTTATGATGGTTTGAACTATTTTCCTATTGATTACTAATGTTTGGTTTTTACCTCTAAGTTACAATGTTGATACTAACGTATGGTTCTTTTGATATGGCAGGCAATGAGTCCACTTCATCTATACATTCACAAGTTTCTATGATCTCTCTTGGCTTGGAACTGTACAGTCCCTTTCTAAATAAGAACTATAAAGAATCGGTGATTGGGCATTTCTCAAACTAAGGAAGGACTCAAGGATTGAAAAGGGTGTGACTTCAAGGGAACTTGATGCATTTGTGTTGGCCATTCTCTTGGGTGCTTGGATGTTTTCTTCTTGAGTTTTCTTACTGTTTCGATGTTACCCAATTATCAGGAAGCTGAGCAAATAAAAATAAGAAAGTCTTTGCATGGTGTGGTTCTCACGTATAAACACATAAAAAAAAACTATGAGAATTCAAAGCACACCCCTTAGACGAAATAATCATTTGGGCTACAAGCATTAGTTATGGAACTAAAATAAAAATGTTCCCTCTAACTAAGGCCCTTCTCGCTTACCATTCTTCCCTATGTTTCATCGGAATGGTGGTGACTCTTGGGTGAAGGCATTCTTGTTACTTCAAGTGGATGGATTGGTCGAATGCATTAATGCAAAGTCACTAGGTGTGGTTTGTTGAGGTTGGACTTGGAATGGGATATACTAAGTCACATTAATCATTAACTACATAAGGGGCTATACACCATCTTGTTCTTGGGATTCCATTCCACTCTCTTCTCTCCATCCTTTTCTTCATTGTTCACCTCATTGCCAGTTGTATCATTAGTGTATATTTTGGTTAACACATTGTTTTCTTTTTGGTAAACTCTTTTGGTTAAAACTTAAACTCTTGTTGCAAATGACATTCCCAGAGCCTACAGACTCTTTGAATGTGGGTTTGTCAGGGCATTAAAGGCATGAGCCTGCTTTGGGGAGGACCCACTGACATTCCTATTTGGTGCACCAGTTAAATTCTTTCCCTTAACATTTTTGCAATCCATTCTGTTTTGTTCATTTCCATCTTGACATCCATTTCATCGACGTTATAGTTGTCTCTTTTTCTTCATCATTCCTTGTTCTTTTTCTTTCTCCATTCTATCACTACTGGAGGTTTGCTCTTAGTCATGGGGGTCCAGACCCAAATTTTTTCGATTTTCCCCTAACCCCTACACCTTCGGTAGTCACCACTATGATATCTCCAGATCTGTATTAGCCATACCACAACTCAGCCAATGGACCTTTCACGAAAGCAAGGTATCAACTGCATTGTGATTCATTTACCCTTGCTAATGTAAGACTGTGTTGTGTGCGCAGATGGTAATCATGCAACAAGGGATTGGATCTAAAGGGAACACTTGGAATGGAGTGGTGTTGAAGTAGCTATGCAAGGAGCAAGATCGATGGCATGCTTATGAATAGACAATGAAAGGTGTAACCTTGGCATTGGCAGCAACAAAACTTCTTTCTCTCTCTTCTCTCTCAGCTGCCAAATAAGGCCTGATGTCAAATGTATAAGGTATTCACTCTTGTTGTCATGAACACCAATTTTGTCTTGTCTTGTAATGATGATCCGTTCACATGTCATCCCATTAGTTCCATTCAAGCCAATAATCCCATACCTTCCAAATATTTTGTAAGGAACTCGAGGATGAGTTTTTATTCAGTCATGGGGGTATGATGGGACGTGATATCATGTACGCGATATCGCAGTGCGTCGCCAAATCTATAAATAAGAGGCGATTGTCCCTTGTTTCTCATTCTAGGCCTAGACCATAGCAAAACTCTGGCAGTTTTACCTCTCTAGATATGGAATAATTTCCATGTGCCCATAGTAGGAGCTCCAAAGTAAACAGATCTTTATTCGTGCAAATATTGTACCTGAACACAAGTTTGTGTATAAAAATAAAGATGAACTTCTTGGATAAACCTTGTAGTGCATGGAATAGGCTAAATAGGATTTTATTTATTGTTATTTATTGTTTCTCATTTAAATGCTTTATTAGTTAGTTAATTCTCTCTCAACCCTTCTCTCGTAGTTAAGTGCATTTAGTATGACCATTTCGAGCATGTGCGTTACGCTTGGTGATCCCAGTAACGAATAGCGTTTGGTAACAAAGGTTGCATTGGTTCAGGGTGTGAACGGTAAGTGGGAATGAATACTGATGCTAGGTTAATTAAAGCTTAGTTAGTTAGTTAAAGTTAGTTAATTAGTCTCTTCACCGTTTACCTCATTAGCATAGGAGATAAAACAGAAAATATATAAAAATCATATACCTCAAACTTACTTAACCATACAACCGTGAAAAATATAAGTAAGTCTGGGAAGACAACGAATAATTAACCTTAAGTGTTACATGAGGCGTGTAGGCACTTAGTCTATGGAGTTCGACGGGATCGTGCATGTAACGCTCGTATTTGTATGGTTGAGTGTAGGGATACCTCACCACTCATCAATATCTCTTTAATTTTGTTTAATATTCAATGTATGAACATGTCATGCATTATACGTTTTCACTTAAGCTATCAAGCTACATTGGCTATCTTATAGTGTCATCAAACACTAAAAATGGTAAAATGACTAGGCTATAGGGATGTAAACTAAGTTGCAAACAAGCCATACAATATGCCAATTTAAGGCCATGGTGAGTTGTATGATTTGCTAGTTTAAGGTCATGATGGGCCATATGATTTTCTAGTTTAAGGCCATGATGAGTCATATGATTTGCCAATTTAAGGCCATGGTGGACCATATGATTTGCTAGTTTAAGGCCATGGTAGATCGTGATCCATACTTGCCTAGTAAGTATGGGATGCACTCAATAGAGAATATAAGGCTAAAACCTACCATAAAGCATGATGCAATGTTGTGAAAGTAAAAAAATGACCATCATCAAAATAAGTAATAAGGTGTTTACTATTAAGTTATTGTTTGAATTTTGAGAGGGCAAGGAATCCTTTTGACACAATTTTATGTTCACCACCTTTCTTGTTAATCATGGTGAGTTGTATGCATTTTCATTAATCACTTCATGTCATAGAGTTGATGTTGCTAGTATTGTTATTATCTTTGTTGTTGGTGGCCCTAGTATGAGTGTTGGGAGTTTCCTCTTGGAACTTCATCTTTGAACCTTGGTCAATGTTGACATAGTTAACCAAAGGTAGCAATATGTTGTCTCCATTAATGATAACTTCCCCTCCCTCATCGGGCAAGTGAATCTCTTGATGTATAGGGGATGAGACTACATGAAGCTTTACTAACCATGATCTTCCTAAGATCAAGTTGAAGCTAAGTGTCTCTTCAACCACTAGGAAGTTAGTGGATGTAGAGAATTGCTCACCAACTATGAAATTCAAGAAGATAGAACCTCACACATCTACTCATGATCCGTTGAATGATTTAAGTGCTGAGGTAGTGGTTTCTTGGATGTTTTCAGTTAGGCCTACCTTGTCAACAATGAAAAATGGTATCATGTTAGTTGTTGCCCCATCATCTACATGAACACGATGGACCTTGTATTTGCCAACATATACAATGATGACAAGTTGGTTTCATCACTGTTTTACCTTCATGATGGGTAAAACACGTATGATGAAAGGCTTCTTAGGGGTCGAAGAGGGTGGTACCCATATGATGAAGGGTTCTCTAGGCTTTACACTTTTAGATCATAGTGGCACCTTAATGAAAAATGGTTCCCTAGAAAAAATTAGACTATTTGATTTTTGTGAATGTGACTATGGTGTAAGAGTTATTATTGATGCTTGGAGAGTTGGTCTCATTCAACACCAACTCTTCATAGTCTAACATCTTCTAAATGTCATCCTTTAATGCTAGGAAAAAATCAATGTCATGACTAGTTATTTCATAATAAATAATGATAGTACTTATTAAGTCTAAAGTACTTTGGTAGCTTGGGATCATTTTTGATAGCTATCATTGGGTCTTTAGCTATGTTACAAATCATGCCTCTTACGAACCTTTTCAGATAGTTATGTTATATACAATCATCTTTAAGCAACTATTCTAGAAGCTCATAGGGCTTCATAGGCAACCTAGTGTACTTAGACCTATCCTTCCACCCAAAGTTTGGTCTTGGTTGATTTGAAGTGTAGGAAGTGGATGATTTCAATGAGTCTTAGGATGTGTTGTGTGGCAATGATCCTTATCTTTCCCCTTGCTTTCACTCTTTTGTTACTATAGCCACAATTGCATGTTCTTGTCTAGTTTTATTGTTATCCATCCTTACATGTTGATTTTTATAAGCCACATAGGCCAGGTCATTGCTTGCCTCAACTACCTCCTCAATGTTCTTAGTTTGTGAGAAGGCTTGGCTTAGTGGCCAAGGCTCTAAGTAGTAAAGCTTTAACTTGATAAAGTCATTTAATGCTCCCTTGTAGATGATAAAGAGTTTAGTTTCAACAATAGGCTCTATGATTTTCTTAATTATTGAGTTATGCCTTGGAATGAACCTTTTGATCAATTCAAGTGGTCCCTGCTTCACCTTCATCAGTTGATCCAATGTGGCATCTAACTTCAAGTTGTATCTGAAGCCATTGACAAATCAATGTATCAAGTCTTCAATGGAAGAGATGGAACCTCTAGGCAAGGTTTGGTACCAATACAGAGCCTTTCCCTTAAGGAACATGGGGAAAATATGTAGTATCATATGAAGCCAAGCTTGCAAAAAGAGGCACTCAGACTAAAAGGTAACTAGATTATTTGAGGCAAACGTATGGGAAACATTAAGGGGATCCCCTTAATTTGAGGGATCCCACAGATTATTTGGTGTAGTTTGGAATAGGCAAACTTATGTGAAACATTATTTGAGGCACCACAGGGCTTATAGGATCATCTTGGTAGAAATCTAGAACCTTGACCATCTGAGTTATATTGGCCTTGAGTTTTCGTAGCTCTTTGATAAGGTCTTGGATCATTTGAAAGGCTTGATCCAAGCCTTGGGGCATCCCTATAGGTTGTAGTGCTTGTATCGATGGTTGAGGAGGGAGTGGTGAAGGCTGAGGTTGTATAATTAACATTGGCATAGAGAGAAGAGGTCATGTGGCCACCATTGTAGGTGGGTTAAATAAGAAAAAGATGTTTGAGTTAGAACTTCTAACATGAAGGGGACAAAAGGAGTATGAGAGGCTTGTGTTGCTTGGGGTCCCAATGAGGGTCTTTTTAGTATGACAAAGGAAGATGATGAGGTAGACATCATCGACATTGGGTGAATGAAGTGAGGCTGTGTGGCAAAGGGTATCAATGAGAATAAGAAGGTGGACTAAGACATGGGTTGTATCTGGTGTGTGACAATAATGGGTGTGGACCCAAACATGGTAGGATGAATAGGAGGAGAGTTCGATGAGGTAAGAGACATGGAGTTGGGTGTAGTTGTTTGGAAATCCAAAGGTTCGAAAATACTTTCAATGAAGGTGTTTTGCTCTTATTCAACCTCAAACTCATCTTCCTCTTCTTGACAATCCTCTGAGCTAATTCCCTCACTAAAGTCATCAACCTCTATGAGTTGTATGAGCATTTGTGCATAAAAGTCAATGAGGGGGATTTGGTCATAAGGGAATGGGATGTATTCTTTTCCATCCCAATGTATGATTTCAAATTAGTGCTTAGTGTTAGATTTGGTATGTCATATCAAGAGTTTGACTTGTATCTTGGCATAGAGAAAGTTATAGAACTCCTTATTGATAACTACAAAATCTAGGTTTTTGCCCTTTCATCTAAGTGATTATCTTCGTTCTATGATCATAGGGTCATTTGAGTCATAAACATGAACTACATCTTTTTTGGATGTCATATTTATCAGGTTAAGGGATAGGACAACTGATCGATTGAAAGATAGTATAGGGAGTGTTGCACATTGACAAATCCCATTTGGATCTAATTTATAACTTCCAAGTAGATCTAGCTTAGAAAATAAGAACAACATAATAAAATAAAGAAAATATTCCTTATATTAAGATAATTCTTAGAATACATATAAAATACAGCAAAGATGAGGAGCCAAGATCAACTTACAACTCTTCCAAGGATCTTAGATGCCATGCTTCTCCTCTCTTAATCCTTAGTTACTTAAAATGGAGCCCAATCTTAAGATAAGAAACTTATAAGAGATTCTTCTAATCTCTCTCAAGTGCTATTCCTTGCCTCTTAATCAACTTCCTTGCAAAAGCTCTCTTCTTACACAAGCTCTCTTCCCTTAAGAGCTTTTCTCTTTCCTTCTATTCGAATATTTGGCCTTTAGAATTTACACTTCAGCCCTTGGCACTTCAACACTTGGCATTGCAGTCCTAAAAATGGTGACTTACATTAATATTTATAAGCAATTGGAAGGTAAAAATCCTAGAAAACTTTTCTCAATTCAACTTAAGGTTCTTTAGATATTTTCTAAGTCTTCTCACGTTCTCCTTGGCCATTTCCATCTTGCTTTGGCTGTTTTCCAAATTGAAATGGCATTTTCAAAAGTTTTCCCATGCATTTGGATCATATTTGGCTTTGCTGGGATATCTACTGTGAAAGCCTTTTTTTCAAAAGAGATATCTACTATTTTTAGTAGACATCTACTCTTTGTTGGCGACCGTTTGGGACGCGACTGCCAACGAGTGTCCTCGAACAGGATTTAGGTGCCTGCTGGTCTCTGGCTACACCAAGGCCCAGATACCTCCAAATAACTCAGTAGTTAATGTGAGTATGTGCGTGTGCTGTTGCGGCGTGCGGTTGTATGAAATGTGACAATTTCGTTGTGTGTGAACTACAAATGACTTTACTTTAAAGAGATTCAGACAACTTTGTCCAGTACTGTGAGTTATTTATAGTTTTCTATTTTGTTCAAACTACCTAGTCTACGCGGTCCCTATAATACCTGCTTGTAACAAATAAAATTTTGTATAAACATTTGAGCACAACTCCGCAAATCTACTCCTAATTTTCCCCAGAGAGAGATATAGTTCCACAAGAAAACTAGAAATAGAGCAAGATTCAATGGAAATAGACAGAAAAGAAAAGAAAGCAGATTTGTGTGGACCTCAAATATTTAAGCAAGGTAAAATGATACGAGTAAACACTTCGCAATAAAGTTATTCCAAATTCAATATCTATGAATTGTTCAAACTTCCAAGGCTCAACCAAGCAATATCTTCAAGACAATCCTATTGTGCTATCAAAAATCGCTGCGTAAACTACCACGTACGAGACTCCACTTTGACTAGACAATAGATGCCAACGATTGCATTCAAACAGAACCTTTAAAAGACTTGACAATTTCTGATTGAAATAACACGGAAAATCACTTTAAAGATAAAGAAGCTATTCTGGTCCCATCAAAATACCAAAGATTTTCTGAACCCTCTCGGCTACTAAATTGTTCCACGGCGTGACTACAAACAGAGGCTCTCTTCCAACAACCCAATAGCAGTTCCCAAACGTTGCACAATAACGAAATTTACTACTAAAATGCTCTTAAGGCTTTCATTCACTAGCACTTCTATGGCAAAATTTTAACAGAAATTTCTATTGGGAAACAAGAACAATAAAAGAAATTTAAAAATCCCAAAATTACTTGCCAAGGATGATACTATCTAAACCACTAGCTAAGCAATTTAAACAAAACAAAAAATGAAATGCATAACTCACAGGACCATAACAAAGAGGCTGAAATCTTTATTCTAGCAAGCCATCTTGTAAACAATCTTCTTTACAAATCTTCCAAGTGTGATGATGATGCTCCTTCTTGATGTCCTCTCTCCCCCCCTT
>MNCI01036336.1:1769783-1799754 GCA_015680685.1 Gnetum montanum | reverse complement strand
CTTGTTGATAAAATTAGAAATTAGTACTATGGCAAGGAAGGAAGTACGTTATTCATGTAAAAGAACAAAGTTGCCGATTGATTAAATTCGGTTAAGACAACATTGGAAAGAAATAGGAATTAATCAAAAATCAGCAACGCCAGAGTGTTCAAAAATTATGCAGAATCAGCGAAAGGAAAACGAAGACCACAGTGCTACAGGACGATCCATGGCCACCGTAAATCTACGGCCAAGCCAGCAAACATCACTGCATCCGTCTCTCCACGCCGCCGCAGCCATTGACATTGCTGGTTCGTTGCTTCAAAACGATCTCAAGGTGCACAGAAACCCCACAAACTGCCACGTGACATTCAGCCGCACATGAAATAAAAACGCAGGAATATGTTGTTGCAATTTTGGTGGTGAGGCTGTGGCAATTCTGAAGGTTTTTGCAGGTAATTTCAGCAGAATACAGACCCATAAAATGTTGGCCCTTGGTTCTACAATCAGTGGCAATGGCGGTAAAGATTCAAGGGAAAAATTTTCTACAATTAGTGGCAATGGCGGTAAATATCTAAGAGAATTTTTACTTGTAGGATGCTTGATATTTTGTAATACTTGAATTTATGCATTATCTATAGCAATTCCTTCTTGATAAATCATGTGGCCTAGTAAACTTCCAGATTTAATGGCAAAGATACATTTCTTAGGATTTCATGAAATGCCATACTCACGACATCTATCAAAAACTTGTTGGATATGATCAATATGATCTTCCTTCCTTTTCAAAAGGACGGTGATATCATCCAAATAAACTATAATGAACTCACCTATTAAACCTTTAAAGGCCAAATCCATTGCTCTTTGAAAAGTAGATCCAACATTTGACAATCCAAATGGCATTCTTTGGTAAGCAAAATTTCCCCACTGGGTGATAAATGTTATTTTATATCTATCATCCTTATCTACCATGATTTGATTATAGCTTGAAAAACCATCTAGGAAAGAATATACTTGACAACCTAAAACTTTGATCAACAGTTCATCAATTCTAGGAAATGGGTATTTATCTTTTTCAAAGGCTTCATTCAACACAAAGCTTAACATTGTCATTCTTTTTTCTTACTAGAACAAGGTTAGCAAGCCATGTAGAATATTTAACTAGATATAGGATTTGAGCTTCCAACAACTTCGTAATCTCAACTTTCATAGCTATCTCAAATGATAATTAAATTTCGTTTATTTTTGCTTAGCTGTCTTACAACCGTTTACTAAAGGAATTTTATGTATCATCACATCTAGTCTAAAAGCTTTAAGATTATCATAATACTAAGGAAATTTTTTAAAATTATTTATCAGGAGTAATAATAAATTTTTCTTGAAGACTGAATCCTTTTCCTTTATGACATTTAACATCTTTAATATCTCAATAGATCCAAGATTCACTGCTTCATAAACTTGATCATCTAGATTCTGTATATCTTTTCCGGTAAGAAATTTTTTGCTAAACTCATGTCTATAGTCAATCACCTTTTTTAGAATGAACTTTGTCTTAGACCTTGATGTTGTTTATAGATATGATTTGACTTTTGACTTCTAGCTCATTTCTCAAGAACTTAAGTAATTGATCATCATCTTCAAATACTTGTAAATGCTTTATGTTATCTGGTACTGATGGCTGATGTTCATTCTCAATCAGTACTCCTTCATACATTTGTATCCTTTTCACATCTAATGTTGAAGCTGCCTTTGCTAAATCATTAGTTATATAATTATCTTTTCTACCTATATGTTCTATTTGGTAGTGATGAAATTGATTTAGCATTGTAAAGATAGGTTGTTTATAGGGTCTCAAGAATGAGCCTTTTACTACATAATTACCTTTAATCTATTCACAAACTAATCTTGAGTCTCCTTTTATGGTGATTACCTTGATTCCTTCTTCCAATGTTGCTTAAAATTCCAATACTCAAAGTTTCATATTAAGCCTTGTTGTTACTTCAAGGGCAAGATAGATGAATTGCCTTGAATATTTTTGGGGAATCATCTTTTATTAGAACTACTCCACCTCTTGCACCTTTGAAGTTACAAGAACCATTGAAGTATAGTTCCCACTTTCTCTCATCCTAAGATTCCTCTTTTTCCAAGTTATCAACTTCTTAAAGTGTGCAAATTTTGGTTTCAAAAGCTCTTATTTCAACAACTTTATTCTTTTCATTTAAATTAATGTTTTCATTCATCAAAGGTTCATTGTATATGTATATTTGATTCAGCTGCCCTTTTCAAGGTAGCCACATATGAGAATAATCTATTGATATGTAACTTGAGAAATTATTACTCCAACTTCTACTTAACAAAAGACTATGTGAATCTAGGATATCTACCACTTGAATAGTTACTCTACCTTTTATATGAGGTTCAAAAGTGATCTCTAATAGAACATTAGGTAGCTAATCCACAATTTTTACTTTGCTTTTGTCCACTTGAACGATCTTTTTATTGGATTTCTTAGGACTCAAACCAAGTTTTTTTCATATAGAAATTGGCATGATAGTAGAGGTATCTCCAAAATCAACCATACAGTTGTAAAGATATTTATGTTTTAGATTCATTATCAAAAGATATCAAGAGTACAACTACAAATATTTTTTGATATCTTATCAATGTTAGACACATAGCTTAATTCTAATTCTCCAACTTCCCTTTTACCTTTAATGAACTCTAAAGCTTTTCTTTGCTGATCCCCCATCTATAATAGTTAATATATACTAATATTTTCCTTGACATGTTGAAGATCTTCACGTAAATCATATTCTCTATCTCCATAAAAGCCTAGTTGCTTTATCCATTTATTAAAAGACTAACTTTGAGTACTTTGCTCTATTTGATCTTTTTTACTTTTATTTTTCTCTCTTCTGCTTAGTTCAAAACCTTTTCTCTTAGTAGATAGATTAGAAATGATATTTGGAAGCCTAGAAGTAGTTAACCTTTCTTTTGATAATAGATTATACCCATTTTCCTCATTGTTATTAAACTCTTCTTTTGATGATATATCATCCTCAAAACTTGATTGAGAAGAAGTATCACTAGATCCATAGTTAGAAGATTTACTTACATAATGAACACTAGATAGCTCATTATCTAATTTAATATCAAGAAAATTGGACATAGTAATGTCATTTTCATCCTCATCTTCTACTAACTTAGTATCTTGATTCTTATAACTTCTATTTTTCTTTTCTTCCTTGATTTTAACTTTTGCCAAAGTTTTTTCTAGTTTCACTACTTTGTTGGATAAGTCTTTCATTAACTATCCCCTTTTAGATTTTTTTCTTTCTAACTCTTACTTTGTCTTAATATGAGATGGACCTAGTAATCCTTTAAGTTGAGCAAAATCTTGCATAGGAATCATCATTCTCTCTTCCCTTTTTGAGTTGTGATATTTTCTTCATGATTCAGTTCAACTATTTTTCTAACTATATAACTTCACTAAAGTAGTCATTCAATGTTATCAAGTTTGAAGTTCTTCATAACCAAATTGACATATTGGGATTCATAGCCTTAAGATAAGTATCTCTAAGCATTTATTATGATGGTCTATACTATCTTTGAAAGAGCCCACAAATTCATTGAAACTTAATATTGAAATCTCTAATTAACTCTTTAACTTTTTACTTAGCTTGTACTAGCCCATAGTAATATTGTTATTGATCTAATTAATTAGCAAACTAGGCCAAGAAAAGATCCTTCATATCATCCCAGCTTGTGATACTATTACTTGGCAAGTTTGAATAGCAAATTTAAGCCATATCCTTTAAATTTTCGACAAATAACCTACAAACTTGATCTTGATGTTGAACATTTGCATGATTGATGAGTGGCGAGGTACCGCTACACTCAACCATATGAATACAAGCGTTACACACATGATCTGGTTGAACTCCGCAAACTAAGTGTATACACGCCTTATGGAACACTTAAGGTTAATTGTTCGTTGTCTTTCTAGACTTACTTGTATTTTTCACGGTTGTATGGTTAAGTAAGTTTGAGGTATGTGATTTTTATATCTTTTATGTTTTATCGCCTATGCTAGGGGGAGAAAGGGTTAAGAGACTAAGTAACTAATTTTAACTAACTAAGTTCTAATGCCTAGCATCAGTATCTATCCCAGTTGCCGTTCACACCCTGAACCAATGCAACCTTCTGGGATTACCAAATGCTATTCGTTGCTGGGATTACCAAGCGTAATGCACATGCTCGAAGCGGTCGTACTGAATGCACTTAACTAGGAGTGTTGAGGGTTGAGAGAGATTAATTAACTAATAAAGCATTTACACTATTAACAATAATTAAAGTCCTAATTAGCTTAGTCCATGCATTGCAAGGTTTATCCAAAAGTTCATTTTTATTTCCATACACAAACTTGTGCTCAGGTACAATATTTGCTCGAATAAAGATTCGTTCACTTTGGGACTCCTACTATGGGCACATGGACATTACTCTAATTCTGTAATGGAAAAATGGCAAGAGTTTGGCTACGGTCTAGATCTAGATGGAAAAACAAGGGAGAGCTGCCTCTTATTTATAGATTTGACGACGTGCTGCGATATCACATGGAAGGATGCAATATCGCGATAGTTGTGATATCGCGTCCCATCATACCCCCATGATTGAATAAAAACTCGTCCTCGAGTTCCTTACAAAATATTGGGAAGGTATGGGATTATTGACTTGAATGGAACTAATGGTGAATGGGATGATATGTGAACAGATCATCATTACAGAACATGACAAAACTGGTATTCATGACAACAAGAGTGAACACTTTATACATTTAACATTAGGCCTTATTTGACAACTGAGAGAGAAAAGAGAAGAAAAGAAGTATACTACTGCCAATGCCAAGATTGCGCCTTTCGTTGTCCATCCGTAAGTGTGCCATCAATCTTGTTCTTTGCATAACTGCTTCAACATCGATCCATTCCAAGTGTTCCCTCCAGGTTCGATCCATTGTTGTATGATTACCATCTGCACATACAACATAGTCTTATATTAGCAAGGGTAGATGAATCACAATGCAGTTGATACCTTGCTTCAGTGAAAGGTCTATTGGCTGAGTTGTGGTATGGTTGATTGCAGATTCTGGAGATATAATAATGGTGACTACTGAAGGTGTAGGGGTTAGGAGAAAATCGAAAAAATTGGGTCTGGACCCCCATGACTAAGAGCAAACCTCTGGTAGCGATAGGATGGAGAAAGAAAGAGAAAGAAAAGGAATAAGAAAGATGAAGAAAAAGAGACAACTATAAAATTGATGAAAGGGATGTCAAGATGGAAATGAACGAAATAGAGTTGATTACAAAAAAAAAAAAAAATGTTAAGGGAAAGAATTTAACTGGTGCACCAAATCGGAATGCCAGTGGGTCCTCCCCAAAGTAGGGTCATGCCCTTAATGCCCTGACAATCCCACATTTAAAGAGTCTGTAGGCTCTAGGAATGTCATTTGGAACAAGAGTTAAAGTCTTAACCACAAGAATTTACCAAAAAGAAAACAATGCATCAACTAAAATATACACTAATGATACAACCAGCAATGAGGTGAACAATGGAGAGAAGGATGGAGAGGAGAGAATGGAATAGAATCTCAAGAATAAGGTGGTGTACAGCCCCTTATGTATTTCGTGGTTAATGTGACTTCGTAAATCTCATTCCAAATCTAGCCTTAACAAACCACATCCAATGACTTTGCATTAATACATTTGGCCAATCCATCCACTTGAAGTAATAAGAATGCATCCCCCAAAGAGCCACCACCATTCCAACGAAGTGAAGGAGGAGAGAATAAGAAGCGAGAAAGGCCTTAGTTAGAGGGAACGTGTTTATTTTAGTTCCATAACCAGTGCTTGTAGCCCAAATGATTATTTCATCTAAGGGGTGTGCTTTGAATCCTCACTATTTTTTTTTGTGTTTATATGTGAGAACCACACCATGCAAAGACTTTGTTATTTTTATTAGCTTAGCTTCCCGATGATGGAGCAATGTCAAAATGGTAAGAAAACTCAAAAAGAAAACATCCAAGCACCCAAGAGAATGGCCAACACAAATGCATCAAGTCCCCTTGAAGTCCCACCCTATTCAATCCTTGAGTCCTTCCTTAGTTTGAGAAATGCCCAGTCACCGATTTGTTGATAGTTCTTATTTAGAAAAGAAACTATACATTTCTAAGCCGAGTGAGACCATAGAAATTTATGGATGTATGGATGAAGTGAACTCATTGCCTGCTCTATCAAAAGAACCATACCTTAGTATCAACATCGTAACTTAAAGGTAAAAACCAAACATTAGCAATCGATAGAAAATAGTTCATACCATCATTAAGAGCACTTATTAGTTGAAAAACTTAACAAAATGGATAAGACACACACAAAAATAAAAGAAAAATTATAAACAATGTAAAAAAAAAACAAGAAAAGTTGAAGAAATTTGGAAAACAAAAATGTGCAAAACAAAAACGTGTAGAACAAATACTTAAAAGAACTAAGGGCCCTGAATGATCAACATAGGTGGCCATGTCCTCCATGACTGAATTGAAAGGGAGAGATCCAAAATAATGAGTGTTTGTTTGAATTTCTTAAAAGTGTCCAAATTCTCCCAATTGATGTTTTCAGGTTAAGGGTTGGAAGTTGGCGACACTCATATTCCAATGTATTTATGCTTTCGTTGTGGGTGCAATTTGTTCCCCTAGTTCGTTCCATGCATGTTGGTGGGCTGATCTCTTGATTAGCTATCAACCACTGGGTGTTCTCTTATTGTGTGGTTGCTACATATAGGCACCTTTGTATTTGAGTTTCTTGGGCACACTAGTTGCATGCTGGAGATGCTGAGCATTCCTCCATGTCATCACCCTCTCAGTCACTATATGTGATGCATGGAACTTTCTTCTTCTTGATCTTTCCATAAATGTTTTCCTTAGATATTTCCAAGGAAAGATCATGGATTCCTAGGCATGCATTGATGGTGCTGAGCCATGCCCTCCCCATTATAATTAGGAAGTCCCCTTTGTTACTGTTGACTTCTATCACTAGGAAATCAGCTGGGTATGACCAACCACACACAGTGGTAACGATGTCCTCCACAAATCCCAAGGGAATGGTGATGGACTGGTCATCTAGCTCTAGTTGAATATTACTCTTCTTGAGTGGAGGTAGGTTCCAGGCTTTATACATCTCCTGTGATATTAAGTTGACTCCGGAACCTGAGTCAAGAAGAGCCTTACGTGGTTCGTTCCTAGCGACTTGGAGGTAGATTAAGGGACTTCGAGGGTCAGAGAGTTTCTTGGGAAGGTGGCCCACCTTTATCCAGTCAGTAACAGTATGTGTTAACATAACCGTATGCATTGAGCCCTGTTGTTGGTTTGAAGGGAGCTCCAAAGCCTTATTTGTTGGAGGAGCGTGCACAAACTCAACCGCTTGTGGTTGTGAGAGCTTGTTTGGGCTTTTGTTTATGGATAAAGGTCTTCTCTTTGTGTGGTTGTCAGAACCAGCAGCGGGTTGAAGGTTTACAGCTCTCGTAGCATTACATTGCTACGGTTGAGTGGGGAGTTCCCCTTGCATCATTGGAGTGGGTGGTAGTGGAACTATTGGCATAAGAGTGGCAGATGGATTTGGAGGATGGTATGTATGTGGTGTGTCTCCCATAGGAGAAGGAGTCCTAAAATACTCCTAAACTTGGTAGTGATGTTGTGGGGTTACGTGACCCATAGAGTCACTAGGAGAAATCAGTTGCTGCAGGTAATAGCCATACGGGTCTGGTTGTCGGTAAGGGTATTGTTGCCTAGGCGATGGCATCCCCCATGACTGTGGGTGTTGCCACTACTAATGTTGCCCAATAGGTTGTGGCGGAGTTCCACTTGGATAATATGTTAATGGTTGGTGGAATTGCCTCGGGTTACCTTGGGGATAAGGTAGCCTTCGGGGTGCTTGCGATTTGTTAAGTCTTGGGTTGAGTGCATACACCTCGGACTCTTGCAGATGTGAGATTATTAGGCAACATCCCTTAGGATGGTCATATCGGAAGATCTCACATCCACCATCATTGTCCGTGTCAGAATCCATAACATCATTAGTGATAGTCATTTTTCCCTTACCCTTGTTACATGCATGGTCTGAATCTCTCTACTTTTTCTTATCATGATCACTACTTTACTCCTCCTTAGACTCCTCTACGATTTTTAGGACAGTTTCAATTTTACTATCTAAGGAGCTCCATATTTGATCTACCATAGCCAACACTTCCATTGTTAATTTCTGAAGTGGCAAGGTTTTTCTATTCACCAACTCTTCGAGTGGTGACTCATCCTCTTCATCACAGAATCTTACTCCCTTCTTTTGGAGGGAAGGATCACGGTTATACTCTTCCATGCTTTCTCTTTTTTTGTAGCTCTCCTTCTTCCTTAGCTACTTGCTCCAAAAATCTACGAACTTCATGGGACCTAAGTTTAGATAATCTCCCTTGGGCATATGTCCCAAGGGTTCTCCTAGTTTCATGTCTTGGCCCACCTATGAGGTGGTGGAGTTGATCTCATTGTGCGTAATCATGACCTAGACAACAATGTAGCATTGTGTAATATCGGCCCATGGTAGCATCCCAGGGTTCGTGATTACCTTGCTTCCATCCTTGGATCTACTTACACAAGTTGGACACTCTGGAGTACATTTGGTATTTATTGTTAAACAATTCGAGCATTGTACTCCACCTCCTAATGGTTTACGGTTCTAAGGACCGGTACCAACTCTCTGCTTCTTTTATGAGTGTCCTAGGAAATAACTTTAACTTCTGCCACTCATTCTAATATTCCTGCAAGGCACAGGCATTGTGGATTTCCTGTAAGTGATTCTTCGGATCAGCATTTTATCGCCCTTTGAATCGTGGGATATTATTCATGTCTAGTCTCTTGATTCGACTATTTTTTTGGTGCCTTGTAGGTATTCTTACAGCCTCTGTAATATCTAACATACTTCTAGTGGCAAGTAGGGGTTTGTTATGATCATCTCTCTCATGACTTCTATGATGCCTATGTGGTTCCCTATTTTCCCTTCTTCCATGCCTTGATTCTTTTAAATTCCCTCATCCTTGCTCTCGACTCTCTCCTCGAGGTCTCTCATCTTGCTTATCCTTACCGTTATCCTCACGATTGTGCTCTTTGTAACTGCATCCTGATGTGGAAGGAGAGGGTGAATGATGTGATGAAGGGGAAGAAGAAGGGGAACCATCGTCATGATGATGTTTCTTACCTTCTCTTCGGTGGCTACGACCCTGAGCATGATGACGATCAAACTCCCCACCTTTGTCATGTGTTTGTGTTCCCTCATTGAACACTTGGTGTTCATGGGAATCAGAACTAGGGTTATGAATCATAGAGTGTAGGTTCTGATACCCTACCTCCTTACCATCGTGAGTAGGGGGAGCATCATTTTGTGGAAAACCTATTGAAATAGGTTCACTACCCTTGATTTCGCTTATGATGGGTGAACCGCTATGGGGCCCCTTGCCCTTCAACAATGTATGGTAGCTCTCTTACCTCGAGTCCCTTAAACGTTGCACCACTGTGGGATGGTAATCCCTTGTATCATAATCTTCTACAACGTATTCAGCGTATAGCTGCATCATGCCTATTTGTGCAAGAGCACGAAGGAGCATGTTAGGGACTGCCTGATCTGGGGGTAACACTATGTTACCTTGCAAGTCTCGCTAATGCAATTGTTCATCCTGATGGAGGATAAAGGTAAAATCGAGTACATACTCATAGTGGTGAGTATATACTACCTGATACTATTGAGGAACTGGCAGTTCTTGGTTATGTGTGTTAGACCGTCGACTATCTCTTGTGTGATCCCTAGGTTATGAAGTGCTTTTATGAGAAGAAGAAGACATTGTTATCTTGTTGGTGTGCTAGTGATCGTTGTTTAAAATTTTTTCTGATTAACCCTAAGGGTTCGTTTAAGCTTCCCAATGATGTGGATGATTTCCTATGTTCTACTTAGCGCAAAAACAACTTAGTCCCTGGCAACGGCATCAATGATGAGTGGCGAGGCACCCCTACACTCAACCAGACGGATACGAGCGTTACACGCATGATTCGGTCGAACTCTATAGACTAAGTATCTACATGCCTTATGGAACACTTAAGGTTAGTTTTTTGTTGTCTTCCCAGACTTACTTGTATTTTTCATGGTTGTATCGTTAAGTAAGTTTGAGGTATGTGATTTTTATATCTTTTATGTTTTATCACCTATGCTAGGAGGAGAAAGGGTGAAGAGACTAAGTAACTAATTTTAACTAACTAAGTTCTAATGCCTAGCACCAGTATCCGTCCCACTTGCCGTTCACACCTTGAACTAATGCAACCTTCTGGGATTACCAAACACTATTTGTTGCTGGGATTACCAAGCATAACGCACGTGCTAGAAGCGGTCGTACTGAATGCACTTAACTAGGAGTGTTGAGGGTTGAGAGAGATTAATTAACTAATAAAGCATTTAAACATTTAACAATAATTAAAGTCCTAATTAGCTTAGTCCATGCACTGCAAGGCTTATGCAAAAGTTCATCTTTATTTCTGTACACAAACTTGTGCTCAGGTACAATATTTGCTCGAATAAAGATCTATTCACTTTGGGAATCCTACTATGAGCACATGGAAATTACTCTAACTTTGGAATGGAAAAATGGCAAGAGTTTTGCTATGGTCTAGATCAAGATGGAGAAACAAGGGAGAGCTGCCTCTTATTTATAGATTTGGCGACGCGCTATGATATCGTGGTAGATCCGATATCGCGGCAGATGGGATATCGCGTCCCATCAATGATCCAAAGCTAAATCATATAAGTGGATGTATTTTTTAGCCAAGTACACTTTTCCAATAATAAAAGGCTCATAGAAATACTTATAAATTGCGTTAGGAAAATCATTGTAGTTTTGAAATCCTAATGATGTAAATCTTTGTTAAGGATTTTCCATCCTATTAGAATTGCTTTTAATTGCTAAACTTTTATGTTTCTTTGACTTTCTATTGTAGAATAATAAACTAAACATAAGAGGAGATTTTTTTATTCTTCTAGTCTTCCTCCACTACTTGTCCCAAACTCAAGAACCTTCTTCTATTCTTTCTTTGATGAGTAATTAGTCTTATAATCAAAAATTTATTTAGAACCTTTAAAATCTTCTAAATTATCAATCTGTTTGGTCATGAATAAAAAATAACATCTAATTTTTAAGCCCTCCTAGTAATAAAAGAACTATTGGTCTGCTAAGACTATTTATCTCTTTGAATGTAATGAACTCAGGTAATAATGTTCTTTCCCTCCTTCTAGTGCCAAAAGAACTATTAGTAACCATTTGGGGCCACCAACATTTGGTCCTCTAGTCTCATGACCTTGGGAGTCATGGGATGAAATGGTGTTCTTAAAATAGGATTTAGGTGCTTGTTGCTCTCTGGCAATACCAAGGCCTAGATACCTCCAAATAAACTTAGTGATTATGAAATGAAATAGTCATGAGTATGTGTTTGCTATTGTGAATGTTGAAATGGTTGGGTTGTGCATGAAACAGTAATTGGCTACCATAAAAGAAATTCAGCTAGCTTTGTCAAATACTATGAGTTGTTGAAGGTTCTTATTTTATCAAATCACTTAGTCTATAAAGTCCCTATAGTACATTACTTGTAATAAATAAAATTTCACAAAAAATTTTGAGCACAATTCTACCAATCTACTACTAATTTTTCCCAGAGAGAAATTTCCATAAGAAAATTAGAAATAGAGTGAGATTCAATGGATTTTACAAAAAAAGAAGAACCAAATTTGTGTGGGATCTCAAACATTTAAGCAAGATAAATTGACATGAGAAAACACTTCGCAATAAAGCTATTCCAATTCAATCTATTGCAAATTGTCCAAACCTTTTGAGTTTAACAAGCAATTTCACAAAAGACACTCTATTTAACTACCAAAACACTTTGTAAACAATAAAGTACAAGCTTCTATTTGGCTAGTTAATGTTGGTCAAGAATTATAAACAATAAAAATTCTAGAACAATTTGATAATTTCAAGATTGCAATATTAAGACAATAAATTTTAAAAATAAAGAAGATATTTCAGTCATCTCAAAGTATCAAAGATTTTCTAGATTTCCTAAACTCAAATAGACAATTTCTATGAGACATTACTATTAAATTGCTTAAGATGCTTTTCTACAACATAAGCTCTTCATTGGAAAACCTTAATAGACTTCTAATATTGAGCAAAAACAAAGTTATAAAGGCAACCTAAAAAAATCTCAAAATTAAATGCCAAGCATGATACTATCTAAACCAAAACAAAATGGGAAGAAATAAAATCACATAATTAAAACAAAGTAGTTGAATTAATGTCTTTGGTAAGCCATGCTTTTAAAAAAATCTTCCATATTCTTCAAAGTTGCTTCTAAGTATCTTCTACCCCCAAATCCCCCAATTGCTCAACCTTTGAAGGCCCTTTTATAGTGACCTTAGGGTAGTGACAATCATCATGAGAAGTTAAGGATGTTACAAATATCTATGGGATTAATTTATAACCACCCTAGGAAGTCATAACTTCTTTAGAAAATAAATTTAAATTTGGCAAGTGTTCTCCCAAATAATCTCCTTCTTCTTAAAAGATAATATTCAAATTATCATTATATTTATAGAAGAAGAAAACTAAAAGTATAACTTTATGTTTGTATCAATATATGTATTTTTTATGCTATGTTCTTTGCATAGTATTATTTAATTACAATTTACATGATGATTCATGTTTATCCCAAGCATGTGAAATGGATGAGGGTTTCCATAGTGCAGGGATGAAGGTTCATTTTTTTGACACGTTGCTCTTCTTGTGTCCTTCATTCCTTTTGTCTTGAGCCATCTCTACCAGAACTCAGTGCCATTGAAAATCTGTGGCCATGCTTCTATTGATGTTGGGTGCTAGACAAGGATTTGTGCTTACCTCATTGCACCTCATGGTGGCAACTTCTGCGTAGAAGCCTTGAATCTCATACTGACAACACCCATCCCATATGTTGCAGAAATGAAAATGAGCTAAACGATTATGTCATTGATGCCTAAGAAGTATACTTTTTTGAGGGTTTCTAGTTTGTGCCCTCTCCAAGAGTAGATCTATCATCATCATGGTAGTAACAACCCTCCAAACCCTTGTTGCAATTTGATTACCATGGAAAAAAAATACTCTGCATAGATTTATAATCACTAAAATAGAGATTCTTTATGGTGGCTATTGTTTGCTACCCTAAGGCGATGCTTGTCCTAGAACTCCTTTTTTCTTTGGACTCTAATGTGATTTTACAGCTACCTCATTAGTATTATTTTATCCCCTTTTTCTTTTGCGTAGATCTAGGGATCGACTATCAACACTAATTTTTCAAAGTTTTTCAAATTTTTTTCTTCCTGAGTTGCACAGGGCCTATGCATAGTTTTAAACAAATACCAAGGTCTTGAATATTTTTATTTTTATATATATTTATCTTTTCTTTAATCATATTGATTTGGCCTTTCACTCATAGCTATCATTATTGCCTAAGAAACCTTGCTAACTATGGTAATAATTTATCATCTATTGAATAGACAATCCTAAGTGGAAGAATCTTCAACATTATCTTTGTTCCTTGAAGTCTAGAATATTTTCAACATGCTGAAATATCACCAAACATTTGCTAGGCTTGTGTAGAATCATCTTGTATAGGGATTAAAATGGCATGTACATCCCACCAATTTGATGATGTTTATTGATATTATGCATATGTGAATTCTAATGTGAAGTCCCATAACATTTACATAGGAGAACTACAAATTTTACAACCTTTGTCTTGTCATTAAGCTTTCATAAATTCCATAATCTATACCTTTGGATTTTTACTCTAATATTATGCACACTTAAGCTTGAAATGTGCAACCTTGAAGGTACTTTCCATTCATTTTCCCTTCAACAATGTTCATGATTAGATCATGCTTCATATTATTGCCCTTTTTAAGTAAATAATCTAACTCTTTGTATGCTAGTATGTTATCTTCCAATCACTAGTAAAAATTAAATTGGAAATTTTAATCTTCATCATGATCTTAAAAAAGACTACTCCATCAAATGGTATAAATGTAATAGTAGTAACCTATGGCTTATTTTTTGATACCCCTTTTTGATGTACCTTATGCTTGTGCTATAGTTGTTAAGCTATGTACCTTGTAATTACCCTTATTAAATGCTTTTGATATTTTAATGTATTTTATTTCATTTTACTTTTTTTTTACTTATCTCATTTTTATTTTTATATTTTATTTTGTTTGGTTAACCTAGCATACATGCCCTAACCCCTTTATTAGAGTTTTAAGTAAATAGGTATCAGGATGGGACACTCCCACATGGGGTACTACATCAAGCTTATAGTAAATTATTTATTATGTGTTTTTGGGTTACTTTGTGATTATTTCAAAATTTAATTAATTAAATATATTTTTGGTTTATATTTTTTTAATTTTTTTTAGCTTATGGCTTTTTATTTTGGCATATGTTATTATCTTGGTTAGCTCTAGTTTGACCTTAGAACTTTGGTTAGGCTTGGAAGTATATACAACTATTAGATAGCCCATATAGGGTACTCTAGTAGGCTAGCACTAGATATAATCCCATTGATGAAACATCAATAAGATAGGATGCATTGATGCATGCCCACTGATGCATCCTTGTTGATGTATCTCCATTGATGCATGGTAGGATGCTGATGAGTAGCGAGCTACCCCTACACCCAACCATACAAATCACAAGTGTTCACACATGATCTAGTCAAATTCCATGGATGGAAGTAGTTGTGCATCTAAATTATTATGCTCTAATCATAGTTCATTGTCTTCCCACTTGGACTAGTGGTAGCTTTGTCATGTATGGTTTAGTCCAAAGCAAGGCATATGATGATGTCTAATCCTATGCTGCTCTTAATGACAATAAAGAGATGAATTAATTAAGCTAATGAACAATGGAAAATAGGATGTAAACTAGCCTACATGTGATGAGTATCTATCCCCAATCATTTGTGCACACCTTGGACTTCATATAACTACTACTAGGATTACCAAGCATATGTCATTGGGTTTGCTAAATGATACATTGCTAGATTACCAAGTACTTATACTTAAGCACTCATGATTAAGTCGTACTAATTTTGCTTAATGAAAGGAATAGTAAATATTAATAAATGAAAACATTGACTAAAGAAAATAATAACTAATTAAACAATTAAATTATTAAAGTAATAATAAATCTAACTAAATGCTGTAATGATGGAAGTAATCTCGATCTTTATTTCTAGTGATCTAACATGTCCAAGTACGTCACACTCAAACAAAGGTGTCATACAATTACAAACATCACACTACAGGCATGCATTGGGAAATAACAAGACTAAAAATTAATGATCTACGAAGAAGCTAACTAAAAACTAAAACTAAACTCGTCCTCAAGTCATAAAACTACAAACATCATACCCCCATGACTAAATGAAAACTCGTCCTCGAGTTAAACAAAATGAGAAACAAGTTTTTTTTACAAGATGTTGGGAAGGTATGATATTATTGATTAACTTAGACAAATAAAAAAATGGACTCTTACATGCCATAGTGGTGTTTAACAAAAATGTACACATGACATTACAAGATAAAACTGAGAAGCTCATGTAGTTCCCAAAGGTGGTGGCTCCTCCATTGGTTGCTTCCCTTTGTTTCCAGGCTTATAAAATTTGTAGCAGTTGAGGAGGGCCTGCAACTTCTCTTCTTCCATCCCTGGATCTTGTATCATCTAGGCTAGTAAACCAATGTGTGTTGGTGCTAGTATGTCCCAAGGGCATGGTAGCTACGAAAACATTTTTTTGGCCTTTATGTACTAGGCTACAAACTACCGTCACTCTTCTTCGAATGCCTTGGCCTTTTCTTTGAATTCATGATAAGCTGTGAGTCTCTTGGCTAGGTCTGAAGCAACATTATTTTGTCCATGGTAGTAGGTTTTAACCACTTCAAGTTCTAAGTTTACTATGTGAAGTTTCTACAAAGAAGCTTTTCTATCCACAAACTCTTTCTCAAATAGGGCATAGGTGATTACTACCTACTATTAACATGGCAAGGTTAGCATATCTGAGGTTAGCCAATGCCATGTATTCTTTCAAGTCTTCAATCTGTAGGTCTTTATTTTTCACCTCTGCTTGGTGGACCAATGCATAGCTATCTAGAATTGGCTGCCACTCAGGATTTTGTGTTAACACAAACCTAATGTGGGCTTTGGCCATTTGGATTTCTTTTTCATTTATTTACTTGTACATGCCTACTTGGTTGAGGAAGTGTTCTTTCAACTTATCATGCTTTTTGGCCTCATTCTACCATGCACTTATTTTAATTGTGTACTTTTTTCAAATGGTGTGAACCTCCTCCATTAAGAGGATTTTGTTTTCTTAGGCTAGTTTGCTAATATCTTGGTTAACCCTCATCAGTTGTTCTCTTAACTGATGGACACTTTCTTTGAGAACATTCTTTTGTCTTTTAATAGTAGTCAACTATGATCTTTTTGCTACAAGCTATTTTTTTGCTACAAGCTATTTAATAGTAGTCAACTATGTGTGGTAGTCAATGCATTTTTATGAGAAAAATTTTGTGCTTTTGCAACAGAGGCATTTCAAAATGCCTTCTCTTTTTCTTGCTTCACCACTTTTTTCTCCTTAGTTAGCTTGATTAGCTATTCTATTCTAAATTACTCTAGCTACTTAGGCATAATAGATTGGGCAGGATCCCATCATTCAACTCTCAAGGTAGCCAACTCTTATTGCAAATGTTGCACCTTCACTTCAACCATGACTAGCTTTTCCTTGATAGTGATGAGATCTGATTAGGCTATAATGACATCACTAGGGATGTCAAACAAGGTGGTCATGACTTGCGTTGTCTACAGAAATCTGTGTAACACATCCTCATGTGTGACATGAGTCATTGAAGTCCCCATGAGCATTTGTGCATCTTTGGTCCTAGTTAGATCTACTGGGGGCACAACAAGCACATTAAATAATTCCTTGATATGATCTGTTATTAATTCTATTGCACCTACCACATCTTGATGCTGCATTACCACTACTAAGTCACCTTCTTCCATTTCAAGCATCACTTGGAAGGATGTGACATTACCAGAGATTTGTCTAGACCATTGGGAGTCTACTCCTAATTACAACGAGACCTACCCTCTTGTTGGTTCCACTGAGATAGTGGGCTGCACAACATTGTCAATTACTCTAATGAGGCTAGATTCCTCTCTACTTTCCCAAATCATTATTTAGGAAATTTTCTACAGATGGCTTATTGCTGGCCTATAATCTTGTGGTGGTGGTGGTAGAGCTTGTGTTTCTTAGCATTGTTCAGTCTCCTATTCTACTTCTTTTTTTACTTCTACTTCCTTTTTTGATTCTTGCTCCTCATCAAGGTCTTTTCTTAGGTCTACAAGTTTGAGGAGTTTAGCAAAGGAAGCATTTTGAGCCTTCCTAAGAACATCATTTGTGTTTCCTAGGATTCTAGCATGTTTGCATAATTTTTGAATTAGGCAAGGGAATGGAAGTGTTGGCTTCCTTGCCTTTTTCTCCTCGAACCACCTTTGAATCTCTATGCAATATAACTAGGGAAGGTTGGCTATGTATTTGCCCATTAGTATGGCACTTCCCTTGGCCGCATAGGTTAAAATTCTGTTAAGCCCTTTGGTTGGGAAGAGATGATATGTGCCTATCTTAAAGTATCTCCTCTCTTATAAAGTCAATTCATTGTATGTTTTTTCATCCTTGCCATATTCCCACCTTAGCCATAGCTTTCTAGTGTCAGGGTCAGATCTTGTAGAAAAATGGGCTAACATAGCCCCTTCATTTGGTAGATTCAAAGCTTTTGTGATCACTTTGATTGAGAATGAGGCATTGACAGTGGTGCCTTCTTCTTTGTTGTGCCAAAACTAATATGTTTCACCAAGATACCACTCGCCACTGTCTAAAAGAATAGGCCACAAAGGTGACACCTAAAGTTACATCTGAACTACTTTTGGGGAAAACTCCATAAATGGACCAAAGTTCATCTCCACGATGACCATGGTTAACATGGATTTTTCTAGAATTGCTTCAAGGCATTCTACAGACAATGTGAGACATTGTCCTTGCATGGGAGCTTGGGGTTCTGTGACTTCTCATTGGACTAATTGCCTAGTAATAGGAGCCTCTTGATGGATGTTGAAGGATTAGGCTTTTTGCTCCTTATGCTTTGCATGCTCATCTTGCTAGCCCCTACCACCCCTTGGGTGTTTGGTTGCTTGCTGTAAAGGTTCTCCTTGTGCTCCTCTTTTTGGGGCCATTTGCAATCAATCAAAGATTAGATGTTACTAAGGTGTTATTATTTAACATTAATAGGTTTATATCTCATCCAAGCCTTAGTCTCATTAAGTTCATGTGATTGTAGAGTTAGAAAAATTTTTAGAAAAGTGCCCAAAAAGTGTTTATCTTCTTTTATGACCTTACATAGTTGGTTTCGTATTCCTTATGTGTGGCTTATTATGATGGTTATGGTCCCTTAGGTGGAGAAATTAAGGTTTCTAGCATTAATGTGATTGATTGTTCATTATAACACTTGAGGTTTTTAACACTCTAGCCCTTATAATATCCTCTAATTGATAGCAAATTTTGGAAAATTAGCACAAGTTTCCCATGCAAGCACTCCCCCACAACTAACTTACACACTTCGGGGTCAAATAGGTTGAAACTGTATGAGAATTAGAGCAGTAGAAAGCCAAATACTGTAAGTTGTAGTTGGTTGCATAGAGCTTTGAGTCACAAGAGAAAATTTGAAAGACTCTCATAACTACAAATGATGAGAATGAAGTTTGGGCACCATGGGGGTCATATATATAGGTTTTGTACAACCCAATATTAAGTACCCAATATCAAGTATCTGATGTCACTTCCCACCTGATATCGGGTACTTGATATCGAGGTCCATGGATGTGCATCTAATGAGGGTACTGAGCATGAGAAATGAAGCTCTACAATTGGTTGGAAGGTTTCAGGTTAGGTCCATAGGTTTAGGGTAAGTAGAAAATCAATTTTAGGCACCAAAAGCATGAGAAGGTGGAGTCATCAACATTAAAAGCTTTAGAAGGTGTAAGAAAAAGGGTGTGAAATCAATTTTTGGAATAGATCAATTACATGATAAGGAAAATAACAAAATTTAACAATTAAGCACTTGGAAGGTGAAGCATGATGTGGTTGGGTCAAACAAGTACAAGTCACAAAAGTTACACAAGTGGGTTCTCCCCAGAGTAGGCTCTAGCCTATGATGCCCTTATATAGCCACACCTAAAAATGTTTGTAGGTACTAAAGGGGTTGAATGCAATGCATACATGTGGAACAAAACACAAATGTGAAAACCACCAGTTTAAGATAATAACTCTATGCTACACAAAACCACAAGTTAGAATCATACAAACAACAAGATGAGATGGATTGTAAAAAGGATTGTAAAAATTGGGATTTGAGGTCTCTCACCCAAGGCATAATGAATCATTGTGTGTTATTAATGGTTAAATAATCATGATCCCTTCTTTCCAAGATTCAAATCAAGTCCAAACCACATTTCAGTGACATCACATCATTTTATCATTTCAAGTGAGAATTATAAGACTATCACAGTTGCAAGGAGTAACATCACTTAACGTTTTGTTCAAGGAGCTTATTTGTGGCACACATGTTATTTTTTTGAGGTTCTAAGAAGTCATTAACCTTCAGGAATCGGTATATGTCTTTCCAGTGGCACCCACAAAAAATAGTCAATGCCTTTTTATGATACCCTTACTTCCATTTTTTGTTAGATCTACAAGGATATACTTACAACCTTAGCAACATGATAGAACATACAGAAGTGACCAAAGAGAATCCACAAATCCCCTTGATGTCACACCTTTTACATTCCCCCTTGGTTTTGCACTCTTCTGCTTAGCACAATGATTATAAATTTATTTTTAATCTCATGGTGAAAAAGCATGTAATTATGACCAGAGCAAGAACCCCTTATTAATGGAGTGAGTGGATGGATGACATGGTCTCACTATTTGAATAATCAGTCCCTCATGACTCAACAACATAGAGAAAGCCTCACCTCAGTGGGTTACATGATCATTTTATTCACAAGTGAGATTACAATAACAAAGGAAATGAAAACAATAAATAGAAAAGGTTGAAAGGAATAGGAAAAATTGTATCAAGAAATAAGAAAATGAAAAAAAATTGTAAAATAAAAAGATGGAACATGCTTATGAATCATCCCCCACCACTAAACATTTGGTCATGACAAGGATTAATAAATAGATAGATAGGATCCATGCATGTATAAAACATTGGTAACCATTCATTCCCTAGCCCCTAAGTATCTTTTGGTGTTGTGGCGGCTGGGTAGACTAATTGTTGGTCACACACTTAATTGTTAAACATATGGTGGATCAAGGTATGAGGTGTGTTAACATTATGGATGTCTAGACCATGATTGCACCCTTGATCATGATATGGTTTGCATGGATTCATTTGTCTCCCCACATTGTTAGAATCATTATTTCTAGTGGGTGTTGGAGTAAAAATGGATGCTGACCTTTGTTTAGGATTAGAGGACGTTGGTTGTGAAAAGGAAGGCATTACAATAGATTGGAATTGTGTTGGTTTGAATGATGTGGTAGGTCCATGAGTTTTTTGCTTCTGCCTATGACCCTTTCTAAAGAAAGGATGTTTTCAAGTTTGCAGTGGAAACCAACTGGGATCAGCATTTCTATGCACATTTGTAGCACAAGTGGCATTCATTTGTTGATATTGGGATGCTGAACCTTCCTATGTCATTGGTAGTAGCATGTAATAAGGTGGAGTATGAGAATATTGAAGGTAGGATAGATGGTATGAGATGTGAGGTGGTGATCCCTCTGAGGATGTCATCGATTGATGGTACTTGGGAGAGTGATAGTGGTGATTTGAAGTAGAGGACATAGAACTAGTTGGAGAAATAAGGTGTTGAACATAATATTTGTGTAGTTTTGGTGGATAAGAAGGATAGGGCTAAGTTGGTGGTGGCCTCCCCCACGACTGTGGTTGTTGCCACTGTGGTTGATGATAGTGTTGAGGTTCGTAATAAGTCCCCCTAGGCTAGTATGATTTGTTGTGGGATAGTCTATAATTACCTTGTGAAAGAGAAAATCTCTTGAGCACATGCTTCTGTACAAACTTCAAATTTAAGGCACATGCCTAATATTCATGTAGATTCAACAAGACTAGGCAATGGCCCTTCGAATGGTCATATATGCAGATGTCACATCCATTATCTTCATTTGTGGTTGAGTCTATAGCCTCACTTCCTTTAGCCACTTTTCTTACTTGTCAAAAAGTATTCCTAACTATGTCTTGGTTCTATATTCTTTGTTTATTGTGGTTGCCTAGTCTTTGTTACATGATCTTCTCCTTAACCATCTCAACAAGAGTTGTAACATTTTCATATATCTATTTTGACATCCTATTAAACTTTGCTTTAAGTTCATTAATAGTCTTCTATATTGGCAAGGTTTGTTGTAGGATCACCTTATCAAGAGTAGTTTCTTTCTCCTTACCATAGATATGGACCTCCTTCTATTGAAGAGTTAGGTCCCACTGATATTTCTTGATGTTCTCCCATTTACATATCTCTCCTTCTTCTTTTGCCACATGCTCAATTAGCTGTTAGATCTGATGGGTTTGTAGCTTGTATAATTGACCTAGAGCATACATCCCAAGGATCTCCCTTGTTTCATTATGAAGCCCATCTATGATGTGGAAGAGCTACCTTTCCTTGGAGAAAACATGGCCTAGGCATCTATTCAATAGGAAATAATATCTATCCAAGGCCATGTCCAACAATTCATGTTGTTCTTGCTTCCATCCTTGGATCTGTCTCCTCAAGTTGGAAACCCTTGCATAGGTTTGGTATTTCTCATTGAAGAGTTCTAGCATCGTGGACCATTGTTGGATTGAATTTGGTTTTAATGACCTATACCACACTTTGGATTTATCAATCAGTGTCCTAGGAAAGAGCTTAAGCTTTTGCCATCCACTTTCAATGTTGTAGAAAGCACAAGTATCATGAAGGTCTTGTAAATGATGTTGTGGATCTGAATCATAGCCTCCTGCAAATTTAGGAATATTATTCATATCAAGCCTAGGTAGGTGACTCTCTTTGTGATGCCTACATTGTAAGAAGAACATAATGACATATCTCTCATAGTAATAATAATAACATTATCATAAGGCACACTTATAGTTATTTTTGAAATGAATTCTACTCACAAGAAAGAATCTACACCTTGTAATAACTAGAATAATAGGTAATAGGAAATGATGCTAAGAACCAGTGAGAACCCTAAACCGTTAAAAGTTGTGTACACCTATCTAGATCCCTATTATCTAGAATTTACCTTCATCCTCCATTAGGATGAGTAGTTACAATGGAGAGATATGGATAGTAGCATTATGTTACCCCTTGATCGATCCATTCTTTTCATGCTTATAATCAAACTCATGAGGTTGGGTATCAAAACAGCCAAGCTTGAGTATGAAATAATGGAGCAAGTTTCTTGAGACTACCAACCTACAAAAGCATAACTCTAGAAAGATAAACACATGGAGGTTCGATATGAAGTGTCCAAAGGTAAATGGATCCTAACACCATTATTCTTCTAACCACATAAAGAAGGCAAGGATTTCTTTTCTAGCTAGTCCCAATAGATAGATTCTTCTCATTTCTTTGGGGAGAACATCTTTCACCAATAGTTGCAATCCACCTTTGAGAACCCTGGTAATGGGAAGATAGGATCCAAAGATCAAGAAACCTCAAAAGATAAATCTCATAGTCATTCATCTAAGGACAAGAAAAATGATAAGGAAAAAGAAGAAGATAAAATGAAGGATTATGATAAGGACCGAAAAAGAAGGACTAGAAGGCATCATTCTCCTAGTCCTCCATCTTCATCATCCTTTTCATCATCAAACTCTAATAGGAGGAGCCATGTTAGGGACAAAGATAGGGGTGGTCAGGATTATGATGGAGATGATAGGTAGTCCCATCATGATGATAGAACCCGAGATGAAAGTCAACAAAGATAAAAGTAAGAACATCACTAAGAAAGAAGGCATAGTAGAACTTACCATTGAAGGCACAGTCATCACAGGGGCCACCATGGATATGATGATGATGATGAAACATTTCTAGCCATTAGGAACATGCTGAATGTTTGAAAAGAAATTAGAGTTCCTACTAGACACCAAAAGAATAGCAAGATTAAACAATTGGATATGAACAATATTTCCAAGTTTGAAATGGTACATAATGCTGATTCATAGTATCATTTGAAATCTTTTCATGATTCTTGTGCCTTATAGAAAATTGAAAATGTCTAGAAAAATTTGAACTTGTTCCCATGGACACTCATTAAAGAAGTAAAAAGTTGGTGCTGATCCTTTGAATTAGAATCCCTCCACCAATAGAGTACAATGTTAGAATTGTTTAATGATAAATACCAAACGTATTCTCAAGTGTTTAATCTAAGGAAGAAAATCCAAGGATGAAAGAAAGGGAATCATGAGTCCTTGGATGAAGCCCTAGACAAGTATTATGTTTTAATGCACAAATGCCCAAGCCATGGATTCTCTTAAAGGAAACAATTTTCCCATACTATAGATGAGCTCTACAATAAAATAAGAGAAACTCTTGGGGTTTATGCCCAAGGGACACTTTTTGAAATGAGAGCCCATCAAATTTAAGGGATCATAGAGTAAGTGGCCAAGGAAGAAGAGGATTTGAAAAAATGAGAGTGTAGAGGAGTACAATAGACATCCCTCCATTTGCAAAAGGAAAGAGTACGTTTCTTTGATATAGAGGAGGATGCACCACTAGATAAAGTGGTGCAAAGAAAGACCTTCTAAATATAATTTTTTTTTTCTAAAATATTAACTAATATGGATAAAATGTGGGACTCCTTAGATGAGAAGTTCCAAAGTGATTTGAAAATTGTAGAGGAAACGACAAACCAGGATAGTAATAAAAAATAGAGAAGGAGAAGAAGAGTAATAAACAAGGGGTATTCATAGCAAAAAGATAAAGTTGTCATGGTAGACAAGGTTGCATGTTCAAAAAACAATGATGATGGATGTGATATCTATTAGTACAAACATCCCAAGGAATGTTTTTTGGTAATGTTGCATCTATGAGAATATGGAATATATGCCTTGAATCTAAAATTTGTAAAAAAGAAACCATCCAAGGGATTTCCTCAATCTCAAACAATCTAAGATAGCAGTTCCACCAAACACAATACTATTTGAATGGAGCACCACCTCAACCTCTAAAGTAATATCAGCAATGGAAAAACCCACAATCATGGGGGATGCAACCACCCAAACAATAGTACCCTTACTGGTAATTAGATTTCCATGGATACTATGTCCAGTAGATTATATCCCCTTATGGCATTGCAAGAAATAATCCTTTCAATTACCATTATTACCCTCTAGAATATCATTAAACTCATACTCCATGACTTCATTCTCCCTCTACTTATCCTCCTCCCTATCCATCACTGAACACTACACCATCAAATACCACTCCATTGCCACCTAATCCATCTATGTAGGGTAAGATTCCAGCATAGCCATATCAAAGAAATGCAACAAGGATTATTAACCTTCAACTGAATAGCCATTTAAATGGTTTTGAACCTAAACCTCTAAAGAGGACTTTCTTCTTGTTCAAAAGTCCCCCAAAATCCTCATAGACACCTATAGCTACTAATCCTACATCCACCACTTCTAGAATCACCATAGAACCTCCTTCAAATCAAATGTCCTCCAATGTATATACCATGATGTTGACCCATGCAGTTACTAATTGGATCAAGATAGGCCACCTTCCCAAGAAACAATCTAATCCTAGAAGTCCTCTTATCTAGCTGTAGATTGCCAAGAATTATCTGTGCAAGGCTCTACTAGATTCAAATTCTGGAGTAAATCTAATCTCATAGGAAATATACAAGACCTAGAACCTACCTCTATTAAAGAAATGCAACATCAAACTGGATCTTGCTTATTAGTCCATCATTATCTCGTTGGGATTAGTAAAGGACATTATGACCACTATTTGTAGATAGTCTTACCTAGCAAACTTCTTGGTGATCCATGTTGATAACTATAAGGGAACTTCCCTATTATAATGGAAAGGGCTTGGCTCAACACAATTGATGCCAAGATGGGGATTCGAGACCTTTCCTTAGAAATTTCCAAGAAAAATAAATTTAACAAAGTAAAGAAAAAGCAAGTTCCATGCATCGAATATAGTAACACAAGGTGCCATTACATGTTGAAAATATGAGTCATACAAAGTAAATTCATCCAAACATGAAAAATGTATGCTGAGACATCTACTATTCAATAATTCATGTATGTAGTAGTCACCAAATAAGAGGGTACCCAGTGTTTAATCACAAATGATGGAGTAGATTCAAAAATATGCATGGAACAAACAAAAAGCCTCATGAGTGCTTACATTGAATACATGGATGAAATAGAGTAGATTAGTAGTCAACTCTTCCATGCATAGACTAAGATGGATTATAGAGTGTTGGAGATCCTAGAACAATTCAAACAAGAGCCCCTTGAACTAAAGGCCTTACCAGCTAATCTAGAATATTTTTATCTTGATAACAGCAAGCTAGTAATCATCAATACTCATCTTGCTTAAGAACAAAAGAAGAAGCTACTGAAAATGATTAACAAATGGTTAACAACCTTTTCCTCGTCATATCATGAATTGACAAGAAAATATCTAAGGATATGCTAGCATTGAATCTATACATATCCCTTCATCAAACCCAAAAGGTAGCCATAAAGATGTTGAATCCTAGGTTGAAGTAAGTTTTAAAAGATGAAATTGAATAGTTTCTTAAGGTGGGATTCATTTATCCCATTACAGACAGTAAGTGTGTTAGCACACTCATCATCGTACCAAAGAAAGAAGGGAAATGAAGGATCTACATCGACTAAAAACTATTGAACATGGAAAACTTCAAAGATCATTTTCCATTGTCATTTGTGAACTAGGTGCTAGATAATATTGCAGGACATGGCTACTATAGCTTTCTGAATGGTTATAGTAGCTATAACCAAATCTAGATTACACCAAAGGACTAGGCCAAAACTATCTTCATAAGTGATGAGTGGCGAGGTACCCCTACACTCAACCATACGAAACGAGCGTCGCACGCGTGATCTGGTCGAACTCCGCAGATGGACTAGTTGTGGTATCTAGATAGTTAGCCTTAGGTCGCAGTTTGCTGTCTTCCCATCTAGACTAGTTTTGCATATGTCACGTATGGTTTAGTCTAGATGAGGTGTATGATGTGTTCCTAATTCTATGCTACTCCTGATGGCAATGGAAAATAATATTTAACTAAGCTAAGCTATGAGGGAAAGGGTAAGAAATCTAATCTAGCCTAAGTGCGACGAGCAACCGATTCCTTGATCAACCGTACACATCTTGGACCTCGTGCACGACTGCCACTGGGACTACCAAGCATAGGCCTAGGTACGCCACTGGGATTACCAAGCGTAGACCCCAAATACGCCACTGGGTTACCAAGCGTAGATCCCCCTATCTACACCACTGGGCTACCAAGCAGTCACACTTAAATGCTCGTAATCAAGTCGAACTCGTTCCGATTCTAGGAGTGAAAGGGTGAGAAACTAATTGCGATAAGTAACCGATTCCTTAACTAGCCGTACACACCCGTAGATGCTCGTAGTCAAGTCGTACTTACACCGCGCTATGAAAGCAATAAATAACATGAAATAAATAACAATAAATAAACTAAGTGAATGTTGCAATGATGAAGTAATCTCGATCTTTATTGCCGGTCATGTGCGTGTCCAAGAACGGCACACTTGAATAAAGACACCGTACAATCACATTCACCACAATGCGGGCAGACACGGGAAAATTCTAACTCTGGAGGGATCAAACTGCCAGAGCTTCGCTACACTAAAACTGGGATGGAAATGAGGGAGAGCCGCCTCTTATTTATAGAAATTACGGCTGACTGCGATATCGCGGCCCATGATACATCGCGACCCATGATACAACGTGGGTGCCTTAATGTGGGTGCCTTAACGTGGCCGCCAGCACTATGAGCAATTCATGTCTCATCAATAAGTTCCTAGGGGACTTATGCATACAAAAAGATGTCATTTGGCCTATGCAATGATCCCACTACTTTTTAACATTTAATGCTTAGCATATTTTAGTAGTAGGCTGGTAGTGATGTAGAATTCTTCATGGATGATTTCTCCACCTATGGAACCACTTTGGAGCAAGCCTTCAACCATCTTAAGTAAATACTAAAATGCTACATGGAGATAAACCTATAGTGAGCCATCTAATGGTCCAAGAAGGCATAATCTTGGGATACCACATTTCAAAGAAAGGGATTGAGGTGGACCCAGAAAAGTATAGATCATTCAAGGAATCACCAGACAACCAAAGCAATGAAACATGTAAGGTCATTCCTTATGTGCATTAGTTACTATTGGCTATTTATATAGAACTTCTCCAAAATTTTCATGCTACTAGTAGAATTGATAAATAACGATGCACACTTTGACTAGACCAAGGAATGTAAGCATGCATTCCAACTATTAAAGTAAAAGCTCATAGAAACTCCTATTCTGTGAGCTCTAGACTAGTTCATACCCTTCCATATCACCACAAATGCATTCAACTATGCATAGGGAGAAATATTAATGCAATTGATTGATAAAAAACATCCTTATTATATCCATTGCACTAGTAGAAGTATTGTCGGTTTACAACTGAATTAAACCCCCATTGAGAAGGAGCTCATGGCAATGGTATACGCAATAGGCACTACATGCTTGGATATTAAGTTTTTGTGCACACAGATCATAGTGTAATTAGCTTTCTCATTAACAACTACTTGTAATCCCATGTGTTATACAGTGGCCGATGATCTTAAGGAAGTTCAATCTTATAATGGTGGACAAAACGAGAACTGAGAATGTGGTCACCAATCACTTATCTCAGTTACGTGGGATAGAAAAAAAGATGAGGAGCTTGTATTCGATCAATTTCTAGATGAACTCCTCTTTGCTAAATCTCTTAATGTTCAAACTTCTAATGGTACACAGTGGTATGATGATTTCACTTAGAAGACTTCACATAAATGGGATAGTAAGAAGAAATCATAGTTTCTTCACCAAGGCAAACACTACATTGATTTCCAAGACAACCTGTATAAGGTTTGTGCTGACTGCTTGGTACAATGGTGCATACCTAATGTTGATCAAATGTGAATCCTCTAGGACATTTAAAAAGGTTCTTAAGAGGGCCATTATGTAGGTAGGAGGATGATCATAAAGATCTTCATGGTAGGCTACTTCTAGCCCATCAGTTTTAGGGACATCCACCATTTCTCCCATTCATGTGAACATTGCTAATGAAATGGAGGAATGGTAGCCAAAATAGAGAAGCCTTAATAGTGGATTCAACCACTAGAGCCCTTTGACATTTGGGTCATGAACTTCATGGGATCCATCACTCCCATGTCAAATGGAAAGGCATACATCATCGTAGCTATTGACTACTACACTAAGTGGGCTGATGCTACAACTATCACTGGTTTGTTCAACAAAGTGTGCTAAATAAGTTTGATATGCTAAGAGCACTTATTTTTGATAATGGAACTCATTTTATAGGGGTTACTTTTTGAAAACTAATGTGATGCTTAGAGTGCAACATAAACTAATAACCTCCTATTACCCCTAAGTTAACAATCAAGCCGAACTCACTAATAGGGAGATAACCTGGATACTAACACGTACAATTAGTAAATATACAAAGGACTAGAGCAGGAAACTCAATGATGCTCTATGGGCTTATCGATCTACATGAAAAATTCCTATAAGGTATTTTCTTTATGAGTTGGTGTATGAGAAGTTATCCAAACTTCTAATCCAAGTTGAGCTTCATACACTTTCAATAGCTTCTTAGCTTAAGCTTGACCTTGATCTAGCACAAAAAAAAAATGTCTTATGACATTGAATATGCTAGATGAAAATTGATAAGTGGCCTTAACTATGAACGAAGTATACATGGCACATGCCAAACAACATCATGATGCATGAATAAGAAGAGTTAAATTTCAACATGGTGATAAGTGTTGGCGACTGTTTGGGACGCGACCGCCAACGAGTGTCCTCGAACAGGATTTAGGTGCCTACTGGTCTCTGGCAACACCAAGGCCCAGATACCTCCAAATAAACTCAGTAGTTAATGTGAGTATGTGTGTATGTTGTTGCGGCATGTAGTTGTGAGAAATGTAACGATTGCGTTGTGTGTAAACTACAAATGACTTACTTTAAAGAGATTCAGCCAACTTTGCCAAGTACTGTGAGTTGGTGAAAATTTTCTATTTTGTTCAACTGCCTAGTCTACGTGGTCCTTATAATACCTACTTGTAACAAATAAAATTTTGCAAAAACATTTGAGCACAACTATGTAATCTACTCCTAATTTTCCCCAGAGAAAGAGATAGTTCCACAAGAAAACTAGAAATAGAGCAAGATTCGATGGAAATAGATAGAAAAGAAAAGAAAGCAAATTTGTGTGGACCTCAAATATTTCAACAAGGTAAAATGACACGAGTAAACACTTTGCAATAAAGCTATCCCAAATTCAATATCTACGAATTGTTCAAACTTCCAAGGCTCAAACAAGCAATTTCTTCAAGACAATCCTACTATGCTACCAAAAATTGCTGCGTAAACTACCT
>MNCI01036336.1:1587263-1768813 GCA_015680685.1 Gnetum montanum | reverse complement strand
GTAGTAATGAAATAATTTTACATATATCTTGGTGAAAGTGGCAGAGTTAATGAATGGGTTAAAATAATTCTTCTTTGTCTTCCCTCGTAAATCGCGTGGATAATCGGCAATAGTTCCAAAATAGCAGGCGTAATCGGCTGGTTCGTTTTCTCCTTTCTCTGCACAAAAATTGTAAGAACCGACACATGTTCTACCCAAGATCCAAAGTGCTGTATCAACCAAAACCATATGTTTGAACTGCCACCACACAATAAGGCCCGGCAAAATCGTAACCAACTGCCACCGCGAGAGAAGGTTCTGCAATTGCATCTGGCTCTGTTGTCGCGTGGTGTGATGTTCAATTGGTGAAGGAGAAGGGTTTTTCTTGAAGAACGATGTGCTGAACATACTATTTTAAACAGAGGGTTTTGGTTGCCAGAGATTTTCGTTTTGCCCCCAAATTGGCTTAGGGCTTCCTGCGTTTGTAAAATGTTTTCTGAATCGTCACCGCCATTGCCATTGATTGTAGGACCAGGGGCTAATGTATTGTGGATCTGTGTCCGGCGAAACTGCAAGAACCTTCTGAGCCGTTGCAGCCCACACAATAGAAACCACTATGGCCTACAAAACTTAACATCAAAATCGGGGTTTCAACAAGGCGTGACTCCTTTCTCTGTGTATTTCATAGATGAGGGTTTTGATTTTTTTTCACAAATAATATTCCTGCATTTACAGCAAAGATGTCTGTTTGTGCCAGGATGAATGTCGCGCAGCCGTTTGTGTAGGGTTTCGGTGCACCTTGGGATCACTTCCAACTTTTTGCGCTTGTTCTGAAATAGCATTTCAAGCAATGTTAATGGTGGCGGTGTAGAGCAACGGCTGCGGCGGTGTTTGTTGGCTTGGCCGTGACCTTGCGGTGGTCGTGTATTTCCCAGGAACACTGCAGTCTTCCTTTCCCTTCACTAATTACTGCATAATCTTTCAAAACAATCGAGGCGTTGCTTATTTTTGTTTAATTTCTGATTTGCAAGGAGTTTCAAATGTTATCTTAAGGATACGATTGAGTTTAACAACCAGGATCTGCAACTTAGTTCCTTCCACGTAAATAACATACTTCCTTCCTTGCTATAGTACTATCCTCTGATCTTTAATAAAGGAATAATCTGGCACTTTCATCTTGTACCCAGAAGGCTTCAACATCAAATTCTTTACCAGTGAATCAATCTGCTAAAAACACCCATCAACCCTCAACACTAAAGCTGTAATTTACTTGTAAATTTACAACCATAGATTCCTCCAATTTTGAATAAAATATTTCAACTGTTCCATGGAATGGCCAAATGTGCCAACATTTCTGCCCCCTTAAAATCTTAAAGAAACTTGTGCAATTCTACTTCAAAACTAAAACATCCTGAAATTTTCATTGAATTTTTACTTTCAAGAAGAAATCTTTTTTGAGCAAAATTCCCATTTAACATAAGGTGAGATGGGACAAAAACCTCATTCCTAGGAGAAAATCAAACTATATATAACAAATTGTACATTATCAAGTCCTTCATGGACTATCCTTGGGCTAGAAACTGAATTGTGAGGATTACCCTAGTGGGAATCCTCTTCTCTCTAACTGTTTCATAGGAAATCTCTGAGGTGATGAAGGCGGTCTTGTTGCTCTCTAGCTTGGTGGAGCTCTCACCTTGATCTACTGGAGCTTTCTCCTCGGCACTTTTCTCCTTTTCCTTTTCGGATGAGCTCTTTTGTTCTTCTCCATTAAGTCCTTCATTTTCCTCTCGGGAGACAAAAGCTTCTCCCCATCCCCATGATGACTCTTCATAGTTTGGTGGCTCTTCTCCTTTTTCTTCTTCTTTGGAACAATCTTGATATCACCCCCAAACATTGGACTCTATATCCAAACCTCTAGTAAGAAAAGAAAATTCATTAGATAACCAAGCCATAAAAGGACACTCTTTTGGAGCTCCACAAGATCTAGCCTTTAGATAAGCCTTCAATACATGCTCAGGGCAACATCCCATCACATATGGAATAAAAGGCTTTTTAATTGCTTTCTCAAAATCCATTAGCTCTCCCTAACCTTCACTACCAAACTTGAATTGAAAGATGATGAAATCTTAAGCAATCTAACCCTCCTTTTATAGGTGCTAAGAATTTTAACTTCCATCCAAGTGTCTTCAACCAAGCTTCCTTCTTTCTAGGCATTCAAACCATTTGTCACAATCCTCACTAAGTGGTGGATGAGTCACCTTCCCCACTTGTCAAACTTGTAGAATTCCACTTGTTTCATTTGTAGGCTTCCACTTGCCCCATTTGAAGGAAATATAATGTTTCAAATATAAATAAAGCATAATTAAATATAATAATGGACACTATAATCCTAGTAATATTTACATGATACTATATACATATATTATTTTTGTGTAATGACATCTTCAAGTTGTATGCAATTGTCCCAAATAATGTTTTATATGCGAAACATTATATGGAAATTGAAATTCCATGCCGTCCAAGGTTGATAATTGGTAAGTATCCTCTGATAATTGCTTTGTAATTTGAAAGGGACCAATCCATGTCGGGGTAAACTTATTTGGTTTCTTCATATTCCATAACAGGACAAGGTCTCCTATCTTGAAAGTTCTTTTCAAAGCCTTTTTATCAAACCATATTTTAACTTGAGAGGTATTCTGTAACAAATTATCCCTTGCTTTATCTACTTCAGCTTCTCTTTTAATAAGCAAAGTCATGAAATTTCTATCTTTATTAGTCCTTTCACTATATCTTTGTACAAATTTAGAAGCTGAGCTTATAATCTTGTTTGCAATTCTTACTGGCAAACCATAGACTAAGTTATATGGTGATGTCCCAATAGCTTTCTTAAATCTGATTTGATCTGACCATAATGCGGATTGTAGATAATCGATCCAATTTCTTGGATTTCTGTCCATTGATTTCTTGATATAAGCCATAAGATTTTTATTGGTGGATTCTGCTAGTCCATTTCCTTGAGGATAATAATTTGATGACGAAAATAAGAAAATGGATTTTGCAAATGCCCATCGGATAAACTCTTTGGATTTGAAGGCGGGTCCATTGTCTGACACTAACACTTCAGGTAGACCAAATCTACTTAGAATGTAGTCTTCTAGGAACTTAATCACATCTGATGCTGAACTTCCTCTTAGAGCCTTTGCTTCAGACCATTTAGTGAAATAATCAGTAGCTGTGAGAATAAACTTGTGTCCAGCTCTTGAAGGAGTAATTGTACCAATAAAATCCAAACCCCATTGCTGAAACGGTCTATCTGCAACTACTGGCTTTAAAGGGGCTCTAGCCCTTTTAATCTTGGGCCCATGAATTTGACATTTATAGCATTTTTGAATCTTTGAACTAATGTCTTGATACATGGAAGGCCAGTAATATCCATATCGAAGTATATGTTGCATAGTTGACTTAGGGGATTCATAAAATAAATTCAAATGATCATGAAATTGTTCCAAGATGAAACTAATTTGATCATTATGAACACATTCCAATAAAACTCCCCGAAAATCCTTTCTATATAATATACCATCTTTAACAACAAATCTTCGTGCTCTTTTGAAGAAAGCTCTCTTTTGACTTGCAGTTAAATTATTTGGGATTTTTCTTGTACTAAGAAATTTGAAAATCTCATCATACCAATTCTCTTCATGGGTGTCAAGTGTACACACTTCACTTTCTCTAGTCATTAACTTGGCTAGTCCCATTCCCTTAATTGTCTTGCATATTTCCAATGAAAATCTGAAACTTTGCAACTTAATAAGCCATTTTCCTCTTTTCAATCCAATCTCATTTTGGGATAGGAATCGCTTGACTGCAGGTTCAATTAGCATAATGTGAACTAATGAACTCTCCAAATAATATTTAAAATGCTGAAGTGCCTTGATGACTGCGAAAGCTTGTTTCTCTAAGTCTGAGTAATTTAACTCTGAACCTTTCAACTGATACCCAAAAAATCCAATTGGTTCATCTTGACCTTCACTATCCTTTTGTGTTAGAACAGCAGCGATAGAATCATTTGAAGCAAATGAGTATAACCAAAAATCTTCTTTAAGCCTAGGCTTTACCAAATATGGAGCCTCTTGTATAGCCTTTTTGATTTCTGATAAAGCTCTCTCTGATTCTGGTGTTTTCTCTACTTGGACATCCTTTTTTAGCATATGCATCAAAGGTTTGGTAATTTCAGTAAACCCGGGGATGAACTTTTTCACAAAGTTTATCTTCCCAAAGAAAGATCTAAGAGATTTCTTACTTGTGGGATGCTCAATATTCTGTACTGCTTGAATTCGGGAATTGTCTATGGCAATCCCTTCTTGACATATCACATGGCCTAATAAACTTCCAGATTTAACCCCAAAGATACACTTCTTAGGATTTAATGAAATACCAAACTCACGACATCTGTCGAAAACTTGCTGAAGATGATCGATATGATCTTCTTTCTTCTTTGAAAATACTGTAATATCATCCAAATAAACCACCACGAATTTGCCTAATAAATCCTTAAATGCTAAATCCATTGCTCTTTGAAAAGTAGCTCCAGCATTTGACAATCCGAATGGCATTCTTTGGTAAGCGAAAGTTCCCCACTTAGTGATAAATGATGTTTTGTATCTATCATTCTTATCTACCACGATTTGATTATAACCTGAGAAACCGTCTAGGAAGGAATATACTTGGCAACCTGAGACTTTAATAAGCATCTCATCAATTCTCGGAAGTGGATACTTATCTTTCTTTGAAGCATCATTTAGATTTCTAAAGTCTACACAGAGTCGTATATCACCATTTTTCTTTCTTACTGGGACAAGATTAGCAAGCCATGTCGAATATCGTACTGGATATATGATTTGTGCTTGCAACAACTTCTTGATTTCGGCTTCCATAGCTGGTTCAAATGATGGATTAAATTTCCTTTGTTTTTGCTTGACTGTTTTGCAACCTTCCATTAAAGGAATCTTATGTGTCATCACATCTTGCCGAAAAGCTTTAAGATCATCATAAGACCAAGCAAAATTGTCCAAATTATTTCTTAGACATGTTAACAACTCTTGCTTGAAATTTGAATCTCTTTCCTTTGTAACATTTAACATCTTCGGTGCATTGTTTAATCCAAAATTCACTGCCACAAAAGCTTGACTACTTGGGTTTTGTATGTCCTTTCCAGTAAGTAAATTTTTCTTGAACTCATGTTCTAAATCAATCATCCTCTTTGGAATGAAATTAGCTTTTGAATTTGAAGACGTTTCGGGTATTACTTGACCCTCAAATTCTTGTTTATTTTTCATAAATCTTAGTACTTGATCATCATCTTCAAATACTTGTAAATGCCTTATATTATCTGGTACGGATGGCTGATGTTCTTCTTCAATCATGACATCTTTGTAACTTTCTAATAATTGTATATCCAATGTTGAAGCTACCTTTGCCAAATCGTTTGCTATAAGATGCTTTGTTCTATTTATATGCTCTATTTGGCAATGTTGAAACTGATCTAACATTTTACAAGCAAGTTGCTTATAAGGTCTCAAGAATGAGCTCTTTATGACACAGTTACCTTTTACTTCTTCACAGACTAATCTTGAGTCTCCTTTTGTAGTGATTTCTTTGATCTTTTTGTCTAGAGCTATTCTCATACCAATACATAAAGCTTCATACTCAGCCTTGTTGTTAGTACAAAGGAAAGAAAGATGAATTGCTTTGAGAATTTCGGGTGAATCATTCTTGAATATAACTATTCCAACTCCTACACCTTTTGAATTACATGAACCATCAAGGTATAACTCCCATTTATCCTCTTGCTTTGATTGTTCTTTTTCAGGACTACAACTTTCTTGGAGTGTTTTCAATACCTCCTTTTTCAACCATTTTACTTTTTCTGTTTGAAGTAATATTATCTATCATCAAAGGTTCGCTATAGATTTAGATTTGATTTAGTTCTCCTTTCCAAGGTAACCACATGTGAGAATAATCTATTGATATGTAACCTGAGAAATTCTTACTCCAACTTCTACTCAATAAGAGACTATGTGAATCTAGTATATCTGCCACTTGAATAGTTACTTTACTTCTAATACGGGGTTCATAAGCAATTTCCAATAGAACACTTGGTAATTGACCCAAAATCTTCACTCTACTTTTATCCACTTGAACAATCTTTCTATTTGATTTTTCAGGGATTAAACCAAGTTTCTTACATATAGACAATGGCATTATAGTAGACGTAGCTCCAGAATCAACCAAACAATTATGTAAATATTTATCCTTTAATTTCATTGTCAAAAGGAAAGGAGGAGCTTCCTTGTCATACAAAGTCTTTAATTTCTCATCATTGCTAGATACATAGCTTAACTCTGATTCTCTAACTCTCCTTTTACCTTTAATGAACTCTAAAGCCTTTCTTTGCTAATCTCCTATTTGAAGCAACTGATAGAGGCTAATATTGACCTTGACATGTTTAAGGTCTTCTATCAAATCATATTCTCCATCACCAATGAAGCTTAATCTCTTTATCCATTTACTAAAAGACTGATTTGGAGTGCTTTGCTCCACTTGATTGTCTTTACCTTTATTCTTATCTCTTCTACTTGGCTCAAAAGCTTTTCTCTTAGTAGATGGATTTGTAATAACATTTGGGGGTCTAGAAGTAGTTAATATTTCTTTTAATCAAAGACTATATCCATTTTCCTCATTATTATTACACTCTTCATCTGATGACATATCTTCTTCAGAACTTGATAGAGAAGAAGTATCGCTAGATCCATTGCTTGAAGATTTACTCACATAATGAACACTAGATAACTCATTATCAGATTCAATATCAAGAAAGTTGGACATAATAAGATCACTTTCATCCTCATCTTCTACTAACTTAGTGTCTTGATATTTATGCTTTCTACTTTTCTTTTCTTCCTTGATATTTACTCTTGCCAATGCTTTTTCAAGCTTCACTATTTTGTTAGACATATCTCTCATTAATTGTCCTTTTTCAGATCCCACTCTTTCATGTTCTTACTCTTTCTTAACATGAGATGGACCTGGTAAAGCTTTAAATTGAGTAAAATCTTGCATAACTCTTTCTTCACTTTTTGGAATTGCAATATTTTCTTCAAGATTCAACTATTTTTCTAATTGTATAGCTTCACTAAAGTAGTCGTTTAGTGTAGTTAAGTTTGGAGTTCTCCTTAACCAAATTGAAATGTTAGGGTTGATAGCCTTAAGGTAAGTTTCCTTAAGCATTTCTTCTGATGGCCTATATTGCCTTTGAAAGAGTCCACAAATTCGTTGAAACTTAATGTTGAAATCTCTAATTGACTCTTTAACTCCTTGCTTAGCTTGTATCAGCCCACAATATAGTTGTTGTTGATCTAATTGATTACCAAACTGGGCTAAGAAAAGATTCTTCATGTCATCCCAACTTGTAATACTATTACTTGGTAAGTTTGAATACCAAATCTGAGCCATATCCTTTAGATTTGATACAAACAACCTACAAGCTTGATCTTCATGTTGAATATTTGCATGAGCTAAAGCTAACTCAAACATGTGAATATATTCTTCAGCTAAATAAGCTTTTCCAGGAATAAAAGGCTCAGGCAAATATTTGTAAACTACCTTAGGAATATCATTGTAATTTTGAAATCCTAATGGTGTAACTCCTTGCCAAGGATTTGCCATCCTATTCCTTTGAAATGTTGAACTCTTAGACTTTCTAGATCTTCTCTTACGAATTGATAAACCAGATATAATGGGTGATCTTCTTGATCTTCTAGTTTTCACTCCACTACTTGTTCCCAATTCAGAAACTTTCTTTTGTTCTTCTTCTGATGAAGAATCAGTCTTAGAATCTAGAATATCTTTTGAAACTTTGAAACTTTCCAAACTATGAAATTTCTTGGTCATGAACTGAAAATAGTATCTAATTCTTAAGCCTTACAAATAATTGTTGATGTACTAAAAGTATAAGGCTTATGAACCTAGAGGCTTAATTTTCAGCCCTCCTTCTAGCGCCAAAAGAACTGTTGGCGACCGTTTGGGACGCGACCGCCAACGAGTGTCCTCGAACAGGATTTAGGTGCCTGCTGGTCTCTGGCAACACCAAGGCCCAGATACCTCCAAATAACTCAGTAGTTAATGTGAGTATGTGTGTGTGCTGTTGCGGCGTGCGGTTGTGTGCAATGTAACGATTGCGTGTGTGTGAAATACAAATGACTTACTTTAAGAGATTCAGCCAACTTTATCAAGTACTGTGAGTTATTGAGAGTTTCCTATTTTGTTCAAACTACCTAGTCTATGCGGTCCCTATAATACCTGCTTGTAACAAGTAAAATTTTGCATAAACATTTGAGCACAACTCCGCAAATCTACTCCTAATTTTCCCCAGAGAGAGATATATAGTTCCACAAGAAAACTAGAAATAGAGCAAGATTCAAAGGAAATAGACAGAAAGAAAAGAAAGCAGATTTGTGTGGACCTCAAATATTTAAACAAGGTAAAATGACACGAGTAAACACTTCGCAATAAAGCTATTCCAAATTCAATATCTATGAATTGTTCAAACTTCCAAGACTCAAACAAGCAATATCTTCAAGACAATCCTACTGTACTACCAAAAATTGCTGCGTAAACTACCATGTACGAGACTCCATTTTGGCTAGACAGTAGATGTCAACGATTGCATTTAAACAGAACCTTTAAAAGACTTGACAATTTCTGATTGAAATAACACGGAAAATCACTCTAAAGATAAAAAGAAGCTATTCTGGTCCCATCAAAATACCAAAGATTTTCTGAACCCTCTTGACTACTGAATTGTTCAACGGCGTGACTACAAACAGAGGCTCTCTTACAACAATCTCGATGGCAGTTCCTATACGTTGCACAATAACAAAATTTACTACTAAAATGCTCTTAAGGCTTTTAAACACAAGCGCTTCTATGGAAAAATTTTAATAGAAATTTCTATCGAGCAACAAGAACAGTAAGAGCAATCTAAAAATCCCAAAATTACTTGCCAAGGATGATACTATCTAAACCACTAGCTAAACAATTTAAACAAAACAAAAAATAAAATACATAACTCATAGGACCATGACAAAGAGGCTGAAATCTTTACTCTAGCAAGTCATCTTACAAGCAATCGTTCACAATTTCTTCTTAACAAAGCTCTTCTCAAGACCCCAAGTGTGTCTCCAAGTGAGAGCCCAAGTGTGATCCCAATATCTTCTCAAAAGTGTGATGTATGAGACCTCCCAAAAGTCCTTCTCTTCTTCAAAACAATTGAGATTCAAATTGAGATTCCAATTTGCCCGCCTTTCTCCTTGACCCCTGAAGCCTTTTTATAGGGTTTAAAGGTAGGTAGGGAAGTTACATATTCAAAAATATCTCACCTAACTTCTCTCCCAAGTAACTTGGCTCATGAATTAGAAGATTACTTGCCCAACAAGTTAGGAGGAAGTTATGTAGTTAGGGAGTTAGGAAGTTATACATAGAATTAGGAGAAATTTATGCTAACATTAATATTTATATTAAATGTAATGTGATATTACAAATAAATATTTTAAATATTTTAACATCAATATTGCAAATATTTTTATGGGTAGCAGCTTATATATAATAATGTTTTAAAATAATATTTTATGACTTGGGATAATTAAAGGTAAGTTTTCTAAAACAGGGCTTCACACTATATGTACTTCATTAATGGTTATATATATATATATATGTAGATTAATTTGTTAGATATTTTAATCACCCGATACTTTTGTAAAGTTATATACGAGTAGTAGTAATGAAATAATTTTACATATATCTTGGTGAAAGTGGCAAAGTTAATGACTGAGTTAAAATAATTCTTCTTTATCTACCCTGGTAAATCGCGTGGATAATCGGCAATAGTTCCAAAATAGCGGGCGTAATCGGCTGGGTCGTTTTCTCCTTTCTCTGCACAAAACCTGTAAGAACCGACACATGTTCTACCCAAGATCCAAAGTGTTGTATAAACCAAAACTGTATGTTTGAACTGCCACCGCACAATAAGGCCTTGCAAACTCGTAACCAACTGCCACCGCGGGAGAAGTTTCTGCAACTACATCTGGCTCCGTTGTCGCGTGGTGTGATGTTCAATTGGTGAAGGAGAAGGGTTTTTCTTGAAGAACGATGTGCTGAACATACTATTTTAAACAGAGGGTTTTGGTTGCCAGAGATTTTCATTTTGCCCCCAAATTGGCTTAGGGCTTCCTGCGTTTGTAAAATTTTTTCTGAATCGTCACCGCCATTGCCATTGATTATAGGACCAGGGGCTAATGTATTATGGATCTGCATTCGGCAAAACCGTAGGAACCTTCTGAGCCATTGTAGCCCGCACAATAGAAACCACTACGACCTACAAAACTTAACATCAAAATCGGGGTTTCAACAAGGCGTGACTCGTTTCTCCGTGTATTTCTTAGATGAGGGTTTTGATTTTTTTCACAAATAATATTCCTGCGTTTACGGCAAAGATGTTTGTCTGCGCCAAGATGAATGTCGCGCGACGGTTTGTGTAGGGTTTCGGTGCACCTTGGGATCACCTCCAACTTTTTGCGCTTGTTCTGAAATAGCATTTCAAGCAATGTTAATGGTGGTGGTGTAGAGCAACAGCTGTGACGGTGTTTGTTGGCTTGGCCATGACCTTGCAGTGGCCGTGTATTTCCCAGGAACACCGTGGTCTTCCTTTCCCTTCACTGATTGCTGCATAATCTTTCAAAACAACCGAGGCATTGCTAATTTTTGTTTAATTTCTGATTTGCAAGGAGTTTCAAATGTTATCTTAAGGATACGACCGAGTTTAACAACCGGGATCTGCAACTTAGTGCCTTCCACGTAAATAACATACTTCCTTCCTTGCTATAGTACTATCCTCTGATCTTTAATAAAGGAATAATCTGGCACTTTCATCTTGTACCCAGAAGGCTTCAACATCAAATTCTTTACCAGTGAATCAATCTTCTAAAAACACCCATCAACCCTCAACACTAAAGCTATAATTTACTTGTAAATTTACAACCATAGATTCCTCCAATTTTGAATAAAATATTTCAACTGTTCCATGGAATGGCCAAATGTGCCAACAATAAGATCTTCTATTAGAATCCCATGCATACACCTCAATGTACTAAATTCCAAGTGCTATGGGAAGGACCTTATATCATTCATACAACTTTTCCTTCTAGTTCCATTACAATTTACCACCCTTCAAGTCCAAAGAAACAACTACTGGTCAACATCCAACAACTAAAACCTTTCCTAGCACTTCAAGTAACTAGCAAAACTAGCATCTCAATATTCACACAAACATGTTCCATTTTTTGGATCTTCCTCTCTCAACTCAGTCATGGGGGGAGATGGCCATCCATGTTAACATCTTATGAGGACTAACCCGTTTTTCACCTTTTTGTTTTTTGAATTATTTTATATATTTTTCCTTTTTATTTTATCTTCCTTTTTAGTATTTTTATCTTATTTTATAAGAAATCTTTTGATTTTCCATTACTGCTATTATACTGAAAGTTAATAAATGTAGAAATTAATGAAGTGATTAATTTTCTAAGTGGCCAAATCTTTGTCTCTCAATTATGACCTCTATTAACAAGTTAATTTTCTTATGATAGCAAGTAGTGGGACCACGATAGTTACCCATTCCATCCACTCTATAATAGGCTCTGCATCTTAGAAGTATGAGGTCCTTCTAATTAAAACTAAAAAGTAACTAATGATCTGGCTACTTAACAAACTCATAACATACCAAGAAGAAATAAGAAATGGTATGACTTCAAGAGGACTTATCATATTTTTTTTCCAACTTATTTCTTGAGTTTTATGATTCTTCTCTATTTGTCTCTCACCACTACCAATATTGATCATTCAAGGAAGCACTTCTTTACATGTTATGGTTCTTGTGAAAAAAATAACAAATTATGAGAATTCAAAGCAAACCCCTTAGACATAATCATAGACTACAAGAACTGGTCCTGGAGCTAGAAGGACATGTTACCCATGCCTAAAGATACCTCTCTAACTAAGGTCCTTTCTTTCTCTTTTCTTATTCTCTAGAGTGGTGGTTGTCCTTTGGGAATTATCATGAATTTGTGATGGTTAAAAGGACAAGATGTGATAATGCAAAGTCACTGATAGTGGATGGACTTGATCTTGACTAAGGATGAAATAGTATTAGATCATCTTAATCACATACTTCACAAGGATTTATTGTGTCCTAGATAAGGATCTCTTACCATTCTCTCTCTACCATCATCCTTTAATCCATAACAAATCATCCCACTACCTCATATCATGGTTCCTTGAAGCATTTGTTTCAAGGATCCCATAATTCTATAACATTTTCTCTATTGGATATGAGTTTTAACTTAAAATGATAATTAATCATCCTTGGTGCCTACGAACTCCTTGGGATGAGGGCATGCAAGGGCATGATAGGCATATGCCTACTTTGGGAAGGACCCACTTGCATTCCCTTTGATCTCCCTCAAGTTAAAATTCCTATCCATCAATCATTTATGTGATCAATCCCATCAACATGCATTTGAACATCCATATTTGCTTAAGTTTTGGCATTTTACATTCATACAAACCTACTCAAACTCCTTTTTCCCAACCAATATTACCCTCTTCCATGTTGTTGCCATCATTCAATGTTTTTTTGACTTCCATTGGGCTCTTAGCTTGCACCAAAACTTATCAAAATTCCTTATTCTCCAAGTGCAAAAATTGTTAAGAAAAATTGTGTTGAATCTGCCCCATAAATGTAGTGGGATGAGTCAACATAGCCTCATCAACACATCCCTATTAATGCACCACAAAAACACTATATATATGCATGACACTTATCCATTTTTACATCATTTCTCAAATAAGCAAGATGATTTGTGCCATTTTCAGAGTCCACAAACCATCCACACATCATAACTCTCAAACCACTAACCTGATCTAGCCTATTTTTTGATCCATCATGGGGGACATAAATCTTTGGTTTTTAGTGGAAAATTTTTCTACATCCCATGGTCAACCTGTTAAATTAATATTACAAATTAACTATCATAAGGGGTTAAGACCTTTACATAAAATCTAATAGCTAATAAATAAAATAATACTAAAATAATTCAACCATCCAAGACTACAAACAAGCCTAAACATAACCCAATATAATAAGAAAGATATCAAAATAACTAAGGATTATGAAGTAGAAAGCTAATCATGGGGCATGTTTATAATCACAGATGATACCAAAATGAGAAGCATAGGTAGGAAGGTCCTCACAACCTAGGGAGAAGTGACCAAGAGAAGGGGCTAGTAGCAACAATCACAATAGCCACAAGAACAAGCACCTGAGGTAACTCATGCAACAGGACCCCTCTAGAAGAAGTGAGAAGTCGAATCTATTTGCTAGTTTCCTATAGTAGAAACTAGCTAGTCAAGGCATGATGAGGCTTCTAAGTTAAGGTCTAGCTTGGAGGTCACTCTTACAGAGGCCTCCGTGAATAAGATTAAGACCAAGAAGTTCCAAAGTTCTATTATCCAAAAGTTGAAATTTGGATCCTTCTTAGAGCTAATACCTAAAGAGTTCCATACATAGCTAGAGGGGTCTCCCATGTCGTCCATTCTTTCTAACAGTGGAGAATGATACATGGGGAAGATCTACTTATTCTAGAACAACTAGCAAGGAGATGGGTTAATGAAAATAAAAAAAACTCAACATCTCCTACTTAGTTGAGGCCATTGCTAAGGCCCTTGGGTTACTAGATATTGGAGCCGAGCTAGTTAAAATCTCAACAAAGGTAGACCTAGAGGATAAGCAAGAATAGATCCAATGATTCTATGAAGTTGATCACAAGGAGTAGAGTACCCTCAGAAAGGTGGAACATGCATATTTTAAGATCACATCCTATCACCTGAATCCAACGATGAGGTCTAACAAGGTGATAGCCATCTTCACTAGAGCATGTGCTAATCTAAGTAGAAAATTTCCCATTAACCTTCCCCAACTCATTGATCTAGAAATTGAAAAGTGCTTTAAAGAAAATGAAAAGGGAAGAAAGATGTTTTCCTTCCCATGTATAATTTACAAACTATGTAAGAGGGGAGGAATATCACAATATTTAAATGACATGGTTTGCCATGCTCTTGCCACATCCTTGTAGGAGATGATGAAAGACAATTCGAAGAGATGACTAAATACATAGAGCTTACCAAGCTTCAGTATGCAAACCTAGCAATGCTAATAGCAAGGAGACCAAGGAGAGAATTGGAGAAACAAGTGACCCGTCCCTACCTCCTCTATGAGGCACAATTCAAGCTTCATAGGGAAATAAAAAAAAAGTTAAAGATAAGTAATGTGAAGCTTGAAGTTCTCAAAAGTAGATTCATAGATTAGCGATCTATTGCTAAGAACATGGCCAAGAGAATGAATGACTACCAGGAGCTATAGAAATTTGCAAAGACATTGACATTGAATGACAAACTTTCTCAACCTAGTTCATCAATACGAAGGAACTTTTTCCTTCAATGCCATGCCCATGGGATGTCCCAGTTGCAGCCTACATCAGTGAAGCTGTGTGGACTATGTATGATCCACATGGCAAAGAGGAAAAAATGGAAGTACTTCTAGATGCTTTTAAGCTTCCAGAAAAGTCAATGATAGTAGCAAGCCTACCTCAACTCCACTAGCATTAGGACAAGATGAGGGATCATTAGGACCATAAGAGCCTCTACTTCTAGGCACTATTTGAATCTTCATCATGTCTTTGGCAATCCTATAGGTGCCTACTACAATTTTTGTAAACTGTATAATTTTATTATAATGGACACTAATTTTTGTAATCCATACAATCTCACACTCAAAGTAATTTAAGAGTTAGTATGTATGTCTTTTAGATAATAAATTCCATGCCTCCCAATTTTGTAAGAAACTAGATCCTAAATCTGTCACTAAAGGATGAGTTTTTAGTCAGTTGTGGAGGTATGATGAGACATCAATAAGAGACAAGCTACATTGATGCATGCCTATCAATGTAGCTTCATCAACACATGGTAGGATGTGTTGATGCAAATACGTTGATGGTAACACAGTCATTGCCTATATAAATGCATGCATCCTTCACATTCATGGCATCTTTTAGTCATAGCCTTAGTTGAACTCTTGTAGTTTCGTTTCTCTAGAGTAAGAATGTTTTCTCTCTAAGTGCTTGTACTGTGGCTTTAAGAGATTATATGGAGTTTTATTTGAATGCCCTTGTACCTAAACACATTGTTATGATGGCAATAAAATCAAGATTTCCTATATCCATTATAGTACTTAGACTAGATTAAGTTTACTTTTATGCACTTTACTTTGTTTTCATTTTCCATTACTATTAGCAATTAAGTAATTAATATTTTTAATGTTATTAATCAAAAATACGTGAGTACAACCACTTCAAGTAGAATGCATTAACACTTGGTAATCCCAATAATAATAGGCACTTTGTAGCTTAGTAGTCTTAACACTAGTTCAAGATATGTATGGTAAGTGGGAATGGTTACTCTATGTTAGGCTGGTTAGTTGCTATATTATCTAATTAGTTAGATAATTAAGTGTTAAACCTTCATTCACTCATCTAGCCATTAGGATAAAAAATATCTCAAAAATAACTATAAAATATACATCATGCACCTTAACCATACATACTAATAACACAAAAGTATTAGTTAGGAAGCCAACGACCCAACAACTACATGATTCACTATTTAGGAATATGGATCATTTTGATAACTAAGCTTATAAAGTTTGATTAGATTGTTAGTGAATGCTTGTGATTTGTATGGTTGGGTGTAGGGGATACTTGCCAATCATCACCCATGTTAGAATATTTGTTTATTAATTTTATAATTTTTGAGCTAATTGTATTTTCTTTTTAATTTTAGTTTTTTCAAATAGATTTACATTTTTATGCTTAATGCTAGCTTGTTCTTATGAGTATAAATATCCAGCAACCCTTTCATTAGAATCCATTCATATGCTTTTTTGACATTTGACAAATGGAGTTGTTAAATATGAAGATTAGATGTTCCATAAATAACTCGATAAATCTCATTCTCAAATCCATATGAAATAAGATAAGATCCTACATATGAATTTTCTACGTTTATTTCATTCTTTATTAAGAAGATTTGTAAATGAGATGATAATGATCATCACCATAATATTCTAAATACATGCTTATCTCTTAAAACCTATTCTTGGGAAATCAATCCCTATATAATGGACTAACATATATTCATCAATTAGAGAAATTCATAAAAGTGTATATTTATTCTAACTCAGTTTCTTAATTCTTCCTATATTAGATCATAAATCCAAGGCTTCATTTAATATCAAAGTAGGTTGATTCAAATTCTTAACAATAGATCTCTCTAGAATGGCCAGGAATCACATATCCATATCTCTTTTAAGTTCTTGTCTTCAATGAAGAGAATTATGAATATTAGGCAATAAAGATGTAAACATTTCTATTCTCACAAGATCTATGGAAATTTATTGATAATGGATTCACATATATTGATTAAGCAACATTTCAAGACTTAAAGAAAGAATAGAAAAATTATGTCAAGGAGCTTGATAAGAAAGATGTAATGGCATTATTCATCATTCAATATGGGTTAGATGTAATAATCTTTCGCAAGATGGTTATGCATTAAACTAGCAAAGCTACATGGAATGCACTAGAGATTGATTATAAGGAATCATCAAAGGTTCATGTTGTCAAGTTACAAATATTAAGGAAATAATTTAAATATTTTTGCATATCAAATTCAAAAAATATTGATCAATACATTAGTCGATTTCAACAAATTTAAAATGGTCTTGAATCCTATAGAGAATTGCTCGAGGAAAGGCATGCTATTGAAAATATCCTTCAAAGTGTAACTAGATGATATTATCTCATCATTGTGACTATTAAAGAAGTAAGTGATCTTGATAAGATGACAATGGTTAAGCTCATAGGAAGCTTAAGGACATACAAGCAAAGAATTGTTAATCAAGAGGATTCAAAAACAAGTGTATTTCAAGCACAATTTCAAAGGATGTCCAATTAAAATAAAAATTTTTCGTGTAGATTCTCATTCAAAGGACAAGGACACAATTATGATAGATCTAGATGTCATGGTTGTGAAAGATTAATCCAATTAAGGGAAGGTAAGCATTGTGATTTTTGTGATACCAAAACCCACAATACTTCTAAATGTTGGTCTAGAAAAAAGTATGAAAAGAAGGGCAAAGAAAAAATAATAGAAAATAAATATCAACAAAAAATGAAAAATTAGTTTATATTATAAATAAGGAAGAGTAGCTCCTAATTTCTACAAAGGTACCAAGTATCGGTAACAATAATAATAGTTGGTATGTTGATAGTAGGTGCAATTATCACACGATTGGGAATAAGAAATTGTTCTCAAATTTAGAAAAATATGATGGAAAGGTGACCATAGATAATGAAAAGAAGCTAACCATTACCAAGATTAAATTACTTACCTTTCTAATAACTCAACATAACAAATATATTATCTCCCAGATCTATTATGTTCTAGATATTTCAAAGATTTTACTAAGTGTTGGGCAATTATGTCAAAATGGTTATCATGTTGAGTTAAAAAAAATGTTTGTAAGATTTCTAAGGCTAATGATAATAAAGGTATTGTAATTATCCCTATCAGCAATAATTACATGTATAAGTTACAAACATAAAATGATGTACATTATCTTACTATCATAAATGACATCACATGGGTATGGCATGCAAGACTAGGTCATGTCAACTTTGGCTCTTTAGATTGCATGCAAAAAGGAGAAATTGTAATAGGTATTACCAAATTTTCTTTATTCAATAATCATGATTATGGAAAATATAACCTAGAAACATTTATAACATTACCATTTCCTATGAAATAACATAGATCTCAATTTAAAATTAGATCTTATTCATATGGATTTATGTAGTCCTATGCAAACATTAAGCTTTAAAAAAGTAGATATATGTTGGTGATAGTGAATTAATTTTTAAGATTTTCATAGGAATATTTTCTTAAGTTGAAGGATCAAGCATTTGGTTTTTTTAAAGAATTCAGGTAGAAGTAGAAAATCAAAGTGGCAATATAGCTAAAAAATCAAGAAAAATCATAGTGGTGAATTTCTATCAAATGATTTTGCTAAATATTGTAAAAAACATGGAGTTATTCATCAAACCACATCTTTTACACCTCAACAAAATGACATAGCTAAGAGGAAAAATAGGACTATAGTTGAAATGGCAAGGTTTTTGCTACAAATGTCTGGATTAAATAGTGAGTTTTGGGCAAAAGCATGTTCAATGTTCATTTATACTCTGAATAGGGTACCATCAAGAGCTATTCAAAATCAAACATCTTATGAATTATGAAATGACATTTGCCAAACATTTCACTTCTCAAAAAATTTAGGTCTTTTTTCTATGTACAAATTTCTACACAAAAATTGGTAAAAATTAGATGCAAAGTCCAAATTATGCATATTTGTAGGCTATGCTATGATTTCAAAATATCATAGATATTTAGGCATGACTAATCACAAGATTATTGACTGAAAGAATGTTATCTTTATGGAAGACAATAGAAAAAAATAAAAAATACTTGCATAATTCAACACAACAAATACAAGATAGAATATTAAGTCATGCAATCATTCCAATGTAATGAATTCACTAATGTCACTCTTTCATCTAGTATAATACCATATTTCTTCATGTATAGTTCCTTCAATTAAGTAGTTTAAAGGTTGAACATCATATAAATCAATGACACGAAAAGTTGCAAATACACTAAAGAAATCTGATATAGTAATCACTCATCACCAATGCATTGCAAATACATTTATAGATCCATTTTTACTACAAGCAGCAAATTGTTCTTAGCCAACATTTACAAATTTGCAAACTAGAACATAAAATGCCAAGATTATTTCTTCCATGAATTATTTATCGCTATTTTCACCATCAAGTAGTTATCCATCATTAGTTGGCATTCAATCCTTGCATTATTTTTCATATAATGATAATTATTTCTCATGGTATTATCTACAATTTTCTCCAATTTGTGAGTCTCTAAGTTTATCTAGTTTAAAGTCATCATAAATCTCATATGTAAATACACCATGCATGCTAACCACTTCTTCTAGTTCTACACCTACACTGCCAACTATTACTCCTATGCATTTCTCTACGTTTGACTAAATGGGTGATCTTGTCCCACAATCAATGGCTTCCATAGTTTCTCTATAGATTTTTCATTCTTCAAGCCTTGCTTTATATCATTTGGCTTCCCAAATACTTGATACCAATTTCAAATGACAAATTAATTATACTTAATTTCATCAACCTTCTAAAGAAACAATAGTTGAAGCTTTTCTAGCATTCACTATGATCAATGAACTATTTACCCTACTTACACTAGATAGATGATGGGCTTAGGGAGCCATCCTTAGTCATCAAAGGGACTCTAGATGATCATTGGATTATTGGTATGGAGAAAGAACTGCAACGAATTAATAAAAATAATACATGAAACCTTATTCCTCATCCACTTGGTATGCTAGTTATTGGTTTAAATGGATTTAAAAAATTAAGAGAAATCAGTATGGTGAAGTGGGAAAATTCAAAGCCTACCTTGTAGTCAAAGGCTACCTTCAACAACAAGGATAAGATTTTAATAATAGTTTTGCTCCTATCTCTTGGATGAAATATGTGAGAATTTTTTCACATAGCAATAGCACAAGCTAGTCATGTAATTTTTTAGTTTGATGTTACATTAGCCTTTCTTAATGAAGACCTGTACATGGAGCAGTTGTTAGGTTTCATTGATGAAGGAAGAAGAATCTTGTCTACAAACTTCATAAAGTATTGTATGGGCTCAAGAAATCTCCATGTGCTTGGTATGCCCAAATTCATGCATTTTTCATGTAGGCAAGCTTCATAAATCTTTATTATTAGACAACCATATATAAAAGGTATCCAATGATGATTATATTTTTCTATGTTTATATGTAGATAATTTAATCTATTTTCAATTTACACCTGTACTAAAAAATAGCTTTCTAAATGCTATGAAAAATGAATTTGAGATGTTTAATTTGGGAAAGATCTTTTTTTTTTTTTTGGATTTTCAAGTTATTCAAAGATTCACATTCATTTTTATATGTCAAATGAAATTTTTCTAATTCTTAATTAAGAAATTTGGCATGTATATTTGTAATCACTCTAATAAACCACTTTGCTTGGCACAAAACTTACCAAGGATGATACATCACCATCCTTCAATCCTTCATTATACCAATTCCTTATTGGTAACCTCATGTATCTTTCCAATAACCATCTAGATATTTGGTTTGATATAAATGATCTCACCTGATTCATGTAAGATCTACAGGGATCAATTAAAAAACTATGAAGTATATTTTCTAATACTTGAGAATTATGATATATTTTGGGATTACCTTTCATTAACATGAAAATTTCAAGATATGGGGATATACAGATGCAAACTAGGGAAGTGATCTTGAAGATTCTAAATCAACTTTAGATTTTTTTTTCGTCTATCACTTATCTCTTGGGGATCTAAGAAATATACTATAATAGCTTTCTCCACAATTGAAGCAAAATACATCACCACATCTAGTACTACTATACTAGTCATATGGATTCACATCATCTTCACTAAACTGGGATATATTTTAAAGCCTTTCATTTGTCTATATTGTAATAGAACAAGTGATATTATGATGGCTCATAGTCATATACATCATGGATGATTGATGAGAGCGGTTACTCTAGCAATTACTCTAATTATTAGAGTGGTTACTTTAGCGGTTACTCTAGTAGTTATTCTAATTATTAGAGCAACTACTCTAGCGGTTACTTTAGTATTTATTCTAATTATTAGAGTGGTTACTCTAATTATTAGAGTAGTTGCTCCCAAGCCTATAAATACAGTGCCCAGGCACACAATTGGAAAGAAGTCTTTTAGCAGTTAAGTAGCGAAACTCTTGTAGTTTGTTTGAAAGTTAGAGTATTTTCCAAGTGCCCACAGCAAGAGGTCTAAGTGTGGATGGATCTTTATTTGATCATTGTGTACCTGAGCATACCTTGTGTACAGCAATAAAGATGAGCTCTTTGATTCATCCTTGCAGCACTTGANGAATGGATGCTGGTGTTAGGATTAGTTAGAACTTAGTTAATGAGTAGTTAAGTTAAATTAGTCACTTAGTTACCTCTCTCCTTCCCTACTAGTGTAGGACATAAAAACATAAAAGCTATAAAAATCATATGCCTCAAGCTTACTTAACCATATAATCGTGACATACAGGTAAGCTTGGGAAGACAACGATCAACCAACCCATCCTTGTTCCACAAAGGCGCAGAAGCACTTAGTCCTTGGAATTCGACTAGATCATGCGTGAAATGCTCATATTCATATGGTTGAGCGTAGGGGTACCTCGCCGCTCATCATTGGCACCGTTGCCAAGGACTTAGTTTTTTGTGTGCTAACTAGAACATAGGAAATCATTCACATCATCAGAACGAACCCTTAGGGTTGGTTGAGAAAATAATAAACAAGAATACATTGCACACTAAACAGACAAGTATGTCTCCTTCTTCATACGAAAGCACCTCACCACCTAGGTTTGAAACAGGAAACAGTCGGTAGCGTAATACACATGACGTTGATCTGCTAGTCCCTCAACAAGTTCGAGTGGTATATATTCATCTTGATGAGTATATTAGACTTCACCTTTATCCTCCATTAAGACAAAAAACTACGTTGGTGAGACTTAGAAGGTAACATAGTGTTACCTCCTGATCATTCAGTCCCGAGCATGCTGTTTCGTGCTCTCACACAAATTGGCATGTTGCACTTACATGTAGAATACGTTGTGCAAGATCATGACTCGAGAGAATACTGTCCCACAAAGGCATAACCTCAAAGGGACTTGCAACAAGAGAGACATCATAAGTCTTTGAAGGGTAAGAGGTCCCAGGATGCCCCACATTTCTTAAGGGAAAATGAGGGTGGTGAACCTACCTCAGGCAGTCATCCATACAAGAATGTTCCTCCCCTTAACTTTGGCCAAGGGGTTGTGTATCAAAACCTTCATTCCACTATTCATAACCTAGGTTCTAATACCCATGGGCATAAAGGGTCTAAAAAAGGGACACGAACTTATGATAGAGGTGGACATTCTAATCACAATAGCGATCAGGGCTGAGACAGCAAAAGAGAAGGTAGCATACATTGTCATGGTGATGGTTCTCCTTCTTCTTCACCTTCATCATCTCCATCAACCTCTCCTTCAATATCTGGACATGGTCATAAAGAAAAATACCATGGGGATAAAGGTAGGCAAAGTAGAAGTCATAGACGAAATAGCCAGGAAAGGGGACAAGGGCACTCTAGAGAGTCACGACATAGAAGAAGGGAGAGTAGGGAACAATGTAGACATCATAGACACCATGGACGAGATGATCATGATGAACCCCTCCTCGCTACTCAAAGTATGTTGGACATAACTAAGGCTGTTAGAATTCCAAAAAGGGATCAAAAAGATAGTAGGGTCAAGAAATTAGATATGAACAACATCCCACGATTTGAAGGGGGAAACAGTGCTGATCCTTAGAATCATTTACAAGCATTCCATGATGTGTGTGCCTTACAAAACATAGAGAACAAATGGAAAAAACTTAAGTTGTTCCCAAGGACATTAGTTAAAGAAGCAGAAAGCTGGTATTGGTCTTTAGAACTAGAATCCATTCATAGGTGGAGTACTATGTTAGAACTATTTAATAACAAACATACTCCCAAGTGTCTAACTTGCGAAAGAAAATCCAAGGCTGGAAATAAGGAGGACATGAACCCTTAGATGCTACCATATGCCGATAATATGCATTATTACATCATTGTCCTAGCCATGCCATCTGATGGATGGGCTTAGGCATGAAACAAGAAGACCCCTTGGACTTATGCCCAAGGAAGACTATCCGAGCTTAGGTCCCATCAAATTCAAAGACTATTGAAGCAAGTTGCTAAGGAAGAAGGTGAGCTATAGAAGAGAGAAAGTGTAGAAGAGTATAATCAAGATCCTTTCCTTTGGAAGAGGGGAGTAAGATTTTGTGAGGATGAAGAAGAGTCATGACTCGAAGAGATGATGAATAGGAAAACTTTGCCTATCCAAAGGATGACATTAGAAGTTTCAACGAAGGTAGACCAAATGTGGGATTCCCTAGAAAATAGCTTTTAAATTATTTTTAAAATAATAGAGGAGTCTAGAGAGCAAGGTAGTGAGAAAAGAAAAAAGAAAGAGGTTGAACATTCACGTAGTAAGGGTAAGGGAAAAGTTGCCATCATTGAAGAGGTTGTGGATTTGGAAACAGACAATGATAGTGGATGTGAGATATGTCAATATGACCATCCTAAGGGATGTTGCCCTGTAATCTCCCATCTATAGGAGTTTGGGGTGTATGCACTCAACCCAAGATTAAACAAAAGGAAAACACCCCGAAGGTTACCTTATCCTCAAGGTAATCCAAGGCAGTTCCATGAACCCTTAACATATTATCCCAGTGGAACTCCACCACAACTGATTGAGCAATATCAACAGTTGCAGCACCCAAAATCATGGGGAATGCCACCACCAAGGCAACAGTATCCTTACCGGTAACTTGACCCATATGGATATTATGTGTAGCAGCCAATCTCCCCACATGACTCTACTGGTCACATCACTCCTCAACCTCACTACCAAGCCTACGAGTATTATGCAACACCCTCTTCTAGAGATGATATTCCTCAAGCATATCATCCTTCTCATTCAGCCGCATCTCTTCCACCAATAGCTCCACTACCACCTGCTCTCGTGATGCAAGGTGAAATCCCTACCTAGCTGCAACAACGTAACACCACAAGGGTTGTTAACTCTCAATCTACTATTGGTTCCAACAACCACATGAAGAAAAGATGTTTATTTAGAACCAACAGTCCAACCAAGCCCTTGCAATTACAAGTGGCTAATTCCTTAGATGCCTCAGTATCATACAAAACTTTGGAGCCCCCTTCAACCTAATCATTGCACTCAATGCATACAATTATGCTAACACATGCCGTCACCAATTGGATCAAAGCTGGCCACCTTCCCAGGAAATTCTTTGATCTTAGAAGTCCTTTGATATACTTACAAATTGCTGAAAACGTGCCATGCAAGGCTCTTTTGGATTTAGGTTCTCGTGTCAACTTGATTTCTCAAGAAATATACAAGGCCTGGAACCTATCTCCATTGAAAAAGATCAACATCCATTTAGAGTTGGCCGACCAGTCCATCATTATCCCGGGACTAGTGGAAGACATTGTTACCACTATTTGTGGGTGGTCGTACCCAGCTAACTTCCTAGTGATTCAGGTAAACAACGATAAGGGGGACTTCCAAATCATAATGGGAAGAGCATGGCTAAGCACCATCGATGCATGCCTAGGAATCTGTGATCTTTCCCTAGAAATATCAAAGGAAAATACATTTGAAAAGATCGAGAAAAGAAAGTTCTGTGCATCGTATACAGTGACACAGGGTGTAATTGTGTGTAGAGGTCATGGTTTGTGCAAAGTTTAGCATTGCCTGCATGCAATCAGTGTGCACAAGTGATTAACATACAAAGATGCCTGTATGTAGTAGCCACATGATAGAAAGACACCTAGTGGCTGATAGCTGATTAAGAAAGTAGTTCACTCATATGCATGGAACCAACTGAGGGTTTGACTTCTACTTACATTGATAGCATAGATGCATTAGAGCAAGTCCACCGCCAACTTCCAAGTCTTAACCTTAAAAATATCAACTGGGGAAAGTTGGAAATCCATGAGAAATTTAAGTAGGAGCCCCTCAAGCTTAAACCATTGCCCACTGGTATGGAACACACGTTCCTTAAAAATGGAAAATTGGTAATTATCAATGCTAAGCTTACTCCTCAACAAAAGGAAGAACTGCTAAAAGTAATAAATAAATGGTTGAAAGCCTTCACTTGGTCATATCCCAAATTAACTAGAATAGATCCTAGGATATGCCAACATAGAATTTACACTAACCCCTCCATGAAGCCTTGAAGACAACCGCAGAAGCGATTGAATGCTAAGCTGAAGCAAGTAGTTAAGAAAGAAATCGAACAACTTCTCAAGGCTAGGTTCATATCCCCTATTGCTAATAGCGAATGGGTTAGCCCCTTAGTTATTGTGCCTAAAAAGGGAGGCAAATGAAGGGTGTGCATAGATTTTAGGCTACTAAATATGGCAACATTCAAAGAACACTTTCCATTGCCATTTGTCAACCAAGTCTTAGACACCATCGCAGGGCATCACTATTACAGTTTTCTGGATGGATATAGTGAATATAACCAAATACAAATAGCCCCAGAAGACCAAGCCAAGACTACGTTCACCAATCCTTGGGGAAAGTTCGCATACAAGCAAATGTCCTTTGGCTTGTGCAATGCCCCTACAACATTTCAACAACTAGTTCTAAGCATATTCCAACAACAGATAGGGAATGGCGTGGAGATCTTTATGGACAACTTCTCCACTTATGGAGCAAACTTTTATCAAGCCTTGGACCGGTTGGAGCAAGTGTTAAAAAGATGTGTGGAAACCAATTTCAGGCTCAACTGGTAGAAAAGTCATTTGATGATCCAAGTAGGCATAGTACTAGGGCACAAAATCTCACACATAGGGATAGAGGTAGACCTTGAGAAAATCAAAATTATCCAAGGAATTACCTGTCAACTAAAAATTGTCAAATATTTTTGATCATTCCTTGGACATACTGGCTACTATAGAAGATTTATTGAGAACTTTTCAAATGTTGGCAAACCATTTGTGGAATTAACGAAAAAGGATGTGCCTTTCAAGTGGATCAGGGAATGCGAATTAGCTTTCCAAACTCTGAAACAGAAGCTAGTAGAAACATCCATTTTACAAGCTTCTGATTGGTCTAAACCATTCCATATCATGATTGAAGCATCCAACTATTCTTTAGGAGTTGTATTTACACAATTAGATGACCAAAAGCATCCTTATTACATCCACTATGTAAGAAGAAGTATCAGTGGTGCATAACTTAACTACACTACCATAGAGAAAGAATTAATGGTCGTAGTGTTTGCACTAGAAAAGTTTAGACACTATATATTAGGATATAAAGTATATATACATACAGATCATAGTGCAATCTGGTTCCTCATGAATAAGCCAATAATAAGCCCTCGTATCATACGATGGCTTGTCATGTTATAAGAGTTCGATTTAACGATGATCGATCACAAGGGCACCGAGAATGTAGTTGCTAATCATTTATCTCGGTTGTGATGGGACAAAAAATAGGATGAGTATTCAATTTCTGATCATTTCCCTAATGAATTCCTCTTTACTAGTGTAGTGAATAATCAATCACCCATGGAGACAAATTGGTACATTAGCATTCTTACCTATCTCCTCACCCAAAAAATACCACAAGAGTTAAACCTTAAGAAGAAACAACAGTTTCTTCACTGAGCCAAGCACTTTATGGAGATCAATGGGCAACTTTACAAAGTGTTTCCCAATGGCTTGGTTCAATGGTGTGTTCCCAATATAGATCAACTGCGAGTTCTCCAAGATTCTTATGAGGGTCCTTGTGGGAGTCATTACGCTGGAAGACGAATGGCCATTAAGATCCTGTTTGCAGGATATTATTGGCCTACATTATTTCGGGACGTCCATCGCTTCATCCAATTTTGTGAGTGCTATCAACGTGATGGGGCAATGACTACTAGAATGGAGGGTTCGCAACAATGGATTCAATTGTTAGAACCCTTCGACATTTTGGGAATTCATTTTATGGGGCTGATTACACCAATGTCCAATGGAAAAGCTTATATTATTGTTGCCATTGATTACCTAACAAAATGGACTGAAGCAACTACTGTTAAAGATTGTACATCATCTACAACTGCACGATTTGTTCAACAACAAATCATAAACAGGTTTGGTGTGCCACATGCACTTATTTCAGACAATGGTACACACTTCACAGGTGTAACTTTTCGGAACTTAATGCAATGCTTAGGGGTTGAGCATAAATTGACTACACCATACCGCCCCTAAGTGAACCGTCAAGCAGAAGTCACCAATAGGGAGATTACAAAGGTATTAACAAGAACCATTAGCAAGTTTAGGTGAGACTGGAGCACTAAATTGAATGATGCTCTTTAGGCATACCACCCCACATGGAAACTCCCTACAAGATACTCTCCCTATGAGTTAGTGTATGGTAAATTACCAATGCTTTCCATTCAAACTAAGCTTTGTACACTATCCACAACATGTGATCTCAACCTTGACCTTGATCTAGCATAGCAACAATTGTTAGTAACCCTTAACTTACTAGATGAAAATTGATTAGTTGCCCTGTCATCTAATGAATTGTACAAGGCCTTTAATAAACAACATCATAACCTAAGAATTAGAAAAGTTAAATATCAACTAGGAGATAAGGTTCTCTACTATAATCCCACACATGTGCCACAACATACTAAATTTCAAACACTATGGGAAGGACTTTATATTATTTATCCAATGTTTCCTTCAAGGGCCATGACAATATACAAACCTAAGAGCCCAGACAAGACACTACTGGTGAACGTACAACAAACCAAACCTTTCCAAGAGCTTAGGATAGCTAGTATACATACTACCTCTCTTGATGGATAACCCTGCTCACTATTTTGGATCTCCTTCTTCTAACTTAGTCATGGGGGAGATGGCCACCTATGCTAACCGTTTTAGGCCCTCAGTTTTTTTAATTTTTGTTTTACACATTTTTCTAACTTTTCTTATTTTTATTTTACACCATCATTCATGTTTTTATTATTTCTTTGTTTGCTTCATTTACTTTTATTTTTCATCCAATAAGTGCTCATGATGGTGGATTGCATTATATCATATTGATTGCTAATGTTTGGTTTTTACCCTTGAATTATGATGTTGATATTAAGGTATGGTTCTTTTGGTAAAACAGGCAATGAGTTCACGTCGTCCACTCATCCATACAACTCTATGGTCTTCTTTGGCTTGGAATGGTACAATCCCCCCTTTCTAAGTAAATTTATTAATGAATTGGTGGCTAGGTACTTTTTAAACCAAGGAAAGACTCAAAGGATGAAAAGGGTGTGACTTCAAGGGGATTCGATGCATTTGTGCTGGACATTCTCTTGGGTTCTTGGATGCTTGTTTCTTGGGTTTTCCACCATTCTAACATTGTTCAAAAATCAAGAAGCTGAGTAAATAAAAATAAGTCTTTGCATGGTGTGGTTCTCATGCAAAAAAAAAGGAGAAAAGTGAGAATTTAGAGCACAACCCTTAGACATAATAAAGCAATATGCGCTACAAGCATTGGTTATGAAACTGGAAAGACATGTTACCCATTCTTGAAGGTTCCCTCTAACTAAGGCCCTTTCTCACTTCCTGCTTCTTCATCTCTCTCTCCTCGAGATGGTGGTCACTCTTTGTGAAGGCATTCTTGTTGCCTCAAGAGGATGGATTGGCCAAGTGTATTGATGCGAGGTCACTAAATGTGGTTGGTTTGAGTCTAGAATTGGGATGAGTTCTACTCAGTTATCTTAACCATGAAATACACAAGAGGCTTTACACAAACTTGTCCTTGGGATTCCATTCCATTCTCTCCTCTCCATATTTCTTCCCATTTTTCACCTCATTATCGGTTTTATCATTAGTCTATTTTGGGTTGATGAATTATTTTTCTTTGGTGAATTCTTGTGATAAGTTTTTAACTCTTGCTTTCAAATGACATTCCTAGAGCCTATGAACTTTTTGGTTTGTGGGTTTGTCAGGGCATAAAATGCATGAGCCTACTTTGGGGAGGGCCCACTAGCATTTCTTTTTGGTGAAATTGTTAAGTTCTTTTCCTTAAACATTTCCTGCAATCAATCATCTCTTGTTTCATCCCCATCCATGACATCCATTTTATTGGTGTTGTCGTTATTTTTTTCCATCTTTCTTGTTCCTCATATTTTTCCATCTTATAGCTACTGAAGGTTCGCTCTTAGTCATGAGGGCCCTGGCACAAATTGTTCAATTTTTTCCATTTTACTAATTGCCTAACTCCTACACCTTGGGTAGTTGCCAATGATAAATCTCTGAACTAGTTTCTGCCATAACCACAACTCAACCAATGCGCTTCATATCGAGGCAAGGTATCAACTACATTGTGGATTATCTATCCGTACTCATTTGTGACTGTGTTGTGTGTGCAGATGGCGATCATACAAATAATGGACTGGGCTCGGAGGAAGCACTCAGGATGGACCGGAATTGGAGCATTTACGAAAGGAGCAAGTTTGGTGGCATGGCTATGGATAAACAATGGAAGGCACAATCTTAGCATTGGCAGCAACACGCTCCATCTTCTTTCTCTCTATCTCTTTTCCTTCAAGCTGCCAAATAAAGGCTTGGATGTCATTTATGTACGAGTGTTCACCATAATGGTCATGAACACTAATGTTGTAATATGCTTATTGATCCATTCACTGGGCATGTTGAGCTTGTCATCCCATTCCACCATTAGTTTTCAATTAGTCAATAATCCCATACCTTCCCAATATTTTGTAAGGAACTCGAGGACAAGTTTTCATTCAGTTGTGGGGGTATGATGAGAGCTAGCAGTTACTCTAATTATTAGAGCGGTTACTCTAGCAGTTACTCTAGTAGTTATTCTAATTATTAGAGTGGTTACTATAGTAGTTACTTTAGCAGTTATTCTAATTATTAGAGTGGTTACTCTATTTATTAGAGTAGTTGCTCCCAAGCCTATAAATACAGTGCCCAAGCATACAATTGGAAAGAAGTCTTTTAGCATTCAAGTAGTGAAACTCTTGTAGTCTATTTGAAAGTTAGATTATTTTCGAAGTGCCCATAGCAGGAGGTATAAGTGTGGACTGATCTTTATTCTAGCATTGTGTACCTAAGCATACCGTGTGTACGGAAATAAATACGAGCTCTTTGATTCATCCTTGCAGCACATGAGATTTGTTTTCTTACACATTTCTTTTATTTTATTTTTTTATGCATTTATTTTATTTTATGCACTTTACATTCCTGTTATTAGCACAGTAATTCATTTTGATCAATTAAGCAAATTGTTAAATTACACAAGCACAACCACTTCGAGCATGCGTGTAATGCTTGGTAACCCAGTAACGATTAGCATTTGGTAATCCCAGCAATGTTACACTAGTTCAGGATGTGTACAGAAAGTGGGAATAGATGCTGGTGTTAGGATTAGTTAGAACTTAGTTAATGAGTAGTTAAGTTAAATTAGTCACTTAGTTACCTCTCTCCTTCCTTACTAGCACAGGACATAAAAACATAAAAGCTATAAAAATCATATGTCTCAAGCTTACTTAACCATACAATCGTGACATATAGGTAAGCTTGGGAAGACAATGATCAACCAACCCATCCTTGTTCCACAAAGGCGCATAAGCACCTAGTCCTTGGAATTCAACCGGACCATGCATGACACACTTATATTCGTATGGTTGAGCGTAGGGGTATCTCGTCGCTCATCAGTGATCTAAACACATAGACATCAAGCATCATCATCTCAAAAATCTAATATAGGACAACATACTCAACTTAGTGCATTGTGCAACTGAAGCTTAAACAAAAGATATTTTTATCAATATTTTAAGCCATGAGAAGGCCCAATCTTTTAGATCTTATCATCATGGGAGGGTTTGTGAAATATGATGATTAGATATTCCACAAAAGAACTTGATGGATGGCGAGGTATCCCTACACTCAACCATATGAATATGAGTGTACATGCACGATTCGGTCGAATTCCAAGGACTAAGTGCTTATTTGCTTTCATAGAACCTGGACAGGTTAGTCAATCATTGTCTTCCCAAGCTTCCTTGTATAGAACGATTGTATGGTTAAGTAAACTTGAGATATATGATTTTTATATATTTACAGAAGTTTTATGTCTTGGTGCTACAAAGGGAGAAGTGAACTAATTAAGTAACTAATTTAATTTAACTAATTAACTACTCTTTAACTAATCCTAACACTAGCATCCATTCCCACTTGTCGTACACATCTTGAACCAATGCAACACTACTGGGATTACCAAACGCTAATCATTACTGGGTTACCAAGTGTTCCACGCATGCTCGAAGTGGTCGTACTGAGTGTGCTTACTTGGGGGAGTTAACAAGGTGAGAGAGATAACATTAATTAACTAGGAAAAGCATTAAATAACTGTAAATAACATTAAATAAGCTATTCTGAATGTTGCAAGGGTTATCACAAAGTTCATCTTTATTTCTGGCCACAAGGTGTGCTCAAGTACACAATGCTTAAATAAAGATTTGTTCACTTTATGGCTCCTACTACGGGCACTCAGAAATAATTCTAACTCTAAGGAAGGGAAACTGCAAGAGTTCGGGTAAAGGACTAAGACTAACTATGCAAACCAAGCGTGCCCGCCTCTTATTTATAGGCGATGAGGTGGGTCTCGACATTAGATGCCCAATATTGCTTGGTGAGCTCCGATATTGCAACCTCGATATCATAGTTCATCATACCCCCATGACTGAATGAAAACTCATCCTCAAGTTCCTTATAAAATATTGGGAAGGTATGGGATTATTAACTGAATGACAACTAATGGTGACATGGGTGATAGACTCAAAGTTCCTAGTAAATGGATCGATAAATATATTAGAGAATTGGTTTTCATAACCATTATGATGAACATTGTACATAGATGACATCTAGATCCTTATTTGACAGCTTGAAGAGAGAGAGAAGAAAATGAGATGCATTGCTGCTGATGTCGGAATGGTGCATTTCATTATTCATCCATAGCCGCATGACCAAACTTGTTTCTTGCATAAATGCTCTAGCTCCAATCCATCCTGAGTGCTTCCCTTCTATCCTAGTCCATTGTTCATGTGATCGCCATTTGCACATACAACACAGTCATGAATTAGCAAGGATAGATCAGATGCAATGTAGTTGATACCTTGCCCCGATATGAAGTACCCTGTTTGGGTTGTGGGTATGGTAGATACTGGGTTAACTAATAATTACCCAAGGTGTAGGGGTAAGATAGGTAATAGAATGGAAAAATTTATGACAAGGACCCCACGACTAAGAGAAAATCTCTGGTAGAAATAAGGTGGAAATACTAAAGGAGCAAGAAGGATAAGAGAAATAACAACGGTGAAGCCAATAAAATGGATGTCATGGATAGGGATGAAATGAGAAATGATTGATTGCAAAGAATGTTTAAGGGAAAGAACTTAACGATTGTATCATAAAGGAATGTCAGTGGTTCCTCCCCAAAGCAAGCTCATGCCTTTTATGCCCTGATAGACCTGCAAACCAAAGAGTCCATAGGCTCTAGGAATGATGTATCGAACAATGATTAAGAACTTACCCATAAGAAGTGACCAAGGATGAACAATGCCTCAACCAAGATATAGACTGATCATAAAATCGGCAATGAGATTGAATATGGGAAGAAATATGGAAGGAGAGGAGAGAATGGAATGGAATACCAAGAGCAAGGTTGTGTAAATTCCCTTGTGTATTAGATGGTTACAGTAATTGAATAGAATTCATTCCAAATCCAAATTCAAACAAACCACGTTCAGTGACCTCACATTAACACATTTGACCAACCCATCCTCTTGAAGTAACAAGAATGTGCTCATCGAGTCACCACCATTCCAAGGAGAGAAAGATAGAGTAGCAAGAAGCAAGAAAGGGCCTTAGTTAAAGGGAACCTTCAGGCATGGGTAACATGTCTTTCCAATGCCATAACCAGTGCTTGTAGCCCATATTATGTCTAAGGGGTGTGCTTTGAATTCTTACCAATTTTTTTGATGTGAGAACCACACCATGAAAAGAGTTATTTAATTCATTCAAATTCCTGATGTTTGGTCAATGGCGAAATGGTAGAAAAACCATGAAAAGCATCCAAGTACCCAAGAGAATAGCCAGAATAAGTGCATCAAATCCCTTGAAGTCACACCCTTTTCAACCATTGAGTCCTTCCTTGGTTTGAAGAATACCAAGTCACCAATTCATTAATAAGTTTATTTAGAAAAAGGAACAGTACATTTCCAAGACAAGGAAGACCATAGAGTGGAATGGAGGAATGGATGACGTGGACTCATTACCTTTTTTATTAAAAGAACCATATCTTAGTATCAACATTGAAAATCAAAGGTAAAAACCCAACATTAACAATCAACACCATTATAGTACAATCCACCGTCATGAGCACTTATTGTATGATGAATGAAAGTAAATCAAATAAAGAAATAGTAAAAAAAAAATGTGAATGATGGTGTAAAAGAAAAATAAGTATAATTGAAAAGATGTGTAAAACAAAAATATGTAAAAAATACAAAAAGAGCTGAGGGCTTAGAATGGTTAGCATTGGTGGCCATCTCTCCCATGACTAAGTTGGAGGGAGGAGATCCAAAATAATAAGCAAGGTTGTCCACCAACAGAGGTAGTGTTGGTACTGGTTGTTCTAGTCTCATGGAAAAGTTTGGTTTGTTGGACGTTGACCAACAATTTCTTATTCGGGCTCTCAGGTTTGTAAATCATCATGGCCACTGAAGGAAAAGTTGCATGAATAATATAAGGTCCTTCCCACAGCGTTTGAAATTTAGTGCATTGTGGCACATGTGTGGGGTTCCAATAAAGAACCTTATCTCTCAGTTGGTATTTAACTTTTCTAATTTTCAAGTCATGACATTGTTTATTAAAGGCCTTATGCAATTCATTAGATGATAGGGTGGCTAATCGATTTTCATCTAGCAAGTTAAGGTTCATCAACCACTCTTTCTATGCTAGATTAAGGTCAAGGTTGAGATCACATGTTGTAGATAGTGTACGGAGCTCAACTTAAATAGGAAGCATTGGAAGTTTACAGTACACTAACTCATAGGGAGAGTAGTCTATAGGCAATTTCCATGTGGAGTGGTATGCCCAAAGAGCATCGTTCAGTTTGGTGCTCTAGTCTCACTTTTATTTGCTAATGGTTCATGTCAATATTTTTGTAATCTCCCTATTGGTGACTTTGGCTTGACCATTTGCTTGAGGATGATATGGTGTAGTCAGTTTATGCTCGACTCCCAAGCGTTACATCAATTTTCAGAAAGTCACACCTGTAAAGTGTGTACCATTGTCAAAAATAAGTGCACGAGGCATACCAAACCTGTTTACGATTTGCTATTGAACAAATCATGCAGCGGTAGATGATGTACAGTCCATAATAAAGGTTGCTTCTTTCCACTTTGTGAAATAGTCAACAGCAACAATAATGTAGGCTTTTCCATTGGACATTGGTGTAATAGGCCCCATAAAATCAATTCCCCATATGTCGAAGGGTTCTAAAGGTTGAATCTATTATTGTGGACCCTTCATCCTAGCAGTCATTCACCCATCACGTTGGCAGTGCTCACAAGATTGGACGAAATGATAAGCATCCCAGAACAATGTAGGCCAATAATATCCTACAAGTAGGATTTTAATGGCTGTTCATCTCCCTGTGTAATGACCCCCACAAGGGCCCTCATGAGCATCTTGGAGAACTCGTACTTGATCTACATTGGAAACACACCATCGAGACATACCTTATAAAGGTGCTTGTTGATTTTCATGAAATATTTGGCTCGGTATAGAAACTATTGTTTCTTTTTAACGTCTAACTCTTATGGTGTTTCTTGTGTAAGGAGATAGGTAAGAATGCTACTATACCAATTTATTTCCATGGTTAATTGGCTATTTACTATACCTACAAAGAGAAATTCATCAGGAAAGTGATCAGAAAGTGGATATTCATCCTTTTTGTTGTCCCATCTCAACCGAGATAAATGATCAGCAACAATGTTCTCAGTTCCTTTATGATCTATCATCGTAAGATTGAAATCTTGTAAGATTACAAGCCATCGTATGATGTGAGGGCTCACCGTTGGTTTATTCAGTAGGAATTGAATTGCACTATCATCTATGTGTACAAATACCTTATAGTCAAATACATAGTGCCTAAACTTATCTAGTGCAAACACCACAGCCATTAACTCCTTTTTTGTCGTGGTGTACTTAAGCTGTGCACCAGCAATACTTCAACTTGCACAATGGATGTAATAGGGTCATTTCTAGTCATCTAACTTCATGAGTACAACTTCTAAGGCAAAGTTGGACATGTCAGTCATTATATGAAATGGCTTGGACCAATCAGGAGCTTGTAAAATGGGTGTTTCTATAAGCTTCTACTTCAAAGTTTGGAAAGCTAGTTCACATTCCTTGGTCCATGCAAAAGGTACATCCTTTTTTGTTAGTTCAACCAATGGTTTTGCAACCTTTGAAAAGTTCTCTATGAATCTTCTATAATAGCCAATGTGTCCAAGGAATGATCAAATGTCTTTTACAGTTTCGGGTTGGTATGTAATTCCTTGGATGAATTTGATCTTTTCGAGGTCTACCTCTATCCCTATTTGTGAAATCTTATGCCCTAATACTACGCCTTCTTGGACCATTAAATGGCTTTTTTACTAGTTGAGCCTTAAGTTGGTTTCAACACATCATTTCAGTACCTGCTCTAGTCAATCTAATGCTTGTTCAAATTCTTCTCCGTAGGTAGAGAAATCATCCATGAAGACCTTTACACCATTCCCTATTTGCTACTAAAAGATACTTAGAACCAAACATTGAAATGTTGCAGGAGCATTGCACAAGCCAAACGACATCTATTTGTATGCAAATGTCCCCCAAGGAGTTGTGAACATGGTCTTAGCTTGGTCTTCTAGTGTTATTTGGATTTGGTTGTATCCACTGTACCCATCTAAAAACTATAGTGGTGATGCCCTGTAATGGTGTCTAAGACTTGGTTGATGAATGGCAATGGAAATTCATCTTTGAATGTTGCCATGTTTAGTAGCCTAAAGTCTATACACACCCTCCATTTACCTCCCTTTTTGGGCACAATAACTAATGGACTAACCCATTCACTATCAACAATGGGGTAGATGAACCCAGCTTTTAGAAGTTGTTCAATTTCTTCTTTAGCCACCTTCTTCAGCTTTGGGTTCAATTGCCTCTGCGGTTGTCATCAAGGCTTCATGGAGGGGTTAGTGTAAATCCTATGTTGGCATATCCTAGGGTCTATTCCAGTTAATTCAGGATATGACCAAGTAAAGGCTTTCGACCATTTTTTCATCATTTTTAGTAGTCTCTCTTTTTGTTGCGAAGTGAGCTTAGCATTAATAATTATCAGTTTTCCATTTTTGAGAAATGTATACTCCATACCAATGGGCAATGTTTTTAACTCAAGGGGCTCTTACTTAAAGTTTTCAGGGATTTCCAACTTCCCCTAGTTGATATTTTCAATCTCAAGACTTGGAAGTTGGTGATGAACTTGCTCTAATGTGTCTATGCTATCGATGTAAGCACAAGTCAAACCCTCAATTGGTTCCATGCATATAGCTGAATTACTCTCTTGGTCAGCTATTAGCCATTGGGTGCCTTCCTGTCTTATGGCTACTTCATATAGGCATCTTTATATATTAGTTACTTGTGCACACTAGTTGCATGCGGGCAATGTTAAACGTTGTATGAACCAGAACTTCTGTATGCAATTACACCTTGTGTCACTGTATGCAATGCATGGAACTTTCTTCTTCTTGATTTTTCCAAACGTATTTTCCTTTGATATCTCTAGGGAAAGATCACATATTCCTAGGTGTGCATCAATTGTGCTTAGCCATGCTCTTGCCATTATGATTGGAAAGTCCTCCTTACATTTATTGACCTGAATCACTAGGAAGTCATCTGGATACAACCATTCACAAACAGTGGTGACGATGTCCTCCACTAGTCCTAATGGGATAGTGATGGACTGGTCGGCTAGCTCTAAATATATGTTACTCTTTTTTCAGTGGATGCAGGTTCCAAGCTTTATACATTTCTTGAGAGATTAAGTTGACACTAGAACCTGAATACAAAAGAGCTTTGCAAGGTTCATTCCCAGCGATTTGTAAATATATAAGAGGATTCCCAGGATTAGAGAATTTCCTAGGAAGATGGCCAACCTTAATCCAATTGGTAATGGCATGCGTCAACATGACCATGTGCGTTTGATGTGGCCTTTGGTTTGAAGGGAGTTCCAAAGTTTCGAATGATGGTGAGGCCTTTCGAGAGTTAGCCACTTGTGACTACAAGGACTTGGTTGGATTGTTGGTCCTAAAGAAAGGTCTCTTCTTTACATGGTTGTCTGAACCAATAGTAGGATGAGGATTAATAGCCCTTGTAGCATTACGTTGTTGCAACTAGGCAGGGAGCTCACCTTGCATGGCTGGAGCAGGTGGTAATGGAGTTAAGGGTGGAAGAGATGCAGTTGGATGAGAATGATGGTACGTTTGCGGAACATCACCCCTAGGAGAAGGAGTTCTATAATACTCATGGGCTTGGTAGTGAGGCTGGGGAGTAACGTGACCAGTAGAGTCACATGGAGAGATCGGCTACTACACGTAGTATCCATACGGGTCAAGTTGACGACAAGGGTACTGTTGATGTGATGGTGGCATTCCCCATGATTGTGGGTGCTACCACTATTGGTACTACTCATTTGGTTGTGGTGGAGTTCCACTTGGATAATATGTTAAGGGTTGGTGAAACTATCTTGGGTTACCTTGGGGATAAGGTAACCTTTGGGGTGTTTACCTTCTATTTAATCGTGGGTTGAGTGCATACACCCCAGACTCTTGTAGATGTGAGATTATAGAACAACAACCCTTAGGATGGTCATATTGCCATATCTCACATCCACCACCATTGTTTGTATCTGAATCCACAACCTCTTCGATGATGGAAACTTTGCCCTTACCTTTGTTACGTGCATATTCAGTTTCTTTCTTTTTCCTCCATTCTCAGTCACTACCTGGTTCCCTAGATTCCTCTACTATTTTGAGAATGATTTGAAATCTATTATCTAGGGAGTCCCACATTTGGTCCACCTTTGCCAATACTTCTGATGCAAGTTTTTGAATGGGCAAAGTTTTCCTATTCACCATCTCTTCAAGTGGTGACCTTTCTTCATCCTCACAAAATCTAAGTCCCTTCTTTCGAAGGGAAGGATCTTTGTTATATTCTTCTACACTCTCTCTTTTCCTTAACTCACCTTCCTCTTTAGCAACTTGCTTCAATAATCTTTGTACTTGATGGACCCTAAGCTCAAATAGCCTTCCTTGGGCATAAGTCCCAACGGTTCTTCACGTTTTGTGCCTAATCCCATCTACGAGATGGCATAGTTGTTCCCTTTGTGAGTAACCATGGCCTAGGCAACAATGTAACAATGCTTAATATCAGCCCATGGTAGCATCTAAGGGTTCATGTCCTCCTTGTTTCCATCCTTGGATTTGCTTCCACAAGTTGGACACTTGGGAGTACATTTGATACTTATCATTGAACAGCTCTAACATGGTTCTCCATCGGTGAATAGACTCTAGTTCTAAGGATCAATATCAGCTCTCCACTTCCTTGATGAATGTCAATGGAAACAACTTGAGTTTTTGCCACTCATTTTTTATATTTTGCAAGATACATGCATCATGAAATGCTTGCAAATGATTTTGAGGACCAGCGTTGTATCCCCCTTCAAATCATGGAATATTGTTCATGTCTAATCTTTTGATCCTACTATCTTTTTGGTCCCTTGTTGGGATTCTAACACCCTTAGTTATATCTATCATACTTTAGATCGCGAGTAGGGGTTCATCGTGATCGTACTATCTATGGCATCTATGATGCCTATGTTGTTCCCTACTCTTCCTTCTTTCATGATGAGTTTCTGTAGAATGCCCTCATCCCCTTTCTTGGTTGCTTTGTCTATGATTCCTGTTTCGCTTACCATTATCCTCAAGGTCTTTTCCTTTGTGACTGCATCTACATCCTAAAGGAGAGGGTGAAGGAGATGATGAAGGTGAAGAAGAAGAAGGACCATCACCATGATGGTGCCTGCTTCCTTCTCTTCGGTGATCACGGCCTTGATCACGATTACGATCAAAATGTCCATCTTTGTCATGTGTTTGTGTTTCTTTTTTAGACCCTTTGTGTCCATCAGTACCAAAATCTAGGTTATGGATAGTTGATTGAAGATTCTGATATACAACCCCTTGACCAAAGTCAATGGGAGGAACATCATTATTTGGAAGACCTCCTGAGGCAAGTTCACCACCCTCATTTTTACTTATGACATACAGGAAATTTTGAGACAACTTTCCCGTCATGGATTCATAACGTCTCTCTTGTTGTAGATCCATTTGATGTTGTGCCTCCATGGGTCGATACTCTCTCGAGTCATGATCATGCACAATGTACTCTACCTGTAAGTGCTGCATACCAATTCATGTGAGAGCATGAAGAAGCATGCCCAGGACTGAGTGATCGGGAGGTAACACTATGTTACCTTCTAAATCACACCAATGCAGTTGTTCATCCTAGTGGAGGATAAAGGTAAAGTTTGGTATATACTCATCGGGATGAACGTATACCACATCAAACTATTAGGGCACTGGTGGGTCATCATGTGTATAACACCTCCGATTGTTCCCTGTATCAAACCTAGGTAGTGAAACACTCTCATAAGAAGAAGGAGACATAATTTTCTATTCAGTGTGCAATACTTTTTAGCTCAATAATTGTAAGATAACCAACCCTAAAGGTTCGTTCCAAATATGGGAATATTTCCTAGGTTCTAGCTAGCACACAAACAACAAAGTCCCTAGCAATGGTGCCAATGATGAGTGGTGAGGTATCCCTATGCTCAACCATATGAATACAAGCGTACATGCACAATTCGATTGAATTCCAAGGACTAAGTGTTTATGCGCTTTCACAGAACCTGGACGAGTTAGTCAATCATTGTCTTCCCAAGCTTACTTATATAGCATAATTGTATGGTTAAGTAAACTTGAGGTATATGATTTTTATATATTTTCTAATTTTTTATGTCCTGGTGCTACAAAGGGAGAAGTGAACTAATTAAGTAACTAATTTAATTTAACTAATTGACTATGCTCTAACTAATCCTAACACCAGCATCTGTTCCCACTTTCCGTACACACCCTGAACCAATGCAACACTACTAGGATTACCAAACGCTAATCGTTATTGGGTTACCAAGTGTTCCACGCATGCTTGAAGTGGTGGTACTAAGTGTGCTTACTTGGGGGAGTTAACAAGGTGGGAGAGAGAACATTAATTAACTAAGAAAAGCATTAAATAATTGTAAATAACATTAAATAAGCTATTCTAAATGCTGCAAGAATTGTCACAAAGTTCATCTTTATTTCTGGCCACAAGGTATGCTCAGGTACACAATGTTCACATAAAGATCCGTTCACTTTATGACTCCTATTGCGGGCACTCAAAAATAATTCTAACTTTGAGTAAGGAAAACTACAAGAGTTTGGGTAAGGGATTAAGACTAACTATGCACACCAAGTGCACCTACCTCTTATTTATAGGCGATGAGGCAGGTCCCGACATCGGATGCCCAATATCACTTGGTGAGCTCCGATATCGCGAACTTGATATCGCGGATGCGATATCACGACCCTGATATCGCGGTTCATTAGAACTCAATATACCTCATCCTCAAATCCATATCAAATAAGATGAGATTCTATAAATGCATTTTCTATGTTTAGTTCATTCCCTATTAAGAAGATCTTGAAATGAGATGATAAAGATCATCCTCATGATTTTCTAGTTTTATGCTTATCTTCCAAAATCTATTGTTGGAAGATTAAGCCCTATATAATTGTAGCATCATATGATCAACAATAAGAGAAATTCACAAAAGTGTGTGTTTGTTCTAACTTAGTTTCTTACTTCTTTCTATATTAGATCATAGATCCAAGGCCTTTTAGGTTTTTCAAGAGCCAAAGAGGAAGACCCTGCTAATTGAAAAGAAGCTAGATATAGCCCTGCATTGTCAACCATCTATGTAAATATCTCATTTTAGGTTTCACCTAGATTCCACTATTGACCTTGGATTTTGCTTAGGGTTTAGACCCTATTTTGGAAATTTTTGTCATGTGAGGGTTTTTAACTATATTTTTGTTAAGTAGATAGAAAACGTTTCTTGCAATGCTTTACTTTTGGATTTTTAAAACATTAGATATATATACTTTTGATTTACATGTGATTTAGTTTAGTTTGGTTTGTTCAACAACTATTTGATGAAATGCTTTGTGATTCTATTCTACCAAATTTGATTTATTTTCTACATATATTTGAGAATCAATCTAATTATATTGATTTTGTCATGTATGCAATGTAAGGAAATATGATGTGATTGGGCCAATGATTCACCATTAAGGATGATGAGTTACCATTTGACTTGATGACTAAATGAAGGAGACTAGACAAATAGATATTTGTCTAAATATTTTACTTTCTAACTAAGGAACAATCTTTTCTAACTTAACAATGGTTTTTGTATATTTATCTATCTATCTTGATCAAATTTTACTTCTTTTAGATCTATTTTTCTTCTACTAAATTTTTGGACCTTAGAACTAGGGTTTTAGACCATAATTTCATTTTTGAGGCTTGAGAGCACTCTAGATAATGATAACTGAAAAGATAAAGTTGCTCAACTTACCAATGCCAATTGAACTACATCCTCCATTCTATGTTTTAATCTATTATGACCTCATCACAAGGTTGTAATAGCTAATAACATTACCATGCATTGCCACATGTCATTTTAAGCAACTTTTGTAAAGTGATCCCTTGCCTATTAGCTTTTGAAAATTATAAAAATGATCACAAATGTAGCTTCTAAAAATTTCCAAAGTGTCTGAAAATTTGAAACAACAACTAATCACATTTTTATGATTTTTAGATGATTAGAATACCTTAGGATTTTAGATTTTATTTTTAATCATTTCTGCAGTTTTTGTAACTAACATAGAAGTTTTGTTTTAAATCTTAATAGAATCTAGTAGCCATTTTCATCTCTATTTTGGGAATAATATCCTTTTAATCATTTTTATAGTTTTGGCATTTTTTCTTAGCATAAACTATTTCAAAAAATGTGGATTTTAGACTCATTAATCTTTGGCATTTGATTCCATTTTGGTTTATTAAGTGATTTGGACATGTTTCCCATCACACAAGGTTTGGTTTTTGGATTGTATTTAGTATTAATGTTTGTTGGATTTTCATTATACTTATGCAAGTTACATTTCTTGGTAAATATCAATACTAATATTTTACCTATTTTTGGCAATGCTTCTCCAAGTTGCATTTCTCAATAAGTAGAGTTTATTTGGTTTTGATAATATTTTGGATTTGGTGTGGTGGTAAATCCTTTTTATATATATTGATAATATTTGATTATTTAATGTTTGGCTATTATTATAGGTTTTTATAACTTTGTACATTTTGATGTTTGGTACTAACTCTTTGGATGTAACTACCCCTATGCAAGTCCTTCTAGTTATCAATGCTTACTTTCAAAATCCTTAAAGGAGTATTTGTAGTTTTCTTTTCCTACTTAGCCATAAGACTAACCTCCCCTTTTGTGTTGTTCCTTTTAGGTGATTTAGTTAGTTATGAGGATGATGAAATAGATGGAGAAGTCAATTATTAAATTTAGATTTTTATGCATTCTTTTAGTACTTATTTAAGTTGTCAAATGGTTGTAATTTGGTAAGTTTTAATAGTAAGCTACTATTTTTGTACTATGTAATGCCCTTTGGTTGGCTATATATATTTTATACTTGCCTATCTTTAACGCATGCCTAAATTTGACATGCTAACTTATTTGAGTAGCATTTGTATTTTTATGTAAATATTTTTTTCACAAGAGTCCAATCCTTTAATGATAATTGATTATGTTTGTTTATGATGCAACTAAGTTTGTTGTTTTTGTTATATACTTTTTATTGAAATTTAGATTGGACATTAGGTCTTCAAATTATTTTGTAATGAATAGGTTATGTTTTCTACACAAGGATCTATTGGCACTATTCACACATTATTTATTTGTTTATTACATTTTTTGTACCCTTATATGCCTACTTACAAATACCTATTATCTTCCTATTACATTTTCTTTGCATCCTTCAAATTTTCTTAAGTTGTAATTTATTTTTATTAGCAATGCCTTTCTAGCATCAACCCATATTTTTAACACGATTGTCATCCTTAGCATGTCCTAGGAGTCTTGGGAAATGTATGTTTATTTGTTATAGTCTAAAATTACAAGTTCCTACAAATTGTAGTTAATCACAATATAAAACTATGGATTATAGTTACATGTATTCTATTCAAAATATTTGAATTTATAATTTTTTAAGTTGGGTAGCAAGTTGTAAGTCAATGTGTATCTCAGGAGGCTACAATTTTAAGATTGTAGAGAAACAACGAAGAAAAATTATATATATTACTAGTGCACAATAGCTACGAGTTACCATCTAGTCATAGTTTAGGATTGCGATGTGGCTATGAGCTATAGTCACTTGTAGTTTGGAAAAAAAAAACATTTATCAAAAAGAGTGGGGTTTTTAAAAGAAAGATTAATCATTAGGGAAGTTGAAGGATCATTCTAAATGTTATAAAAGAATGAATGCGGTCAAACATTGTCTGCTAATTACATATTTTCCAATTCATAACTAAGGGTGAGCCTCAATTAAATAAGTTGAGCATTGTGAATTATGAGTAAGTGATTGTTGTCTTGATGATCCCCCTTGTGTTGTGAGAGTGGAGTGAGGGCTTAATTGGTTGATTGTATATCCTTGGGTATAAGTTGCTTCTATTTATGCATGATATCCTCTTTTCATTAAGTAAGAATAAAGTTCTCTTTCTTTTTTTCATTCAATTATGAGTTTGTTTTGGATCTATGACTATTGACTGATCTTGGATGGAATTAAAGGGAGCTTCTTATCATTTGCACGTCTCATAAAGAGGATGATGGCTCAAGCTTGATGAATTATTATAAACAAGGTATTTCCTCATATGCCAAGTGGATGGTAAAGTGCTTAACTAATATTAAGCCTTGAAAACTTCTTTTTCGTAAGCACATCCAAATGGGTAACCCTAGAGGTATTGGTTACTAACAAATATTCATTTTCTAAATTATATTCTTTTTCTTAAAGATATAACTATCTCAAGATCTATTGCCATAAAACACATCTGAAGGTCTTGGAGTTTTATTATTGATTTTTTAGGACTTTAAGAAATTCACAATTTTTACTTTAATGCTTGATGAGTTATCTCTTTGGTGGCTTCTCATTAATAATAAATCATGTGCTATTAAGTAACCATGTCATGATATAAGCTTGGCATTATCCCTCTTTCATCTCTTTCTATGTATAATCAATACATTATTTGGTCTAGGTTCCAAATTCAATATGACAGTAATGCCTCTAAAAAGTTCACATTTTTTATTTTTATAAAATTATCTTTTGCATATTTTAAACAAAACTCTAATAATGATCTTCTTGATTTTTCATAGATCAATTGATGAGAGTGGTTACTCTAGCAGTTACTTTAGCAGTTATTCTAATTATTAGAGCGGTTACTCTAATTATTAGAGTAGTTGCTCCCAAGCCTATAAATACAGTGCCCAGGTGCACAATTGGGAAGAAGTCTTTTAGCAGTCAAGTAGTGAAACTCTTATAGTCTGTTTGAAAGTTAGAATATTTTCCAAGTGCTTGCAATAGGAGGTCTAACTGTGGAAGGATCTTTATTCGAGCATTGTGTACCTGAGCACACCTTGTGTACGGTAATAAAGACAAGCTCTTCGATTCATCCTTGCAGCACTTGAGATTTGTTTTCTTATGCATTTCTTTTATTTTATTTTATTTTATGCACTTTACATTTCTATTATTAGCACAACAATTCATTTTTATCAGTTAAGCAAATCATTAAATTACACAAGCATGACCACTTGAAGCATACGTGTAATGCTTGGTAACCCAGCAACAATTAGTGTTTGGTAATCCCAGTAGTGTTGCACTAGTTTAGGATGTGTATGGTAAGTGGGAACGAATGCTGGTGTTAGGATTAGTTAGAACTTAGTTACTGAGGAGTTAAGTTAAATTAGTCACTTAGTTACCTCTCTCCTTCCCTACTAGCGCAGGACATAAAAACATAAAAGTTATAAAAATCATATGCCTCAAGCTTACTTAACCATACAATCATGACATACAGGTAAGCTTGGGAAGACAATGATCAACCAACTGGTCCTTGTTCCACAAGGGCGCATAAGCACTTAGTCCTTGGAATTTGACCGAATCATCCGTGAAATGCTCGTATTCCTATGGTTGAGTGTAGGGATACCTTGCCACTCATCATTGGCACCGTTTCTGGGGACTTAGTTGTTTGTATGCTACCTAGAATATAGGAAATCATTCACATCATTGAAAAAAACCCTTATGGTTGGTTGAGAAAATAATAAATAAGAATACATTACACACTAATCAGACAAGTATGTCTCATTCTTCGTACAAAAGCGCTTCACCACCTAGGTCTGAAATAGGAAATAGTTGGTGGCGTAATACACATGACATTGATCCGCTAGTCCCTTAACAAGTTCGAGTGGTATATATTCATCTTGATGAGTATATACCAGACTTCACCTTTATCCTCCATCAAGACAAAAAACTACGTTGGCGAGACTTAGAAGGTAACATAGTGTTACCTCCTGATTGTTCAATCCCAAGCATGATTTTTTGTGCTCTCACACAAATTGGCATGCTACACTTACATGTAGAATATGTTGTGCAAGACCATGACTTGAGAGAATACAGTCCCATAGAGGCACAACATCAAAGACACTTGCAAAAGGAGAGACATCATAAGTCTTTGAAGGGTAAGTGGTCTTAGGGTGCCCCACATGTCTTAAGCAAAAATGAGGGTGGTGAACCTACCTCAAGCAATTTCCCACACAATGATGTTCCTCCCCTTGACTTTGGCTAAGGGGTTGTGTATCAGGACCTTTATTCCACTATTCATAACCTAGGTTATGATACCCACGGGCACAAAGGATTCAAAAAAGGGACATGAACTCATGATAAAGGTGGAAATTATGATCGCAATCATGATTGGGGTCGAGACCATAGAAGAGAAGGTAGCAGACACTATCATGGTGACAATTCTCCTTCTTCTTCATCTTCATCATCTCCTTCACCCTCTCCTTCAGTATCCCGAATGTAGTCATAAGGAAAAAGACCATGGGGATAAAGGTAGGCAAAGTGAAAGTCATAGACGAAACAACCAGGAAAGGGGACGAGGGCACTCTAGAAAGTCATGACATAGAATAAGGGAGAGTAGGGAACAACGTAGGCATCATAGAGGCCATGGATGAGACAATCACGATGAACCCCTCCTCACTACTCGAAGTATGTTGGACATAACTGAGGTTGTTAGAATTCCAACAAGGCATTAGAGAGACAGTAGGATCAAGAGATTAGATATGAACAACATCCTATGATTTCAAGGGGGATACAACGCTGATCCTCAAAATCATTTACAAGCATTCCATGATGCATGTGCCTTACAGAACATAGAGAACGAATGGCAAAAAATTAAGTTGTTCTCATGGATATTAGTTAAAGAAGTGGAAAGATGGTACCGATCTTTAGAACTGGAATCCATTCGTAGGTGGAGTACTATGTTAGAACTATTTAATGACAAGTACCAAATGAACTCCCAAGCGTCTAACTTGCAAAAGAAAATCCAAGGCTGGAAACAAGGAGGGCATGAACCCTTAGATGCTGCCATGGGATGATATTTTCCACTATTACATCATTTTTTTGGCCATGGTTATTCGCAATGGGATCAATTGCATCATCTTGTGGATGGGCTTCGGCATGAAACGAGAAGAACCCTTGGGACTTATGCCCAAGGAAGACTATCCAAGCTTAGGTCCCTTCAAATTCAAAGATTATTGGAGCAAGTTGCTAAGGAAGAAGGTGAGCTATGGAAGAGTATAACTGAGATCCTTCCCTTCGGAAGAGGGGAGTAAGATTTTGTGAGGATGAAGAAGAGTCACCACTCGAAGAGATGGTGAATAGGAAAAATTTACCTATCCAAAGGATGACATCAGAAGTTTCGGCAAAGGTAAACCAAATGTGGGATTCCCTAGACAATAGATTTCAAACTATTCTTAAAATAGTATAGGAGTCTAGAAAGCAAGGTAGTGATTGCGAAAAAAGAAAAAAGAGAGAAGCTAAACATGCACATAACAAGGGTAAGGGCAAAGTTGCCATCATTGAAGAGGTTGTGGATTCAGAAATAGACAATGATAGTGGATGTGAGATATGTCAATATGACCATCCTAAGGGATGTTTCCCTATAGTCTCCCATCTGTAGGAGTCTAGGATGTATGCACTCAACCCACGATTAAACAAAAGGTAAACACCCCAAAGGTTACCTTATCCTCAAGCTAACCCAAGGCAATTCCACCAACCCTTAACATATTATCCTAGTCAAACTCCACCACAATTGATTAAGAAATATCAACAGTGGCAACACCCACACTCATGGGAAATGCCACCACTAAGGCAACAGTATCCTTACCAGCAACATGACCCATATGGATATTACATGCAGCAACCAATCTCCCCACGTGACTCTACTGGTCACGTCACTCCTCAACCTTACTACCAAGCCCACAAGTATTATGGGACTCCCTCTTCTAGAGGTGATATTATATAAGCATATCATCCTTCTCATCTGGTTGCATCTCTTCCACCAATAACTCTACTACCACTTGCTCCTGCGATGCAAGGTGAAATCCCTACCCAGCCATAGCAGGATAACACCACGAGGGCTACTAACTCTCAACCTACTATTGGTTCTAACAACCACATGAAGAAAAGACCTTTCTTTAGAACCAACAATCCAACCAAGCTCTTGTGATCACAAGCGGTTGATTCCTTAGATGCCTCAGTATCAATCAAAATTTTGAAGCCCCCTTCAACCTAATCACCGCACTCAACACATATGGTTATGCTAACACATGTCGTCACCAATTGGATCAAAGTTGGCCACCTTCCCAAGAAATTCTCTGATCCTGGGAGTCCTATGATGTACTTACAAATTGTTGGAAATCTGTCGTGCAAGGCTCTTTTGGATTCAGGTTCTGGTGTCAACTTGATTTCTCAAGAAATATACAAGGCTTGGAACCTACCTCCATTGAAAAAGAGCAACATCCATTTAGAGTTGACTGACCAGTCCATCACTATCCCATTGAGACTGGTGGAAGACATTGTTACCACTATTTGTGGGTGGTCATACCTAGCTAACTTCCTAGTGATTTAGGTGAACAATGGTAAGGGGGACTTCCCAATCATAATGGGAAGAGCATGGCTAAGAACCATTGATGCATGCCTAGGAATTTTTGATCTTTCCCTAGAAATATCAAAGAAAAATATATTTGGAAAGATTGAGAAGAAGAAAGTTTCATTCATCACATATAGTGACACAGGGTGTAATTGCATGCAGAGGTCATAGTTTGTGCAAAGTTTAGCATTGCCTGCATGCAATTAGTGTGCACAAGTGATTAACATACAAAGATGCCTGTATGTAATAGCCACAAAACAAGAAGACACCCAGTGGTTGATAACTGATCAAGAAAGCAGTTCACTCATATGCATGGAACCAACTAAGGGTTTAACTTGTGCTTACATTGATAGCATAGATGCATTAGAGCAAGTCCACCGCCAACTTCCAAGTCTTAACCTTGAAAATATCAACTGGGGTGATGAGCGGCATGATCCGATCAAATTCCAAGGACTAAGTGCCTATGCGCCTTTGTGGAACAAGGACGGGTTGGTTGATCGTTGTCTTCCAAAACTTACTTGTATGTCACGAGTGTATGGTTAAGTAAGTTCGAGGCATATGATTTTTATAGCTTTTATGTTTTTATGTCCTACTGCTAACAGGGGAGGAGAGAGAGAGAGATAACTAAGTGACTAATTTAACTTAACTATTGATTAACTAGGCTTTAAACTAATCCTAACACCAGTATCCATTCTCACTTGTCGTACACATCCTAAACCAGCGCAACACTACTAGGATTACCAAACGCTAATCATTATTGGGTTACCAAGTGTTACACACATGCTCAAAGTGATCGTACTATGTGTGCTAATAAGAAAAATGTAAAGTGCATAAAATAAAATAAAATAAATGCAGAAGAAAATAAAATAAAAGAAATAAGCAAGAAAAAAAATCTCAAGTACCACAAGGATGAATCCAAGAGCTCATCTTTATTGTTGTACACAATGCTCGAATAAAGATCCATCCACACTTAGACCTCCTACTACAGGCACTTGGAAAATACTCTAACTACAAAAGTTTCACTACTTAACTCCTAAAAGACTTCTAAAAGGCTTCCCTTGAAAGACTTCCTTCCAAGACTCTCCTCTCTAAATTGTGCACCTAGGCACTGTATTTATAGGCTTAGGAGCAACTACTCTAATAATTAGAAAAACTACCACTCTAATTTTAGAGAAATTGCTACTCTCATCATACCCCCACAACTGAATGAAAACTTGTCCTTGAGTTCCTTACAAAATATTGGGAAGGTATGGGATTATTGACTAATTGACAATTGACGGTGGAATGGGATGACATACTCAACGTGCCCAATGAATGGGTCAATAAGCATATTACAACATTAGTGTTTATGACCATTGTGGTGAACAGTCGTACATAAATGACATCCAAGCCTTTATTTGACAGCTTGTAGAGAAAGAGAGAGAAAGAAAATGAAGCATGTTGCCGCCAATGCTAAGATTGCACCTTCTGTTGTTTATCCATAGCCACACCACCAGACTTTCTCCTTTTGTAAATGCTCTAGTTTCGATCTATCCTAAGTGCTTCCTCCAAGCCTAGTCCATTGTTTGTATGATCACCATCTGCACACACAACATAGTTACAAATGAGAAAGGATAGATAAACCACAATGTAGTTCATACCTTTCCTCGATATGAAGTGCATTGGCAAAGTTGTGGTTATGGCAAAAACTAGTTTGAAGATTTGTCACTGGCAACTACCCAAAGTGTAGGGGTTAGGCAATTAGTAAAATGGAAAAAAATTGAAAACTTTGTGCCAGGGCCCCCACAACTAAGAGCGAACCCCCAGTAGCTATAAGATGAAAAAATATGAGGAACAAGAAAAATATGAGAAAAAAATAACAACGGCAACACCAATAAAATGGATGTCATGGATGGGGATGAAAAAAAAGATGATTGATTGTAGGAAATGTTTAAGGAAAAGAACTTAATAATTGCACCAAAAAGGAATGCCAGTGGGTCCTCCCCAAAGTAGGCTCATGCCTTTTATGCCCTCACAAACCCACAAACCAGAGAGTCCATAGTCTCTAGGAATGTCATTTGGAAGCAAGAGTTAAAAAATTACCCATAAGAATTCACCAAAGAAAAACAATGCATCAACCCAGAATAGGCTAATGATAAAACTAACAATGAGGTGGAAAATGGGAAGAAAGATGGAGAGGAGAGAATGGAATGGAATCCTAATAACAAGGTTGTGTAAAGCCCCTTGTGTATTTTATGGTTAATGTAACTAAGTAGAACTCATCCCAAATCCAGAATCAAACAAACCACATCCAGTGACCTTGCATCAACACACTTGACCAATCCATCCACTTGAAGCAATAAGAATGCTTCCACAAAGAGTCACAACCATTCCGAAGAGAGTGAGATGGAGAAGTAGGAAGCGAGAAAGGGCCTTAGTTAGAAAGAACCTTTAGGCATTGGTAACATGTCTTTCCAATTCCATAACCAATGCTTGTAGCCCATATTGCTTTATTATGCCTAAGGGGTGTGCTTTGAATTCTCACACCCTTTTTATTTTCCTTTTTTTTCTTTTGCGTGAGAACCACACCATGCAAAAACTTATTTTTATTCACTTGACTTCCTGATTTTTGAACAATGTCAGAATGGTGGAAAACCCAAGAACAAACATCTAAGCACCCAAGAGAATGGGCAGCACAAATGCATTGAATCCCCTTGAAGTCATACCCTTTTCATCCTTTGAGTCCTTCCTTGGTTTGAAAAATACCCAGCCACCAATTCATTAAAATTTTACTTAAAAAAAGGGACTGTATAGTTCCAAGCCAAAGGAGACCATAAAGTTGTATGGATAAGTGGATGGTGTGGACTCATTGCCTATTTTACCAAAAATAAACCATTCCTTAATATTATCATCATAATTCAAAGGTAAAAACCAAACATTAGCAATCAATATGATATAATTCAATCCACCATCATGAGCACTTATTAGATGATGAATAAAAGTAAATCAAGCAAACAAAGAAATAGTAAAAACATGAATGATGGTGTAAAACAAAAATAAGAAAAGTTGAAAGAATGTGTAAAACAAAAATATGAAAAAAAATGAAAAAGAACTGAGGGCCTAGAACAATTAGCATAGGTGGCCATCTCCCCCACAACTAAGTTGGAAGGAGGAGATTTGAAATAGTGAGCAAGGTTGTCCACCAAGAGAGGTAGCATGTGTAGAGGCTATCCTAAACTCATGGAAAGGTTTGGTTTGTTGTACATTGACCAACAGTTTCTTGTCTGGGCTCTTAGGTTTGTCTATTGTCATGGCCCCTGAAGGGAAAGTTGCATAAATAATATAAGGTCCTTTCCACAGTGTTTGAAATTTAGTACGTTGTGGCACATGTGTGGGATTCCAGTAGAGAACCTTATCTCCTAGTTGATATTTAACTTTCCTAATCCTTAGGTCATGACATTGTTTAGTGAATGCCTTATGAAACTCGTTAGATGACAAGGTAGCTAGTCGATTTTCATCTAGCAAGTTAAAGATTACTAAGCGTTGTTTCTATGCTAGATCAAGGGCAAGGTTGAGGTCACATGCCATGGATAGTGTACGAAGGTAGCCAGTATGCCCAAGGAATGATCGAATATCTTTGATAGTTTCCGGTTGACGGGTAATTCCTTGGATAACTTTGATTTTCTTGGGATCTACCTCTATCCCTATGTGTGAGATTTCATGCCCTAGTACTATGCCTTCTTGGACCATCAAATGGCTTTTCTACCAGTTGAGCTTCAAATTGGTTTCTACACATCTTTTTAACACTTGCTCTAACTGGTCCAAGGCTTGATCAAAGTTTGCTCCATATGTGGAGAAGTCATCCATAAATACCTCCACACCATTTACTATCTGCTATTGGAAGATGCTTAGAACTAGTCATTGAAATGTTGTAGGGGCATTGCACAAGCCAAACGACATCTATTTGTATGCAAATGTTCCCTAGGGATTGGTGAACATAGTCTTGGCTTAGTCTTCTAGGGCTATTTGTATTTGATTATATCTGCTATATCCATCCAGAAAATTGTAGTAGCGATGCCCTACGATGGTGTCTAAGTCTTGGTCAACAAATGGCAATGGAAAGTGATCTTTGAATGTTGCCAAATTCAGTAGCCTGAAATCTATGCACACCCTCCATTTGCCTCCCTTTTTAGGCACAATAACTAAGGGGCTAACCCATTCGCTAACCCATTTACCTTCCTTAACTACTTGCTTCGGATTTGGGTTCAAACACCTTTGTGGTTTTCTTCGAGGCTTCATGGAGGGGTCGGTGTAAATCCTATGTTGGCATATCCTAGGATCTATTCTAGTTAATTTGGGATATGACCAAGTGAAGGCTTTTGACCATCTATTTATTACCTTTAGCAATTCTTCTTTCTGTTGAGGAGCAAGCTTAGCATTGATAATTACAAGTTTTCCATTTTTAAGCAACGTGTATTCCATATCGATGGGTAATGGTTTCAGCTCGAGGGGCTTGTACTTAAATTTCTCAAGGATCTCCAACTTTTCCTAGTTGACATTTTCAAGGTTAAGACTTTGAAGTTGGTGGTGGACTTGCTCTAATGTGTCTATGCTCTTGATGTAAGTGCAAGTCAAACCCTTAGTTGCTTCCATGCATATGAGTGAACTACTTTCTTGATCAGTTGTCAGCCACTGGGTGTCTTCCTATTGTGTGGCTGCTACATATAGGCATCTTTGTATGTTGATCACTTGTGCACACTGATTGTATGTAGGCAATGTTAAACTTTGCACAAACCATAACCTCTACACGTAATTACACCCTCTGTCATTGTATGTGATGCACAGAACTTTCTTCTTCTTGATCTTTCTAAATGTATTTTCCTTTGATATTTCTAAGAAAAGATCGTGGATTCCTAGGTGTGTGTCGATGGTGCTTAGCCATACTCTTTCCATTATGATTGGGAAATCCCCCTACCATTTTTTACCTAAATCACTAGGAAGTTAACTGGGATGACCACCTACAAACAATGGTAACAATGTCTTCCACTGGTCCCAATGGGACAATGATGGACTGGTCAGCCAACTCTAGATGGATGTTGCTCTTTTTTAATGGAGGCAAGTTCTAGGCCTTGTACATTTCTTGAGAAATCAAGTTGACACTAGAACCTAAATCCAAAAGAGCCTTGCATGGAACATTTCTAGTGATTTGTAAGTACATTAGAGGACTCCCAGGATTAGAGAATTTCTTGGGAAGGTGGCCAACTTTGATCTAATCGGTGACTGCATGTGTTAGCATGACTGTATGTGTTGAGTGTGGTGGTTGAGTTGAAGGAGGCTCTGAAGTTTTAATTGATACTGAGGCATCTAAGGGATCAGCTACTTGTGATTGCAAGGGCTTGGTTGGAATTTTGGTTATAAAGAAAGGTCTTTAATTCATGTGGTTGTTAGAACCAACAGTAGGTTGAGAGTTAACAGCCCTCGTGGCCTTATGTTACTACAGCTAGGTACGGATTTCACCTTGCATCATGGGAGTATGTGGTAGTATAGTTATTGGTGGAAGAGATGCAGCCAGATGAGAAGGATGATATGCTTGCAAAATATTGCCTTTAGAAGAGGGAGTCCCATGATACTCGCGGGCTTGGTAGTGAGGTTGAGGAGTGACGTGACCAATAGATTCACGTGGGGAGATTGGTTGATGCACGTAATAGCCACATGGGTCATGTTGTCAGTAAAGATACTATTGCCTTGGTGGTGGCATTTCCCATGATTATGGGTGCTGCCACTATTGATATTGCTCAATTGATTGTGGTGGAGTTCCACTGGGATAATATGTTAAGGGTTGGTGGAACTACCTTAGGTTACCTTGAGGATAAGGTAACCTTCGAGGTGTTTGCCTTTTGTTTAATCGTGGGTTGAGTGCATACACCCTAGAATCTTGTAGATGGGAGATTACAGGGCAACATCCCTTAAGATGGTCATATTGACATATCTCACATAGACTATCATTATCTGTTTCCAAATCCACAACCTCTTCAATGATGGAAACTTTTCCCTTACCCTTGCTATGTGCATGTTTAGCTTCTCTCTTTTTTCTTTTTTCGCAATCACTACCTTGCTCTCTAGACTCCTCTACTATTTTAAGAATAATTTGAAATCTATTGTCTAGGGAATCCCACATTTGGTCTACATTTGCCGATACTTTTGATATTAACTTTTGGATGGGTAGAGTTTTCCTATTCACCATTTCTTCGAGTGGTGACTCTTCTTTATCCTCACAAAATCTTACTCCCCTCTTTCGAAGGGAAGGATCTCGATTATACTCTTCTGCACTTTCTCTCTTCCATAGCTCACCTTCTTCCTTAGCAATTTGCTCTAATAGTCTTTGAATTTGATGGAACCTAAGCTTGGATAGTCTTCCTTGGGCATAAGTCCCAAGGGTTCTTCTCATTTCATGCCTAAGCCCATCTACAAGATGGTTCAATTGATCCCTTTGCGAATAACCATGGCTAGGACAATGGTGTAATAGTTCATAATATCAGCCCATGGTAGCATCTAAGGGTTCATGTCCCCCTTGTTTCCAGCCTTGGATTTGCTTTCACAAGTTAGACACTCGGGAGTACGTTTGGTACTTGTCATTAAATAGTTCTAACATAGTACTCCACCTACGAATGGATTCCAATTCTAAAGACCGGTACCACCTTTCCACTTCTTTAACTAGTATCTGTGTAAACAACTTAAGTTTTTGTCATTCGTTCTCTATATTTTGTAAGGCACATGCATCATCGAATGCTTGTAAGTGATTCTGAGGATCAGCATTGTATCCCCCTTCAAATCGTGGGATTGTTCATATCTAATCTCTTAATCCTAATATATTTTTAGTGCCTTGTTGGAATTCTAACAGCCTCAGTTATGTCCAACATACTTCAAGTAGCGAGTAGGGTTTCATCGTGATCATCTTGTCCATGGCATCTATGATGCCTACATTGTACCCTACTCTCCCTTCTTCTATGTTGTGACTCTCTCAAGTGCTCTCATCCCCTTTCTTGGCTGTTTTGTCTATGACTTCAACTTTGCCTACCTTTATCTCCATGGTCTTTTTCTTTATGACCACATCCAGATATTGAAGGAGAGGGTGAAGGAGACGATGAATGTGAAGAAGAAGGAGATCTGTCACCATGCCAGTGTCTGCTACCTTCTCTTCTGCGATCTCAGCCCCGTTCGTGATTGTGATCAAAATGTCCACCTTTATCATGAGTTCGTGTCCCTTTTTTGAACCCTTTGTGTCCATGGGTATCAGAACCTAGGTTATGAATAGTGGAATGAAAGTCTTTATACACAACCATTTGGTCAAAGTCAAGGGGAGGAACATCATTGTCAAGGCAATTTCCTGAGGTAGGTTCCCCACCCTCATTTTCATTTAAGACATGTGGGGCATCCTGGGACCACTTACCCTTCAAAGACTTATGATGTCTCTCCTGTTGCAAGTTCCTTTGACGTTGTGCCTCTGTGGGATGGTATTCTCTCGATTCATGGTCTTGCACAACGTATTCTACATGTAAGTGTAGCATGCTAATTCGTGTGAGAGCACGAAGAAGCATGCTCAGGACTGAACGATCGGGAGGTAATACTATGTTACCTTTTAAGTCTCACCAACGCAGTTGTTCATCTTGATGGAGGATAAAGATGAAGTTTGGTATATACTCATCGGGATGAATATATACCACTCGAACTTGTTGAGGGATTGGCAGATCAACATCATATGTATTACATCGCAAATTGTTTCCTGTATCAAACCTAGGCAGTGAGGTGCTTTCATATGAAGAAGGAGACATATTTGTTTGTTTAGTGTGCAATGTACTCTTTTTTATTATTTCCCTAATCAACCCTAAGGGTTCGTTCCAATGATGTGAATGATTTCCTATGTTCTAGTTAGTGCACAAACAACTAAGTCCTTGGCAACAGCATCAATGATGAGCGACAAGGTACCCTTACGCTCAACCATACGAATACAAGCGTTTCATGCACGATTCGGTCGAATTCCAAGGACTAAGTACCTATGCACCTTTGTGAAATAAGGATGGGTTGGTTCATCATTATCTTCCCAAACTTACTTGTATGTCATGATTGTATGGTTAAGTAAGTTTGAGACATGATTTTTATAGCTTTTATGTTTTTATGTCTTGCTGCTAATAAGGGAGGAGAGAGAAAGATAACTAAGTGACTAATTTAACTTAACTACTAATTAACTAGGCTCTAAACTAATCCTAACATGAGTATCCATTCTCACTTTCTGTACACATCCTGAACTAGCACAACACTATTAGGATTACCAAACGCTAATCGTTATTGGGTTACCAAGTGTTACACGCATGCTCAAAGTGATCGTACTATGTGTGCTAATAACAAAAATGTAAAGTGCATAAAATAAAATAAAATAAATGTAGAAGAAAATAAAATAAAAGAAATGAGCAATAAAACAAATCTCAAGTGCTACAAGGATGAATCGAAGAGCTCGTCTTTATTTTCGTACACAAGGTGTGCTTAGGTACACAATGCTCAAATAAAGATCCATCCACACTTAGACATCTTGCTGTAGGCACTTGGAAAATACTCTAACTATAAAAGTTTCACTACTTGACTCCTAAAACACTTCTAAAAGACTTCCTTCCAAGACTCTCCTCTCTAAATTGTGCACTTGGGAACTGTATTTATAGGCTTAGAAGCAACTACTCTAATAATTAGAAAAATTGCCACTCTAATTTTAGAGAAACTGCCACTCTAATTTTAGAGAACTTTCCACTCTAATTTTAGAGAAACTACCACTCTAATAATTAGAAAAAATTCCAATCTAATAATTAGAACAAACTGCTAGAGTAACTACTCTCATCATGGGGGAAGTTGGAAATCCCTGAGAAGTTTAAGCAGGAGCCCCTCAAGCTGAAACCATTGCCCATCGGTATGGAATACACATTCCTTAAAAATAGAAAATCAATAATTATCAATGCTAAGCTTGCTCTTCAATAGAAAGAAGAACTACTGAAGGTAATAAGTAAATGGTTGGAAGCCTTCGCTTGGTCATATCCTAAATTAACTGGAATAGATCCTAGGATATTCCAACATAGAATTTACACTAACTCCTCCATGAAGCCTCGAAGACAACCGTAGAGGTGATTGAACCCTAAGCTGAAGCACATAGTTAAGGAAGAAATTTTCAAAGGTTGCCAAACCATTGATGGAATTAATGAAAAAGGACGTACCTTTCGAGTGGACCAGGGAATGTGAATTAGCTTTCCAAACTTTGAAATAGAAGCTAGTAGAAACACCCATTCTACAAGCTCCTGACTGGTCCAAACCATTCCATATCATGACTAACGCATCCAACTATGCTTTAGGAGCTATACTTACATAGTTAGATAACCAGAAGTGTCCTTATTACATCCACTATGCAAGTATAAGTATCACTGGTGCACAACTTAACTACACTACCATAGAGAAAGAATTAATGGTTGTAGTATTTGCACTAGAAAATTTTAGACACTATGTATTGGGATATAAAGTATATATACATATAGATCATAATGCAATCCAGTTCCTCATGAATAAGCCAATGGTAAGCCCTCATATCATACGATGGCTTGTAATCTTACAAGAGTTCAATTTAGCGATGATCGATCGCAAGGGCACCAAGAATGTAGTTGCTGATCATTTATCTCAGTTGCAATGGGACAATAAAGAGGATGAGTATCCAATTTCTGATCATTTCCCTAATGAATTCCTCTTTTCTGGTGTAGTGAATAATCAATCACCCACAGAGACAAACTGGTACAGTAGCATTCTTACCTATCTCCTCACCCAACAAACACCACAAGAGTTAAACCTTAAAAAGAAACAATAGTGTCTTCACTGAGACAAGTACTTTATGGAGATCAATGGGAAACTTTACAAAGGGTGTCCCGATGGCTTGGTTTGATGGTGTGTTCCCAATATAGATCAACTGTGAGTTCTCCAAGATGCTCATGAGGATCCTTGTCGGGGTCATTATGCTGGGAGATGAACGACCATCAAGATCCTGCTTGCAAGATATTATTGGCCTACATTATTTTGGGATGCCCATCATTTCATCTAATCTTGTGAGTGTTGTTAGTGTGATGGGGGAATGACTGCTAGAATGGAGGATCCGCAATAATGGATTCAACCATTAGAACCCTTTGACATTTGGGGAATTGATTTTATGGGGCCAGTTACACCAATGTCCAATGGAAAAGCTTATATTATTATTGCCATTGATTACCTAACAAAATGGGCTGAAGTAGTTGCTGTTAAAGATTGTACATCATCTACAGCTACACGATTTTTTCAACAACAAATCATAAATAGGTTTGGTATGCCGCGTGCACTTATTTTAGACAATGGTACACACTTCATAGGTGAAACACTTCATTGGTATTAACTTTTCAAAAATTAATGGAACGCTTAGGGGTTGAGCATAAATTGACTACACCATACCACCCCCAAGCGAATGGTCAAGCAGAAGTCACCAATAGGGAGATTACGAAGATATTGACAAGAACCATTAGCAAGTTTAGGTGAGACTAGAGCAGTAAACTAAACAATGCTCTTTGGGCATACCACTCCACATGGAAACTCCCTACAGGCTACTCTCCCTATGAGTTAGTGTATGGTAAATTACCAACGCTTCCCATTCAAACTGAGCTCCATACACTATCCACAGCATGTGACCTCAACCTTGACCTTGATCTAGCACAGAAAAAATGGTTAGTAACCCTTAACTTACTAGATGCAAATTGATTAGTTGCCATGTCATCTAATGAATTGCACAATGCCTTCAATAAACAATGTCATGACCTAAGAATTAGAAACATTTAATATCAGCCAAGAGATAAGGTTCTCTACTAGAATCCCACACATGTGCCACAACGTACTAAATTTCAAACACTATGGGAAGAACCTTATATTATTTATGCAACTTTTCCTTCAAGGGCCATGAAAATATACAAACCTGAGAGCCCAGATAAGAAATTTTTGGTCAACGTGCAATAAACCAAACCTTTTCAAGAGCTTAGGATAGCCAGTACATATGCTACCTCTCTTTATGGACAACCCTACTCACTATTTTGGATCTCCTCCTTCCAACTTAGTTGTGGGGGAGATGGCCACCTATGCTAACCATTCTAGGCCCTCAGTTCTTTTTGAATTTTTTTTTTACAGATTTTTGTTTTACACATTCTTTCAACTTTTCTTATTTTTATTTTACACCATCGTTCATGTTTTTACAATTTCTTTGTTTGCTTGATTTACTTTTATTTTTCATCTAATAAGTGCTCATGATGGTGGATTAAATTATATCATATTGATTGCTAACGTTTGATTTTTACCTTTGAATTATGATGTTGATATTAAGGTATGGTTCTTTTGGTAAAATAGGCAATGAGTCCATGCCATCCACTCATCCATACAACTCTATGGTCTCCTTTCACTTGGAACTGTACAGTCGCCTTTTTCTATGAATTGGTGGCTAGGTACTTTTCAAACCAAGGAAAGACTCAAAGGATGAAAAGGGTGTGACTTCAAGGGGATTCGATGCATTTTTGCTAGCCATTCTCTTGAGTGCTTAGATGCTTATTTCTTGGGTTTTCTGCCATTTTGACATTGTTCAAAAATTAGGAAGCCAAGTGAATAAAACTAAGTCTTTGCATGGTGTGGTTCTCATGCAAAAAAAAAGGAGAAAAGTGAGAATTCAAAGCACACCCCTTAGACATAATAAAGTAATATGGGCTACAAGCATTGGTTATGAAACTGGAAAGAAATGTTACCTATGCTTGAAGGTTCCCTCTAACTAAGGCCCTTTCTCACTTCCTGCTTCTCCATCTCGCTCTCCTCAAGATGGTGATCACTCCTTGTGAAGGCATTCTTATTACCTCAAGAGGATGGATTGGCCAGGTGTATTGATGCGAGGTCACTGAATGTGGTTGGTTTGAGTTTGGATTTGGGACAAAGTTCTACTCAATCATCTTAACAATGAAATACACAAGGGGCTTTACACAACCTTGTTCTTGGGATTCCATTCCATTCTCTCCTCTTCATCTTTCTTCCCATTTTTCACCTCATGGCCAATTTTATCATTAGCCCATTCTGGGTTGATGCATTATTTTTCTTTGGTGAATTCTTGTGGATAATTTTTTAACTCTTGCTTCCAAATGACATTCCTAAAGCCTACGAACTCTTTGGTTTGTGGGATTGTTAGGGCATAAAAGGCATGAGCCTACTTTCCTTTTTGGTGTAATTGTTAAGTTCTTTTCCTTAAACGTTTCCTGCAATCAATCATCTCTTGTTTCATCCCCATCCATGACATCTATTTTATCAGTGTTGCCATTGTTATTTTTTTCCCATCTTTCTTGTTCCTCATATTTTTCCATCTTATAGCTACTGGAGGTTTGCTCTTAGTCATGGGGGCCCTGGCACAAATTTTTTAATTTTCTTCATTTTACTATTTACCTAACCCCTACACCTTAGGTAGTCACATGTGATAAATATTCAAACCAATTTCTTCCATAACCACAACTCTGCTAATGCACTTCATATCGAGGCAAGGTATCAACTGCATTGTGGTTTATCTATCCTTGCTCATTTGTGACTATGTTGTATGTGTAGATGGCAATCATACAAACAATGGACTAGGCTTGGAGGAAGCACTTAGGATGGACTGGAACTAGAGCATTTACGAAAGGAGCAAGTCTGGTGGCATGGCTATGGATAAACAATGGAAGGAACAATCTTAGCATTGGTAGCAATACGTTTCATTTTCTTTCTCTCTCTTTCTCTACAAGCTGCCAAATAAAGGCTTGGATGTCATTTATGTACGAGTGTTCACCACAATGTTCATGAACACTAATGTTGTAATATGCTTATTGATCCGTTCACTGGGCACATTGAGTCTGTCATCCCATTCCACCATGAGTTTTAAGTTAGTCAATAATCCCATACCTTCATAATATATTTTGTAAAGAACTTGTTTCTTTTCTTCAATACTCGAGGATGAGTTTTCATTTAGCCATGGGGGTATGATGAGAATGGTTACTCTAGTAGTTATTCTAATTATTAGAGAAGTTACTCTAGTAGTTACTTTAGCAATTATTCTAATTATTAGAGCGGTTACTCTAATTATTAGAGTAGTTGCTCCCAAGCCTATAAATACAGTGCCCAAGCGCACAATTGGGAGGAAGTCTTTTAGCAGTCAAGTAGTGAAACTCTTGTAGTCCATTTGAAAGTTAGAGTATTTCCCAAGTGCTTGTAGTAGGAGGTCTAAGTGTGGATGGATCTTTATTTGAGCATTGTGTACCTGAGCATACCTTGTGTACGACAATAAAGACGAGCTCTTCAATTCATCCTTGCAGCACTTGAGATTTGTTTTCTTATGCATTTATTTTATTTTATTCTATTTTATGCACTTTACATTTTTGTTATTAGCACAGCAATTCATTTTGATTAATTAAGCAAATTGTTAAATTACACAAGCACGACCACTTCGAACATACGTGTAATGCTTGGTAACCCAGTAACGATTAGCATTTGGTAATCCCAGCAGTGTTGCACTGGTTCAGGATGTGTACAGCAAGTGGGAACAGATGCTGGTGTTAAGATTAGTTAGAACTTAGTTAATGAGTAGTTAAGTTAAATTAGTCACTTAGTTACCTCTCTCCTTGCCTATTAGCGCAGGACATAAAAACATAAAAGCTATAAAAATCATATCCCTCAAGCTTATTACAAGTTTTAATACTGGCATTTGGCCAAGATTCCATGGAATATTAATCATAATGTGCAATTATGTAATTATTAGATTCAGAAGATATAGAATGCTTCTAGTACTTCAAAAATTAAGCATTTACCCATTGATATTCATCACTCTCATTTAGATGTTCATAACCTTAGATGTTGTCTTTGCAACATGGAAGGCTCATTCATCCACTACTTTTTTAGGTGTTAGCTTGCTTAAAGTTCTTTATTTTCATGTAGCTTGTATTTACATAGTTTAAAGCGAAGGTTTGAGGAAGCTTTGTTTAGTTATACTTCTCAACTTCAAGAATTTTTGCTTTAAACTTAGAGTTAATTTTGTCCCCTTACCACTTGGAAATTTCAATGTAATGTGGTTTACCACATAGATTCTCTATGAACAATGTAATGTGGTACTTCTCTACAAATAATAGGGATTTTCTTCTATTACATGTGGTTTCCTTAATGCTAAAAGTTCACTAGCTAATAAATCTACTACTTTAAATACTTGTCATTTCTTTAATGATTTTTATCTATTTATTTTTATTAAAACTTGGGAAGAAGAACATTATTCGACTATATTTATTCTAGACTTTCATATCATTTTTGTTAGAAATAAGCATTCCAATGCTAGGGGTAGACCTTCTAGTGATATTGCTTATTTAATTGGAAAGTTAAGAGATCATTCTATTAAGATGCATAAAGTTGATGATAATAACCAATATTTGTGAGTTAAAGTTCAAAGCATTTCAGAGGTTCTTTATATTACTTTTTGTTATTTTGCTCCAAGGGATTCTTCTATTTATGATTCCATGAATCTTTCACAATATCAACCTTTCTAGTACTTGGATCAAGATATTGTAGAAGTCTCCATGCTTGGTAAATTTTTTCATTATGGAGATTTTAACGCTTATATTAGACAAAGTTAAATTTAAAGGCTTGTCTGGAATTCTCAATTAAATTTTAGTGAAGAGCTGTATTTAGCTTATAAAAGATCATTTGTTGATCACATTACAAATCAAAGGGGTATTCATTTCTCAAAATGGGGTCATTACTTTAATTTTTTAATCCTTAATGACATCACCAACTTTTCTTCCTTGTCTTATTTCACCTTTACTAGGCATTAATGTAACTCTTGCATTGATATTTCCTTGTCTATTTATGATAATCTACATGTAGTGATAAACTTTCAAGTGGAAGAAAAACTTTAGGAATCTTCTCATCATTATTTGAAATTCACTATTGTTGCTTCAATTCATCATATTCACTATAAGAAATGTCAAACTCATCATCTCACAAAAGACCATCATTAGGATTTTGAAATAAGAGTGATTAATAATACATTGGTCAATAATGATAATGAGCTAGATTTATCTAATGTTATTTTATCTACAACTGCTGAGGTGTAGATTAAAAACAAACTTACTTGTACAAAACCTTGGTTTGATGTGGACTTTTTGATAGCTTGTAAAAATGTTTTAGATTCATATTTTGATGTTTCAATGCTAAATAATTATAGAATAGAAAGCTTATTTGATTTAGAAAAAGAAAGTTTATTAAAGAAGAGCAAGAAAGAATGATTAGTAAGCTCAAATAAAATCTAGAAATGTTTTAAAATTTATGTTGATCATTGAACTTAGAAGGGGAGGGATGAGTAAGTTCCCTAAATTGAAATTCCTTGGACAAAGAGCACACACCAAATTTAATATGGTTTCCCAACTTGGGTACTCCACATTTAGAGGGTAGATCACAAGCACACCTCTGGACTTTATTGCTCTCAAATGTGATTTAAAGGATCCACACCATGTACAATATTCAAGCCCCACTCCAAAGTGTTGTGATGTTGCACCAACCACTTAACCCCACAAGGTCCCATTATGCTTGAAATGTGGTTTCTAGGCTTCCACAACCTTTACAATTTTAAGCTCCACTCAAGAGTGTTGTGCCATAACACCAAACACTCAATCCCATAGGATCCCAACAAGCTCAATCAAGATGCCTTCCTGCAAGATGCACATCAACCCCACAGGGCAACAAGGGAGAACAATAGTTACAAGGAATGAATGAGACTTAGTTTGCAAATCCTTGCAAATGATAATATAATGAAGAGCAAAAATGATTACATTCATTGACAAATGATTATACAATGATTTTACAAGAGCATTTTCACAGTTTCCAATGCATATGATGTTTCCTTATAGTTACCATGTTTCCAAATCCATCGTGGAACTTGTGTAACAGCTATTGAATGGTAACCAATGGTCATGAAAAACATCTTCTTTGTGCCTAATACATATTTTTGTATTTACCCTCTATTTTGGAAAGATGTCCTTCTAAAATCTTCATTTTGGAAAGACCTCTTTATCTGGTAAAATACGTCTTTCTAATAATAGCATGCATACTATGCAGAAGTCTTTGCCTGGTGGAAGACATCTTTAACTAAGGAAAGGCATCTGTTGTTTCATGAAGATGTCTTTGCCTATGCATCCTTCAATTTTGCTAAGATGTATACTATTTCTCAGAGACATCTTTCTTCAACTTTCCTTTGCATGATAAATTCATCATTCCTTATCCATGCTCATTAAACTTCTACAAACCTTCTTGTCTTGATCCAAGGTTTTTTCCTACAAGCACAATAATCACACACATACACAAACAACCCTGTCTTCCATTTTTCTTAACATTTTGACATACCAAAAGGTCCACAATCTCCCCCTTTTTGGTAATGTTCAAAACTTAAGAAAATGGATTAGTCTTGTCCCAATACATAACACATAAACTACTTCTCCCTTGGACATGACAAAAAAGGATAAAGCATATAAATAAAATGCATAAAAATATACTAAGAAAATATTTAAGACATAAATTCCTATGGTAGCTAGGGATTAGGATAATCATGGACATTTAATGGTATGCGAATCAAGGTAGAAGCAAAAATTAAATAGCAAAGATAGACCACATAGACATAACAAGGGAACCACACCATCTATCCATAGTCATTTGCAAACTGTTAGAAACCATACTGTCTAGAATCACATTAGAGTACAACTACCCACAACTATCATACCACATCATTCACATATGTGCAAAGTCCCAAAATCACATATATGATAGCCCAAAAAAATATCTCTTCCTTTTTATCATCAAAAGGAGAGAACAAACAACTAGCCAAGTTCTTAATCACTATCCTTGCTAGTAACCTTAGACTCAAAATTTCATGCTACTCTAGATGGATGATAAGTCTCATCCTCATCATCATCACTATTGGTGTTGGAATGGCTAGATCTCTAGGTGTCCTCATCAATGGACTCAACCTGCTGCATTGGAACCTACCTAGGATGAAGCTTCACTGAAAACTAAGAGAAAGCTGGTGGAGCTAATGTAGTTGGTGGTTATTGAACTAGGGTCCATTAGGATGTGGTCCCAAAGATGCTCTCCATAGCCCATTTCAAAAGAGCTAAGAGCATCTATAGGAGGTGGAATTGAGTAAGTAGGAGGAATTGGATCATGGTGCTCTAGCTACTGCATGGGAGCATGATGCTCCCCTTAGAGACCAACTAGGGATGCCTCAGGCTCTAAATCCAACTCCATCCTAGAATCATATGTACATAAGGGTCTAGCTGTTGAAGAATGTTGTGGTGGGGCAAGAATATCCTCCTCACTGTTAGAGATAGAAGGATTAGTAACCTCTTCAAACACCTACCCATTAGAGAAAGGAGAAATCTCAGTTGCATCAAAAACTCTTATGCAAGTAAGAGAGGTTCCTTTTAAGCTTCTCGATGGCTCATGTAAAGGGTCGAAGAAGCTTCTTTAGTGATGAACTAATCTAAGCACTAGTGGATTTGGATCTTCTTAATTGTGGAGATGCTTCCTTCTTTTATTTCTAACTTCTGGTGCTAGGTCCTACTTCTGCTACATGTGAAGTACTCCTCTTTTTCACGTACTCACTCAAACTTCTCTTGCCTTTAAGCAAAGGCGACTATGGAATAAGTAAACCCCTCTAGTGAATTAATAGACTAATGAGGTAGGGATATACAAGGATTCTCTCCTTGGCATAGAGGCTTAAAATGTCTTGGAAAAGTGTGTGTCCCAAATCCAATGGTAAGCTTGTAAAAAGATAATATAGCACAAAACCCTAGGGTGGAAACTAGAAAACTGTAGCTACCTCCTTTCACCATGATGTTATACAAAACAATAAGTGACAAGGTAGAAACATTAGGAGTCATTTTGCTTCTCTCAATATGGCCTCTATCAAAAGACATATCTCTACCAAATAAAACATTACAAAATTCATCATGTCTTTCAAGCATTATACCATTTGTGTAAATATCATGCATTGTATCAATGGTAATCTAAAAGACATCAAAACTAGAGATACACAGAATTTCATTCACAATTTTGGGAGAGACCATAACAACAATTCTCCCAATAGTTAATGCCAATTCCCCAACAACAACATCAAAGATAATGATATTACAATAGAATTCCCTAATTCGCACTTTAGGGAGAAGAAAATTCATGGTAATGAAAGTGGTCCATTTCAAAATTCTAAAGTAGTCTAACAAAGCTTGTTATCTATTAACTAGAAAAGTAAGAGAACACTCAAAAATGATAGTAGTGGTTCAAGTTACCTTAAACTTATGTTGGGCACTTGTGCTTCAAAGCTGAGGCATGTAAGAGGACGGCACACTACTGGAGCTTCCTCTTGAACATTTCTTGGATGATGCCTTGGATGTTCCAATCTTCTTGTGAACCTTCTTTGAGGAAATCACTACAAATGGTGAAGCCCTAGTCATCTCTATGGGTAAGATCTGAAGGAATATGACAAAAATGGAGGTTTTAACTTTTATAGTGGCTGAAAAATAAGGGCTATGAATGAAAACAAAGACATCTTTTATGACAAGAAGATGTCTTTCTCGCATGTTAAAGTTATAGTAGACATCTTTCACTCATAGAAGACTTCCTTGTGATGCTCAAGAAATCAAAGAGACATCTTTGTTCTCTTGAAGACATCTTTTTCTTATAAAAGACATCTTTTGTTAAAATTAGAATGAGGTTTGGGAAAGGCTACCAATGGACTATAGTCTTAATGAAAGCTTGAAAATAAAAGAAAATTTACCTCTACCTACCTATCATACTATTGAAAAGTGATGGAGCTCAGAGAGCTAGAGAATGAGTTTCCTCTTTTGAGGATTCTCCTTTCACCTGAACTTCTCCAATGTCCAAGGAATGACTTCCTCTTACAAATTTTTTGATGAGATTGTCCTAATTTCCTTGGTTTTCTTGTTTAATTCTCCATTCTTTTCTGATTACTTTGGACTTTTGAGTTGCCATTTGATGATCCTACATAAAACCCTTTCTTAGTGCATTTTGATAAAACCAAGGAGTCTTGTGATATGACCATATACTCATATGATAAAAATTTAAATTTCACTCCCATTGTTTATGTCCATACTTATTACAATGATCACATCTAAACCATCCTATTGAAGAGAAAGTGATTAGAATGATCAAACCTTTGAGGCGTCTTTTGATAGATAGGAGCTTCTTCTAATGTAGTAGCCTTATTCCTTGGAGATTCCTTTATATGGGATGAAGGTTGCGTAGGTTCTTCTTTGTGGGAATAGCATTCAAGTTGACTTTTATCTTGTGGACTTCTTCCTTGACTAAGATCAATTCAAAGGAATTTTTTCCATTTAAATAGCCTTTCATTCACAAGCTTTACATTTGCAAGCTCTTCTTTCATATGCTCACATGACTTTAGTAGTTCCTTATTCTTAGCCTTGAGGTCTAAGATTTTCTTAGTAAGATCTAAAATTGTTGTATTTAATAAAGAAAATAATAGATCCTTTTTTTTTTTACTTTCTTGTTGAATTTTGTGCAAATATTTTGAAAACTTAAGAGTTCATTACATAATAAATCAAATCTCTCATCATCGTTAAGATCATCATCTCATGAACCAGCCTCCTCATTAGTGAGGGCCATGCAAATAAGATAGAATTTTTTTCATCATCCTTCACTTCTTCCTCATTCTGCTTTGCATCATCGCAACTTTTATAGAAGTTGGTCTTCTTTGCTTCTTCAGTGGTTTTGTTCTTAGATTACAACCTAAAACTACTAGGACATTAGGAGGTCATATGGCCTCTTCCACCACAAATCCAACATTCTATAGAATAAAAATCTGGATTAGAATTTAAAATATTCTTGCCTCTTTCTCTACCTTTGGTATGATAGAGTCTTTGCTAATATGTTCCTTTGTTTCTTCTAGTTATTAGTCGTTGTAGCTTCCTGGTGAGAAAGGCAATCTTATCTTCACTACCCTCATCATTCACATTAAGCTCCTTCTCCTTTGAGGAAGTCTTCAAGGCAATGGACCTTTCTTGGATAACTCCTTTGCTTATTAGATTCACTTCATAAGTAATGAGAGCACTTTGAAGCTCTTCAAATTTTAGAGTTAAGAAGTCTTTGATTTCTTCCATAGTTGTGACCTTTAGTTTGAACTCTAGTTGTAGAGTTCTAATCATTTTGATGATGACATTGCTTTCAGGTAAATCTTTTTCTATTTCTCTAATAGCTATAACAAGATAATTAGCCCTAGAGAAATAATCCTTTATTTTCTCACCTTCTCTGATTTTGAGTTTATCATATTCACTTTGTAAAACTAACAATTTTGATTACTTCACAATAGATGTTTCTTCATAAGTAGCTTCTAAAGTTTGTCATATTTCTTTGGCCATTTTACATCCTGATACTTTATTAAATTCAAATTTATTTAATGCAAAATATAAATAATTTTTTTCTTTTCAAGCAAACATGAACTTATAATTTTTCTCTTGTGTCCATTTGTTGTGAGGCTTGACAATGCCATTGGTGCTATCAATAGGCGAAGCATAGCCTTCAAGAATTGACTCCCATATTTCAAACTCCATGTATTCAAAGAATCCTTGCATTCTATTTTTCCAATAGGCAATGTTGAATCCAACAAAAATAGGTGGCTTTGTATAACATGTCCCCTCCATTGTTTACTCTTGAAGTTGATGATGACAAAGAAGAGTACTAGGCTCTGACATCACTTGTTGATCATTGAACTTAGAAGGAGGGGGATGAATAAGTTTCCCAAATTGGAATTCTTTGGACAAAGCACACACATCAAATTTAAGGTGTTTTCCCAACTTGGATAGTCCACACTCAGAGGGTAGATTACAAGCACATCTCTAGACTTTGTTGCTCTCAAATGTGATTTGAAGGGTCCACACCCTATACAATCTTCAAGCCCCACTCTAAAGTGTTGTGATGCTACACCAACCACTCAACCCTACAAGATCCTATCATGCTTGGAATGTGGTTTCTAGGCTTCCACAACCTTTACAATGTTGAGCTTTTCTCAAGAGTGTTGTGCTACAACACCAACCACTCAATCTTGCAAGATCCTGACAAGCTCAATTAAGATGCCTTTCTGCAAAAAGTACATCAACCCTACAATGCAAAAATGGAGAATAACAATTACAAGGGATGAATTCAACTTAGTTTTCTAATCCTTGTACTTTAAGATATAGCACACTTTAGAATGCACAAATGATAATACAATGAAGAGCAACAATGATTACATTGATTGACAAATGATTGGATAATGATTGTACAAGAGCTATTTCACATTTCCCTATGCATATGATGTCTTCGTATAGCTACCATGTTTTTAAATCCATCTTGAAAATCATGCAACAACTATTTAATGATAGCCAATGGTCATGAAAGATGTCTTTTTCATGCCTAAAACATCTTTCTATATTTTCCCTCTATTCTGAGAAGATGTCTTTGTCTGGGAAAGATTCCTTTCTAAAATCTCCATTCTAGGAAGATGTCTTTGTCTAGTGAAACAAATCTTTCTAAAACTAGCTTGCATTCTATAAAGACGTCTTTTCCTAGTGGAAGATGTCTTTTCCTGAGGAAAGACATTTGCTATTTCTTAAAGATGTCTTTTGCTTGTGCATCCTTCAATTCTGCCAAGACATCTACTATTTCTCAGAGACATCTTTCTTTAACCTTCCTTTGCATGATGAATTCATCATTCCTTATTCATGTTCATCAAACTTCTACAAACCTTCTTGTCTTGATCCAAGGGTTTTTCCTACAAGCATAATAATCACACACACAAACAACCTTGTCTTCCATTTTTCTTAACATTTTGACATAATAATAGGTCCACAATTTCTTTCGAGATAAATAGCAAAATGGTTGGGATTTTTCCTTATCTATTATTCATACTTTCTTTAATAGCCTTTGTAATCAAGTGGATCCCTCTACTATGCAAGATAACTCTAGTGTTCTTGAGCTATCCCTTGATGACATCTTTGTAGGAATTCAAAGGTTATCTTATGGAAAAGATGCTAATGTTAATGGATTATATGCAAAACTTCTTAAATGATATGATCCATTGGTATGAAAAGTAACTTGCAACCTTCTTAATAAAAGGATTCAATATATTTTTGATTGCTCTTGCTATTCTAGTTAAGCAATCTTTCTTTTCAAAAAAGGAGATAGGACATATCTTAATAATTACTGATTCATTACAATCAATTCAATTTTCACTAAGCTTTTAGGAACTATTTTGGAGAATAAAATTAGTTCATGGATAGAAATGCAACATCTTCATACTCATTCACAAGTAGGCTTTAGGAGGAATCATTTTACTATCGACCATATGATCACTTTATGTTCTTGTGTAGAGAAAGCAAAAATTCCCAACCATATGACTTTTATCTACTTTGTTGATTTTTCCAAGGCTTATGATTCTGTCAAGATAAAATTTGGAAGATATTGGATAGCATTAACATTTCACAAAATATCCTTTCTATTGCTAAAATAATCTATGAGATAGTTAACATTCTTATTAAAGATAATCTTACTAGATACAGAACAATTATCAATTGATTAGTAGGACTTAAATAAGATCATCCTTTATTCGCTACCCCTTTTATTTATAAATGAATTAGAGGAATGGATGCAAAATGCCTCTAATCATGCTATATTACAAGATGAATTATTTTTTATCATGTTTATCTTTCTAGATAATGTATCCTTGATTGCACAATCAATTACATGATTAAATTGTATGCTTCAAATCCTCCATGACTATCACAACCACTCTAGTATGAAAGTTAATATTGATAAGAGTAAAATTCTAGTTTATGGTTAATGAGTCATAATGTATATAGGATATGTCGATGGGCATGTGTAGGCATAGCCCTGTCAACATATTCCCATCGATGCATAGTGACATTCATCGATGCAGATGCACCAATGTAATGTAGGAAAAGCCTATATAAATGCACATAGCAACCATATCTATGAGACATTAAGTTCATAACATAGTGAAGCTCTTACAATTTAATTTATCTAGAGTTAAAATATTTTCTCTTTGAGTGCCTGCAGTGTGAATTTAAGAGATTGTATAGATTCTTATTTGAACACCATGTACTTGAACACATTGGTATGAATGGCAATAAAGACAAGATTTCTAATATTCACTGCAACACTTGGTATAGTTTAATCTTTCTTACTTGCACTTTACTTTTAATGCACTTTACTTTCATGTGTTCTAATTAAGTAATGCATTTAATCATAAAAACATAAGTAGAACCACTTCAAGCATAACATATTACACTTGGTAATCCCAGTAGTGTCCATTTGCTATGCCTAGTAATCACCACTTGGTAACCCAGTCGTGTGGATACTAGTTCAGGATGTGTACAATAGGTGGAAACAACTACTTATGATAGGATAGTTAGTCACTAGAGCAGTTAAGTAGTTAAATAATTAATCCTTAAACCTTCATTTACACACCTAGTCATTAGGATAAGAAAATATATATAAACTACTTACAAAAATAGACATCATAAGCCTTAACTCACATTTAACCACACACACCAGAAACACAAGTATAAGTTAGGAAGACAATGATCATACACTCCCTTAACTCACTATCCAGGACTATGAAAGAACTTAGGAACTAAAGTCTATGGAATTTTACTGGATTGCTAATACACACTTGTGATTTATATGGTTGGGCCTAGGGGATACCCATCGCTCATCATTAACATTGTTGCTAGGAATTTAGTTTAGCTAAGTGCACTAAGTAGGAAAAGACTGTAAAGTTATACAAAGATGTTATCAAGATCACATGATAACCCACTATCATCTATTAAGGGAACAATTTAAAAAACTAAAATACCAAAAAGCACACTATTTTTATCTATAACTAATATGGCTTCTTCTCTTAGGGATGAATCTCCACCACATACTGATGAATCTAATCAATAACAAGGACCATCAAAGAAGCCCCAATAACTGAGGGTTGTTTATTCTCATCTAGATATCTATAATATAGATTTCACCTTCATCTTGCATCAAGATAAAATAATGCACTAGAGGAACATGGAAGGCAACATAGTGTTGCCTCCAAATTGATCTATTCCCGCTATGTTAATGAAAAATCTCATAAGGCTAGGTATCACTACACTTAACTTAGAATATAAAGTTCAAGACTACCCCTATAGGGACTATCAGCCCATTCATATCCAGCTAAAGAAAGAGTAGCACATTAAAGCATGATATGAGGCTTCTAAGGGAAAAAGAACCCCAACACATTTATTCTAGGACTTCTTTTTTGGCCACTCCCAATACATAGATTCTCCTCATTTCTATGATGAGAAGGCCCTTAACTAAAGGTTACAATCAACTCTAGAGAACCATGGTGATGGGAAAATTGGGTCTCATGATCAACAGACCTCAAAAGACAAAAATCTAAGTCAATCATCTAAGGGCAAGGATAATGATCAAAAGAAAAACAAAGAAAAGCATAAGTATCAAGGTAGGGATCAAAGGAGAGGATCATTCTCCTAGTTCTTCTTTTTCACACTCTTCCTCCTCTTTATCTTCATCATCATATTCTAGTAGAAGGAATAAGAGCTAAGACAAAAGAATGAGTAGTCAAGACTGAGATGGAGATGATTAATAGGATAAAGATTAATGTCGATCTCACCAGAATTATCAAGATCAGGGACAAAGACAACCACAAAGGGAAGAGGAGCATCATAGAGACCAAAGGCCTAATAGACCTTGTCATAGACATCATGTCCATGAAAGGGACCACTGTGATCGTCATCACTATGATGAGCCTCTACTAGCTACCAGGAATATGCTTACATTTCAAAGGAAGTAAGAATTCCTATGAGGCACTTGAAAGATAGTAGGATCAAAAGATTGAATATGAATAATATTTTCAAGTTTGAAGGAGGACATAATGCAAATTCTTAAAACCATCTATAGGCCTTTCATGATGCCTGTGCCTTGCAGAACATAGAGAATAAATAACAAAAGTTGAAATTATTCCCAAGGATACTCACCAAAGAAGTAGAAAGTTAGTACTAGTCCTTGGAACCAGAATCTATTTGCCAATGAAGTACTATGCTGGAACTCTTCAATGACAAATACCAAACATACTCCAGAGTGTCTAGCTTATGGAGATAGATCCAAAGGTGGAAGTAGAAAAACCATGAGTCCTTGGATATAGCCCTAGGTAGGTACTACTTTCTATTGCATTGATTCCCAGGCCATGGATACTCCCAAAAGGAATAGCTCCATCTTATCATAGACGGGCTTGTAAATAAGATAAGAGGAATCCTTGGGATCTATGCCCAAGGAAGTTTTCTTAGATGTGGACCCATTAGATTCAAAGGTTGATAGACCAAGTGGCTAAAGAAGAAGAGCTTTAAAAGAATGAACTTGCAAAAGAATATAACAAGGATACCTCCATTCACAAAAGAAAGATGTGTTTCTATGACTTAGAGGGGAAGGCACCACTTGATGAAGTGGTACAAAGAATAACCTTACCGATACAAAAATCTATCACTGAAATATTAGCTAAGATGGACAAAATATGGGACACCTTGGATGAGAAGTTTCAAATAACTCTAAACATTATAAAGGAATAAAAGACCCAGGGAGTAGTGGTCAAGAAATAAGAAAGACGAAGGATACAAAATAGGGTTGTTATCAGAAAAAGGGTAAAGCTGCAATAGTTGAAGAGGGTGAAGATTCTAAAATAGAAGATGGTGGTTGTAAAATTTGCCAATATGAACATCCTAAGGGATGTTTCCCAATTTTTTCACATCTACAAGAGTCTAGGATGTATGTGTTAAATTCCAAATTTGCAAAATGGCAACCATCCAAGTAGTTTCCTTATCCATAAGAGAACTACGGATAACAATCCCACTGACAAACGTATTATCTAAGTGGAGCACCTCCTTAACCTTAGAAGCAATATTAACAAACATCCACAGTAATAGGAGATGCCACCACCACAGTAGTATTATCCTTACAAGAAACCCGACCCTTACAGATATCATGTCCAACAACCCGTATTTCCTCATGATTTATCAAACCATGCTTCCTTCTCTCATCACTACTATCCATTGGAATATTATAGAGCACCTTCTCTAAGGGGGATTCTACTTTTTCTTTTTGTCCTTCATAACATTTGTCAAACCCTGCACCACAAATAAATGTATCCCTTACCACCTACTCCATCCATGCAGGATGACATTCTACCATAGCCACATCAGAGAAATGCCATGAGGGCAATGAACTTACAGTCAAATCTTCATCTAAGTGGTTCTAATAAAACCTCATAAGACACCATTCTTCAAAACTAATAGTCCCACAAAATCCTCATAAGCACTCATGGCTATTAGCCCTACCACCTCTACCCATAAAAGTACCCTCAAGTCACCTTCAAATTAAATGACCTCTAACATTCATACTGTTATGTTGATTCATGCAATCACAGATTAGATAAAGTCTGGATACCTTCCTAGGAAATTATCTAATCTTGGAAGTGCCCTCATTTATTTATATATTGTAGGAAATGAACAATGTAAGGCTTTGTTGGATTCAGGTTCTAGGGTAAACTTAATCTCCTAAGAAATGTATAAGATCTAGAACCTCCCTTCTCTAAAGAAGAGTAATATTAGACTTGGGTTGATAGATTAGTCCATCACTGTTCCTCTAGGGCTAGTGGAGGATATTATGACCACTATCTATGGGTGGTAATGTTGTGCAAATTTTCTTGTGATCCATGTGAAAAATTGTAGGGGGAACTTCCCTATCATTATGGGAAGGGAATGGCTTATTATCATAGATGCCAAAATGAGGAATTGAGATCTTTCCTTGAAAATATTTAGGAAAAATGAGTTTGACAAGGTAGAGAAGAATAGGGTACCATGCATCACATATAGTGACATAGGGTACCATTGCATGTAGAAACTATGGATGATCAAAGATACATCAATCCAAGCATGCAATCAGTGTGTTAAAACAGTAGTTACTCAACAATGCCTATATGCAGGAGCCACAAAACAATAAGGTACCTAGTGGCTAATAACATATCACCAAGTTGAGTCCACCATATGCACGAAACCATTAAAGAGCCTGACAAGCACCTATATAGAGAACCACCAAATTTGAGTTCGACCTCACCATGATGGATAGAAAGGAAACTGAGAATATGGTCACCAACCACTTGCCTCAGTTACAATGGGACAACAAAGAGGATAAGGAACCTTTATCTAAGAAACTTCCAAATGAACTTCTCTTTGCCAAAGCTATTAAAATGCAAAGTTTTAAAGATCCTAATTGGTATGACGAATTCCTCTCATATCTACTCACTTAAGAGATGCTACAAGAATGGTACAATAGAAAGAAATAATAGTTTTTTCATCAAGCCAAACACTACATAGAAATTCAAGATAATATTTACAGCATGTGTGCCAATGACTTGGTATGATGGTATGTACCTAATGCTAATCAACTACAAATCCTCTAGGATGCTCATGAAGGTCCTTGTGGGGGCCATTATGCATGAAGTAAAATGACTGTAAAAATCCTCATGGTGGGATATTACTAGCCAACAATCTTTAGGGATGCCCATTAGTTCTCTTGTTTGTGCAAACAATATCAATGAGATGGAGGGATGACTATATAGATGGAAGGGTCCTAACAGTGGATCTAACCATTAGAGCCTTTCAATCTTTGAGTCATTGAATTCATGGGGTCCATCAACCCTACATATAATAGAAAGGTGTACATCATTGTAACAGTTAACTACTGCACTAAATGGGCTAAAGTTGTCATCACTAACTGTTCATCCTCTATGGTAACACAATTTATACAACATGTTGTAAATAGGTTTGGCATGTTAAGGACACTTATTTCTAACAACGAAACTTATTTCACAAGTGCTACCTTTCAAAAATTAATGCAATACTTAAGGGTAGAGCATAAATTAACAACTCCATATCACCTCCCAAGTTAACAATCAAGCCAAAGTTACCAATAGGAAAATCACCAGAATGCTAACATGCATAGTTAATAAATATAGGAAAGACTGGAGCATAAAACTCAATGATGCTCTATGGGCCTATCGATCTACTTGGAAACTTCCTATTGGCTATTCCTCTTATGAACTAGTGTATGGAAAACTACCAACTCTACTAATTCAAATGAAGCTCTGTACACTTTAATTGGCTTGTGAACTTGACCTTAATTTAAGTCTAGCATAAAAGGAACATTTAATAACATTAAATGTGTTAGATAAAAACTGACAAGTAGCCCTATCAATGAATGAGGTGCACAAGGCACATGCCAAATAGCATCATGACTTATGCATAAGGAAAGTTAAATTCCAATCATGCGATAAGTTTCTCTACTAGAATCCCATGCATGTACCACAATGAACAAAATTTCATATGCTATGTAAAGGATCTTATATTATTCATATAACTTTTCCTTATGGGGACATGATGATTTATCACCCTTCCAACCCATACAAATGATTGCTAGTTAATATTCAACAAGTGAAGCCTTTTCGAGAATCAAGAATAACCAGTAACGTGAACACCTCAACTAATGTACAAGCACATTTTATCTTTCAGATCCTTCTTCCAACTCAGTTGTGGGGGAGATGGCCACCCATGTTAAGATTCTGTGTAGGCTACCCAATTTTTGAAATTTTTTTTTACATCATTCTTTATATGTTTTCAATTTTCCTGAATATTTAGCAACTTATTTTATATATTTTATCTTGTTTGTATTTTCTTATGTGTTGTTTTCTTATTTTTTTCATCAAGATTCTTGAGTTTTCGCCATGACTGTTACTACTACTAGAAGTTCATTTAATATTAAATTTAATGTTTAGATTGATTATTTGATGACTAGATTTTGTCTTGGAATTATGTCTTTGATTAATGATTCATTAATTTTTTGATGATATCAGGTAGTGAGTCCACAACATTCATCCATTCCACTCAACTTTATGAGGTTTTTCATCTTGGAATTATGAGATATTTCCATAATTAAAACTTAAAAAAGAATCAATGATTTTGGTATTTAACAAACTTGGAATAGACTAAGTGAAATGGATAAGGATGTGGCTTTAAGGAAATTTGTTACCTTCTGTGTCCAACTTCCTTCTTGAGTTTTATGGGTATTCCCATTGGTCTCTCACCGCTCCTACCAACAACCATAATGGGAAGTATGTCTTTTCATGGTGTGATTCCTATGAAAAAAAAACATGAAAATCCAAAGTACATCCCTTAGACATAATAATGGGCTATAAGCACTAGTTATGGGGCTAGAAAGACATGTTACCCATGCATAAAGATACCCCCCTAACTAACACCCTTCTTATCTTCTTGCTTCTCTTTTCTTCTCTAACTTGGGATCATGGTTGTCCTTTGGGGATGGTCATGAACTCTTGTTGGTTGAATGGTCAGAACATGGTAATGTAAAGTCACTAAATGTGGGTGGACTTGGTTCTAGCTAAGGATGAAATGGTATTGGATCATCTTAACCATAGGTTCCACAAGGACTTCATGTGATCGAGATGCAAGATCTTCTTACCAATCTCTCTCTCCCATCACTCTACTCTCATCATCAACCACCTCACTACCCCCTATCAGGGTCAATTAATGTGTCTATTTTGGTATGTCATAATTCTTTAATGATCTCTCACATGGATTTGATTTTTAACTCCCTAACATCATTAATCATCCTTAGTGCCTATGAACTCCTTGGGATAAGGGTATGCAAGGGTATTAATGGCATCAGCCTACTTTGGGGACAATCCACTTACATACCCCTTAGTCTTTTTCAAGTTAAACTTCTTATCCCTTAGTTATTTTTATAATCAATCTCATCATTATATCTTTTGAACATCCATTTTTGCATCATTTTAGCATCCACATTTCATCAAAATCCAATTCAATCTCCTTTTCTAATGAATTTAATTCCGCTTCCATGTTTTACAATCCTTCTAAGCTTTTCTAGCTTCCTTTCAGCTCTTATTCCACTTCCAAACTCTTTTGAAATTCCTCAATTTTTCTATGTGAAAAATCAGTCTAAACAACTATGTCAACACATCCCTGTCAATGTAATAGAAAAATAGTCAACGCAATAATTTTTGCATTTTTTAGAGCCCAAAGACCTTCTGAGCACTCTAACTCTCACACCACTCACCCAATTCATCTCATTCTTTGATCCTCTTTACATCGTGGGGACCATAAACTTTTGGTTTCTTCTAGAAAATTTTTCTAACTCCCCAAGGCTTATCCATTAAAATAATATCAAAATATTGATCCTAAATGGGTTAAACCTCACAAACAAACTCTAGTAGATAATTATTAAAATAATATTTATATAATAATTCTACCAAGAACACAACAAAACCTAAGTGTAACCCAATCTAATAAGAAATGTATCAAAGGAACTACGGGTTATAAACCAAAAATGCTAACCTGGGGTTTCGTTTGTGATCACAAATGGCACCAAAAAGAGGAGCACTAGCAAAAGGATCTTCCCAACCTAAGGAGAAGTGACCACAAGGAGGAAGGGACCAACAACAACAACCACAACAGCCCCAAGAATAAGAGGCTAAGGCACAACCTACAACTAGATCTCTTTAGGAGGAGCCAATCTAAGCAAGATGAAGCTCTAAGGCCAAGGTATAAGTTACACTAACAAAGGTGTGCCTTAAGAAGATTAAAACCAAGAAGGTTCAAAGTTTGGTTCTCCAAGAATTAAAATTTGAATCCTTCTTGGAGTTAGCACTAGAGGAAATCTACACTCAATTACAAGGGTCTCCCATGTGGCCCATTATTTCCTTCAATGGAGAATGGTACATGGAGGAGACCTACCTATTCTATAACAGCCAACAAGTAGATGCATCTATCAAGATTAAGGACATCATAGTCTTCTACTCAGTTGAGGCCATTGCAAAGGTCATCAATTTGGCTGATAGTAGAAAAACCTTGATAGAAATATTGACCCAAGTAGATCCAAAGGCTAAAAAGGAGTGGGTCCAATGTTGCTATGGAGTGGATCAAAAGGAGCATGGTGCACTCATAAAGGTAAAACATGCTTATTTGAAAATCATGGCCTATTACCTAAACCCCATGGTGAGGCCAAGTAACGTCATAACCCTCTCCACCCGTGCATGTGTCACTTTAAGTGGAAAGTTTCCTATGAACCTTCCATAGTGATGATTGGCGAGGTACCCCTACACTCAACCATATGAATACGAGCGTAGCATGCGTGATCCGATCAAACTCCGCAGACTACGTGCCTACACGCCTCATGGAATACTTAAGGTTAATTATTCGTTGTCACGGTGTATGGTTAAGTAAGTCTGAGGTATATGATTGTTATATCTTTTTGTGTTTTATCTCCTATGCTATTAAGGTGAAGGGTTGAAGAGACTAATTACTAACTCTAACTAATAAACTAAGCCTAAATTAACCTAGCATCAGCATCCATTCCCACTTACCATACACACCCTGAACCGATGCAACTATGGTTACCAAACACTAATCATTGTTGGGATCACCACGTGTAACGCACGTGCTCGAAGCAGTCATACTGAGGCACTTAACTAGGAGAGAAGGGGTTGAGAGAGAAAGCAGTAAATAACAAATAATAAATAACAAGTAATAAATAGCAGTAAATAAAATCCTAATTAGCCTATTCCATGCACTGCAAGGTTTATCCAAGAAGCTCGTCTTTATTGCCGTACACAAACTTGTGTTCAGGTACAATGTTTACTCGAATAAAGATCCATTCACTCTGAAGTTCCTATTGCGGACACATGAAAATTAATCTATCTCTGGAGTGGAAAAACTACCAGAGTTTTGCTACGGTCTAGGCCTAGATGAGGAAATAAGGGAGAGGCGCCTCTTATTTATAGATATGATGACGCACCGCGATATCGCGTACACGATATCGCAGGGGAGGATGCGATATCACGGCCCATGCAATATCGCATCCCATCATACTCCCATGACTAAATGAAAACTCATCCTTGAGTTCCTTACAATAATATCAAGAAGGTATGGGATTATTGACTCAAATGGAACTAATGGGATGACATGTGAATGGATCATCATTACAAGACATAACAAAACTGGTGTTCATGACAACAAGGGTGAACACCTTATTACATTGACATCAGGCCTCATTTGGTAGCTTGAGAGAAAGAGAGAGAGAAAAAAGTGTCGCTGCTGCCAACACCAAGATTGCGCCTTTCGTTGTCCACCGGTAAGTGCACCATCAGTCTTGCTCCTTGCATAGCTGCTTCAGCGCTACTCCATTCCAAGTGTTCCTTCCAGATCCCCTCCGTTGTATGATTACCATCTGCACACACAACACAATCTTATATTAGCAAGGGTAAATGAATTTCAATGTAGTTGATACCTTGCTTCGGTGAAGGTCCATTGGCTAGCTTGTGGTATGGCTGATTGCGGATCTGGAGATGTATTAATGGTGACTACCGAAGGTGTAGGGGTTAGGAAAAAATCAAAAAAATCGGGCCCCGTACCCCCATGACTAATCGCAAACCTCTGGTAGTGTTAGAATGGAGAAAGAAAAGGAATAAGAAAGATAGATAAAAAGGGACAACTATGACATCGATGAAATGGATGTCAAGATGGAAATGAAAAAAATAAAATAGATTGCAAAAATGTTAGGGAAAAGAAGGTAATTGGTGCACCACATAGGAATGTTAGTGGGTCCTCCTCAAAGCAGGCTCATGCCCTTAATGCCCTAACAAACCCACATTCAAAGAGTCTGTAGGCTCTAGGAATGTCATTTGGAACAAGGGTTAAAGTCTTAACCACAAGAATTTACCAAAAAGAAAACAATGCATCAACTAAAATATACACTAATGATACAACCAAAAATGAGGTGAATAATGGAGAGAAGCATGGAGAGAAGAGAATGGAATGGAATCCCAAGAACAAGGTGGTGTACAGCCCCTTGTGTAGTTCATGATTAATGTGACTTGGTAGATCTCATTCCAACTTCGGCCTCAAACAAACCACTTTCAGTGACTTTGCATTAATGCATTCGGCTAATCCATCCTCTTGAAGTAACAAGAATGCCTTCTCCAAGAGACACCACCATTCTGATGAAACAAATGAGGAGAGAATGGGAAGCGAGAAGGGCCTTAGTTAGAGGGAACATTTTTATTTTGAGTTCCATAACCAATGCTTGTAGCCCAAGGGATTATTTCATCTAAGGGGTGTGCTTTGAATTCTCACTCTCTTCTTTTTTGTGTGTTTTGTGTTTTTATGCGTGAGAACCACACCATGCAAAGACTTCTTATTTTTATTGCTCAGCTTCCAATAATTGGGTAACGTCAAAACGATAAGAAAACTCAAGAAGAAAACATCCAAGCACCCAAGAGAACGGCCAACACAAATGCATCAAGTTCCCTTGAAGTCACACCCTTTTCAATCCTTGAGTCTTTCCTTAGTTTGAGAAATGCCCAGTCACCGATTCATTAAAGTTCTTATTATGAAGGGGACTGTACATTTCCAAGCTGAGAGAGACCATAGAAACTGGTGGATGGATGGATGAAGTGAACTCATTGCCTACCATATCAAAAGAAACATACATTAGTATCAATATCATGACTTAAAGGTAAAATCCAAACATTAGCAATCAATAGGAAAATAGTTCATACCATCGTGAAGAACACTTATTGATGACAAACTTACAAGGTGGAGAACACACACACACAAAATGGAAAAGTATAATGATGTTGAAAAAAAAAATAAGAAAAGTTAAAGAAATGTGTAAAACAAAAACTAGAAAAGTTAAAGAAATTTGTAAAACAAAAATATGTAAGACAAAAATGTGTAAAACAAAAACTAAAGAGAACTAAGGGCCTCCAATGATTAGCATAGGTGGCCATCTCCCCCATGACTAAGTTGCAAGGGAGAGATCTGAAATAATGAACACCTATTTGAATTTCTTAGAAGTGCCCAACTTCTCCCCATTGATGTTCTTAGATTAAGGGGTGGAAGTTGGTGATGCTCATATTCCAATGTGTCTATGCCTTCGTTGTTAACATGAGTTTTTTCCTCAATTCGTTCCGTGCATATTGGGTTGCTCTTTCTAGTAGCTATCAACCACGGGGTGTCTACTACTGGTGTGGTTGCTACATACAGGCACCTTTGAATTTGTGTTTCTTGGGCACACCAATTACATGGAAGAGATGTTGAACATTCTTCCATGTCATCATCCTCTGAGTCACTGTATGTGATGCACGAAAATTTCTTCTTCTCAATATTTCCATATAAATTTACCTTAGATATCTCCAAGGAAAGATCATGGATCCCTAGGTACACATCTATTGCACTTAGCCATGGCCTTCCCATTATAATTGGGAAGTCCCCTTCATTGTTGTTAACTTCAATCACCAAGAAATCAGCTGGGTAGGACCAACCACACATAGTGGTAACGATGTCCTCCACCAATCCCAAGGGAATGGTAATGGACTGGTCTGCTAGCTCTAGTTGAATGTTGCTCTTCTTAAGTTAGGGTAGGTTCCAGGCTTGATACATTTCTCGTGAAATTAGGTTGACTCCGGAACCTGAGTCAAGAAGAGCCTTATGTGGTTCATTCTCGGTGACTTGTAAATAGATTAAGAAACTTCTAGGGTCAGATAGTTTCCTAGGAAGGTGGCCTACCTTGATCTAGTCGGTTACGTTATGTGTTAACATAAGCTCTGATTTTGGACTGAAGGGTGCTTCGAAGCTTTATGTGTTGGAGGAGCATACCTCGACTCAACCACTTGTTGTTGTGAGATCTTGTCTGGGCTTTTGGTTCTAAAGAAAGATCTTCTCTTTTTGTGGTTGTCAGAACCAGCAGTGGGTTGGATGTTTATGGCTCTCGTAGTGTGGCGTTGCTGCGGTTGAGTGGGGAGTTTCCCTTGCATTGTTGGAGTAAGAAGTGTTGTGGGAACTATAGGTGGAAGAGGTGCAGATGGAGTTGGAGGATGTTAAGTATGTGGGGTGCCTCCTGGAGGAGAAGGAGTCCTCCTAAAGTACTCCCAAACTTGGTAGTGATGTTGGGGAGTTGTGTGACCCATAGAGTCACTTGGAGAAACCAGTTGTTGCACATAATAGCCATAAGGATCAGGTTTCCGGTAAGGGTATTGATGTTTCGGCGGTGGCATCCCCCATGACTGTGGGTATTGCCACTGTTGATGCTATTCGATGGGTTGTGGTGGAGTTCCACTTGGATAGTACGTTAATGGTTGGTGGAACTGCCTTGGGTTACCTTGAGGATAAGGTAACCTTCGGGGTGTTTGCCATTGGTTGAGTCTTGGGTTAACTGCATACACCCTAGACTCCTGTAGATGTGAGATGATTGGACAACATCCCTTAGGATGGTTATATTGGTAGATCTCACATCCACCGTCAGCGTCTGTGTCTGAATCCACAACATCATCAGAGATAGTAATTTTCCCCTTACCCTTGTTATGTGTAGGACTTGAGTCTCTCCGCTTTGTCTTGTTCTTGTCACTACTTCATTCCTCCTTAGAATCCTCTACAATTTTTAGGACAGTTTCAAGTATGGAGTCTAAGGAATCCCACAATTGGTCCACCTTAGCTAATACTTCTGTTGTTATTTTTTGAATCGGCAAGGTTTTTCTGTTCACCAACTCTTCAAGTGGTGACTCATCCTCCTCATCACAAAATTTCACTCCCTTCTTTTGAAGGGAAGGATCATGGTTGTATTCTTCCACACTTTCTCTTTTTCATAGCTCACCTTCTTCTTTGGCTACTTGCTCCAACAGTCTATATTTCATGGGCTTTAAGTTCTGATAATCTCCCTTGGGCATGAGTCCCAAGGGTTCTTCTAGTCTCATGCCTTAGCCCATCTATGATGTGGCGAAGTTGGTCCCGTTGTGCATATCCATGGCCCGGGCAATGATGTAACAATGCGTAGTAGCCACCCATGGCAGCATCCAAGGGTTCATGAGTACATTGCTTCCATCCTTGGATCTGCTTTTGCAAATTAGACACTCTAGAGTACGTTTGATACTTATCGTTGAAGAGTTCTAACATCGTACTCCACCTCCTAATGGTTTTCAGTTCTAAGGACCAGTACCAACTCTCTGCTTCCTTGGTGAGCATCCTAGGAAACAACTTTAGTTTTTACCACTCATTTTCTATGTTTTGCAAGGTGCAGGCATCATGGAATGCCTGTAAATGATGTTGCGGATCAACATTGTATCCCTCTCAATGCATGGGATATTATTCATGTCTAAACGCTTGATCTAACTATCTTTTAGATGCCTCGTTGGTATTCTCACTGCCTCCATTATATCGAACATACTTTGGGTTGCAAGTAGGGGCTCATCATGATCATCTCTTTCATGAAGCCTGTGATGTCTTCGTTGTTCCTTATTTTCCCTTCATTCATGCCCTTGTCCTCTCTCTCGACTCTCTCATCGAGGTCTCTCATTTTTCCTACCTCTATCCTCACCGTTGTGCTCGTGATGGCTGCGCCCAGATGTGGAAGGAGAGGTTGAATGATGTGAAGAAGGGGAAGAAGAAGGAGAACCATCATCATGACAATGTTTCCTATCTTCTCTTCTATGGCTTCGGCCCCAATCATGGTGACGATCTAAGTGCCCGTCCTTGTCATGTGTTGTTTTTCCCTCAATGAATAGCTGGTGTTCATGGGGATCAGAACCAGGGTTATGTATCGTGGGGCATAGGTTCTGATACCCCACCTCCTCACTATCATTAGGAGGGGGAACATCTTTCAATAGAGAACCTGTTATAAGTGGTTCACCATCTCCGATTTTACTTAGGACGTGCAGGACCTCTTTGCCCTTCAACAATGTATGTTGGCTCTCCTACCTTGAGTCCCTCATATGTTGTAAAGTTGTGGGATGGTAATCCCTCATGTCAAAATCACCCATAACGTATTCAGCATAGAGTTGAGTCATGTCGATTTGTGCCAAAGCACGGAGGAGCATGTTGGGGACTGCACGATCCGAAGGTAAGACTATGTTACCTTGCAAATCTCTCCAGCACATCTGTTCATCTTAATGGAGGATAAAAGTAAAGTTGGGGATATACTCATCAGGATGAGTATATGTCAACCTATATTGTTGAGGAACTGGCAGATTTAGGTTATGTGTTTGATGCTGCCGACTGTCCTGTGTATTATCCCTAGGTGGTGAATTGCTTTTATGAGAAGAAGACATTGTCTTATCGATGTGCTAATTAACTGTTATAAAATTTTTCTTATTTAATTAACCCTAAGGTTTGTTTAAGCTCCCAACGATGTGAATCATCTCTTATGTTCTACTTAGCGCACAAACACTTAGTCCCTGACAACGGTGCCTATGATGAGTGGCGAGGTACCCCTACACTCAACCATATGAATACGAGCGTAGCATGCGTGATCCGGTCGAACTCCACAGACTAAGTGCCTACACACCTTATGGAACACTTAAGGTTAATTATTCGTTGTCTTCTTAGACTTACTTGTATTTGTCATGGTGTATGGTTAAGTAAGTCTAAGGCATATGATTTTTATATCTTTTTGTGTTTTATCTCCTATGCTATTGAGGTGAAGGGTTGAAGAGACTAATTACTAACTTTAACTAACGAACTAAGCCTAAATTAACCTAGCATCAGCATCCATTCCCACTTACCATACACACCCTGAACCGATGCAACCGTGGTTACTAAATGCTAATCATTACTAGGATCACCACGCGTAACGCACGTGCTCGAAGCGGTCATACTAAGGCACTTAACTAGGAGAAAAGGATTGAGAGAGAATTAATAACTAATAAAGCATGTAAATAATGAATAATAAATAATAGTAAATAAAAGTCCTAATTAGCCTATTCCATGCACTGCAAGGTTTATCCAAGAAGCTTGTCTTTATTGCCGTACACAAACTTGTGTTCACGTACAATGTTTGCTCGAATAAAGATCCGTTCACTCTGGAGTTCCTACTACGGGCACATGGAAATTAATCTATCTTTGGAGTGGATAAAATACCAGAGTTTCGTTACTGTCTAGGCCTAGATGAGGAAACAAGGAAGAGCTACCTCTTATTTATAAATATGACAATGCACCTCGATATCACGTACGCAATATCGTAGGGGAAGACGCGATATCGTGACGGCCGTGATATCGCATACATGATATCGCGTCCCATCACATAGCATATATATTTGGAAATAATGAAGCACTTTAAAGAGAACAAAAAAGGAAGGAAGACACTTCTCTTTCCGTGCTTAATTAGAAAACTTTGTAGAAGGGAAAGAATAGTGTTCTATGCTAATGATGTGATTTATCATGCTCCTACCACATCGTGGTGGAAGATGATGAATGATAAGGTAGTAGTCAAGCTGTAGGAAGAGGAGAGGCCACCACCACCACCGCCTACAAGAGAAACCACACTGAAGGTGCTTGTAGTTGCTAAAAGGCTTTGAAAACTCTATTAATATTAACTACAACAATAATAGGGCTCAACAAAAGATGGGAAACCATTGGTTTAGCATCCAATCTTAAGTTATCTTAATAAGATCACAAGGACCATCAATTAGGTGGAGTAAAACTCCATGCTATTCTCAACACAAAGAAATCAAATGCCTACAAGATTAAATCCTAGTACTCAAGAAGTTATAATGTCCATCCTTGCACAAGAATTTCCTAAAATTTTTGGGAATGCTACAACTTTCTTAGTCCACTTAGAGGAAGGCAAGGGCGTGACTATTCTAGTGATGTAGCATCAAGGATAGGAGATAGTGACAAAGGTGGTGGTTGATACGGTAGCTAAGGATTGAACACTCTTACAACATCCATGCTAAACATTTCCATAATGGAAAATATCTAAACATTTGTAAGAGTAAGAAGTGGTTGATCAAGTAATGCCCAACATGAAGAATTGTTTGAATAACTAGTGGGATCTAAGTAACCACTTTTAGAGATCTTTGATCTCTTGGACGAAATTACCGTAATTCAGTCAGAGCCACTTAAGACAAAGGATAAACTTCTCATCACCAACATCCAACTATAAGAAACCATCCCTAAGAATCAATGGTTGATTATCAAGGTTGCAGAGTTGCAGGCCCGTCTCTCTGATCCCACCCTTTTTAATCTAGAGCACACAATGGATGAAGCTATCCAACAATTTTAGTACAAAATAAGGAAGGTTGAGAATATAAAATAGGTAGTAGTCTTTAATGTGTCCTTGTCAAAAGCCATGACTTTTAACACTAACAAGGACTTTTCATAAGTCCGCAAGAAAAACTTGATCCTCACAAAACACCTTCATCGCTTGCAAAATGTCAAACAACAAAAGGAATAGATGGTCAAATTTGTTTGATAATAGCAAGAAAAGCTAGCCAAGGTGAACCTTGATTTAAGAAGGTTGGCAGCAAAAAACAAGAACCTCTCAATGGAGGAAGTCCAATGCCTCATCAGAAAATAGCCATTGAGGTGCTCACCTAGAAGAATAAGGCTCTGAAATTCAAACAAGTTAAGAATCGTTATAGGACTAGGGTGGGCTCCTCAAAAATTTGAATGTAAAAAAAATTTAATTGGCTAAGACGAAGATGAACAAAGTCCTCTAGTAACTCTAGCAAAGAGGTGACATGTGACAACCCATCTTTGATGGATTAAATGCATATAATAAAGTAGAAATTAAAGAAGTGTGGAGTACATGGAGTTTTCCAATCTTTATTATGCAAATTTAGCTATGCTAATAGCTAGGAGACCAAGAACTTGAAACACCACCAAGAAAAAACATGTTGCAACTTTTTAGCATTATGACCTTCACCATTAAACTTGAGGTTGAATTTTATTGTAAAATGTAAGGTTTGTAGTTCATGAGCTATGACCTCACATACTTGAACTTTTGGGGATGAAAAATGCCTCATAAGTTGTCGTAGCCTCACTTCCCAAGTGGAAAAAGTGGCAAAGGCTAAAAATGCCTTGGGAACTACCAAATTTAGCATTCTCATGGGTTTTATGTTGGTTATAGCCACAACTATGCTAGAACCACCTACACCTAGAATTGGGATGGTTGGATTTCCATTTTCCCAGTAGTGGCCAACATAGTTTCCATAACCTTCAACATGGATGCTACAAGGCCAACATTGGAGTGGTTGGGTTTCTATTTTTCATGAAGCTAATGTTGGAGTGGTTGGGGTTTTCATTTCTCCAAGAATTCCAGTGTTGCTCCAACAACTCCAAAGTTGCTTCAATAATTCCAAAAGAGATCCCACAAGACCAACACAGTTGCAAAATTCTGTTTACTATTTATGGTTTCCAACATGATTTTGATGGTCCAAATGCATCAAAACTTATCAAAAATAGAAAACTACATTGGAAATAATGGCCTAAACACCTAGCAATTACATCAATCTATCAGCAATCATGGCAGAAAATTTGTAGTAACAAATTGAATTCCTGCAACCTATTTAATTCAAATTCCAACACTTTGAAAGAACTTTTTGGTAAATTGGCAATTAGCTGAGCATTGGAGACTCTCAATACATTTCCCAACAATAAAAAGTCTAGTAATTACCTTACCCTCTTTGCAACCAACATTGCAATTACCTTACCTCTGCAACCAACGCTGCAATTACTTTATCTCTCTTTGCAACCAATGTTGTAATTACCTTATCCCTTGTTCACCAATGTTGCAAATCCAAGTTGAAAACCCCCCAAGGAGTTTTGGTTATTGAAGCTGAGAAGTACCTGGATCGTTGGACTGACTGCAAAACACAACCTACCGTCTTTAATAGGCTTTAAGCTCCATTCAGACAACTCCTTGTGCATTGATGAGACACGATATCGCATGGGCCGCGATATCGCGGTCCGCCGCCAAATCTATAAATAAGAGGCGGCACTCCCCTCATTTCTTATCCTAGGCTTAAAGTAGGGAAACTCTGGTAGTTTGATCACTCCAGAGATAGAATATTTTCCATGTGCCCGCAGTAGGAGTCCCCAAGTGAACAGATCTTTATTCGAGCAACTTTGTACCTGAATGCAAGTTATGTACGGCAATAAAGACGAGCTTTGTGGATAAACCTTGCAGTGCATGGAATAGGATTTATTATTTGTTATTTCTTACCTGTTATTTATTACATGCATTAGCGCGACATGAGTATTACTTGGTTACGAGCATTGACGAATGTGTACGGCTAACCAAGGAATCGGCTACTCATCACGATTAGTCTCTCTCACCCTCAACTCCTAGAATATGGGATGAGTACGACTTGATTATGAGCATCTACGGGTGTGTACGGCTAGTCAAGGAATCGGCTGCTCATCACGTTTAGGGGAGTTAAGTGCCTCAGTACGACCACTTCGAGCACGTGCGTTACGTGTGGTGATCCCAGTAACGATTAACGTTTGGTAGCCACAGTTGCATAGTTCAGGGTGTGTACGGTAAGTGGGAATGGATGCTGACGCTAGTTAATTTAGACTTAGGTCCTTAGTTAGAGTTAGTTAGCTTTCTCAACCCTTCACCTCATAGCATAGGAGAAAAACCAGAAAAGACCAAAAATCATATACCTCTGACTTACTTAACCATACACCGTGACAACAACAAGTAAGTCTGGGTAGACAACGAATGATTAACCCCAAGTGTTCCATGGGGCATTTAGGCATTTAGTCTGCAGAGTTTGACCGGATCACGCGTGCTACGCTCGTTTTGTATGGTTGAGTGTAGGGGTACCTCGCCACTCATCATGCATCTAGGCATACACTTCTACATCTTGAAACTTTGATCATGTAATATTTTTATTATTTTAATAAAAATTAGCAATTCATTTTTCTATGTAAATTTATTCCAAGTTTAAATTTTGTGCTTTTCTTTAGGTGATTGACAAGATCATTCACGGTCCTTTAGATCCTCTTCTCATAGGCCCTTGGGACCCAAAGTTAAACTGTTTCACCTAGGATATTTGGTTTTCCAACATCAAATTTCAAGCACTAAAAGGAGGGCCTCTACCCAAGTTCTTCATGCAATCCTGCTTTGTCATTTTTTTAAACAAATTTTGTATGAGTTAAAACTTTTAAATTTTACATTAAAATCTATCAAGAAAACCAATGTTGCCACCCATCCTCCTACAACTAATACCTAGTGTGGTTGTTGCAATCAGCTTGGATGTTGCTATGAAACTCATAGCAATTGTTAGACTTTTGGAAGCTAGCATAGTTTCTCAAGAAACCTACAACATCTGGTTGGTGAAACTTGGCCTTGGGTTTTCCAAAGGCTAACACATCTTTCCATCACTCATTTCCTATTGTGAATTTTTTTGTTAGGCCTCTTGACAAAACCAACTCACCTTTCCCCCTTTACCAAACTACCCAATGTAGTTTTGTGTGGACCAATTACATTTTTTCTTCTACATAAACCCCAATTTTTTTTTAAGATAGCCAACGTATCTTTTAAAAATAATATTTTTTCCTTGGTTTCACACCAATACCAAGCATAGTTTTTCCATAAAGGAAAACATACTAACATATTTTTAAAAAAGGAAAACCAAACTTACCTTTCATAATACCCACCTATTTTTGGAAAACTACCAACGTATCTTTCCAAAACTCAACATCTTACCAACAACCATTTTTTCCATATTTAAATTTTCAAATCCCAACATATAAAACTGCAAAAAGGTTTACCATCCACTAATTTTTAAAGCTCAACAAAACTTGAACTTCAAAATTTTAAAAAATTGGGTTTTAGGTATACACACAAAGCCTAGCATAGTTTTTGCAAGCCCAGCTTAGTTTTTGCAAGTCCAGTTTGGTTTTTGCTAAGCCCAACTTAGTTTTGTAAAGCCCANTTTTTTTTTTTTTTTTTTTTTTTTTTTTTTTTTTTTTTTTGTGCTAGTACTAGTTCATGCATTTTTGCAAATCAACTGTGCTACTAGACCTTGCATACATGGCCTCCAACCAAGATGCAGTTCGCATCTATGACCCAAAAGACATTGCAATCATAGAATGAAGACAATCACTACAACAAAGGGTTAAGGACCCAAACTTTGTGGCCTCATCAATGAGTAGTTCTACAACTTTCTTTGTGCCAAGATGCAAGCCAATTTTCTCATATCATGGTTTGAATCTAATGCTAAGCATCAATTCAAAATAATACACTGGGATGGAAAAGAGTACATCCCATCACCTTATGATAAAATCCCCTTACTGATCTCATACAACTAATAAATGTTGATGAGTTTAGTGAAGAAATTAGCTTGGAGGATTACTAAGAGAAAAAAGATGAGTTCAAGGTAGAGTAAGAGCCAAACACATTTATTGGAAACCTTCTCTAATGGTTGGCTTCCCAAGAAACTACCTCTAACTCTGCACCCTACTATCCCCTTTAGGAAATGCACCTCAGTCTCCTCCTACCTATCCCACCGTGTTTAGGGAACACCTGTCATGGTTGCACATCAAGCCCAGCCTATTTTCCAATCTACCTCACTAGTCTTATCAATGTCCTTTGCTACACAACCTCACTCCATTCACCTAGCCCTTGTGATGTCTACCTTACCATCGCTCTTTGTCGGACCCTCATTAGGGCCCAAAATAACACAAGTCTCATATACTCCCTTTTGCTTCCTTTGTACCACAAGTTCCAACTCAAACCTCTTTCTCCTTGTTTAATCCACCTATGATGGTGGTCACATGAACTCTTCCCTCTAAGCCAATGTTAATTGTAAAACCTCAAGCTTCACAACTTCCTCCTCAACCATCAATACAAATACTACAGCCTACAGGGATGCCCCAAGGCTTGGATCAAGTCTTCCAAATAATTCAAGACCTTACCAAAAAACTGCAAAAACTCAAGGCTAGTATAACTAAGAGGGTCAAGGTTTTAGATTTCTACTAAGATGATCCTATAAGCCCTACTGTGCCTCAAATAACCTTATTGCAGGTATGCCCATACCAAACTTCACCAAATACAATGGTGAAGGGAATTCCAATGCACATCTAGTCACCTTCCAATCTGAGTGCCTCTTTTTGCAAGCTTGACCTCATACAATGCTGCACATTTTCCCCATGTCCCTTAAGGGAAAGACTTTATATTGGTACCGAACCTTGCCTAGAGGTTCCATCTCTTCCCTTGAGAACCTAATAAACCAACTTTTCAACTGCTTTAGATACAACTTAAAGTCAAATGTCACATTGGATCAATTGATGAAGTAAAGCATAGGCCACTTGAACCAGTCAAAAGGTTCATTCAAAGATGGAACTCAACACTTAACAAGATTCCAAAACCTATCTTTAAAATTCATCTCTTGGCCATCTTTAAGGAAGCGATAAATTACTACATTAAGTCAAAGCTCTACTACTTAGAGCCCTAGTCACTAGGCCAAGCCTTCTCATAAACTAAGAACATTGAGGAGGCAACTGAGGCAAGTAACAACCTAACTTATGTGACATATAAAAACCAACATGTGAGGAGGGATAGGGATAAAACTAGGCAAGAACATACAACTGTGGCCGTAGTAACAAAAGAGTCAAAACAAGAAGAGAGGCAGAGATCACCACCTTGCAACACATCTCCCAACTCATTGCAACCATCCACTTCCTACACCCCAAATCAACCAAGATCAAACTTTGGACAGAATGATAGGTCTAAGTACACAAGGTTTCCTATGAAGCCCTCTGAGCTTTTAGAATAGTTGCTTAAAGATAACCATATACAACATAAGCAACTATTTGAGGAAGCTCGTAGGGGGCATGATCATCTTTGTGACATAGCTAGAGACCCAGCGATAGCTACTAAAGATGATCCAAAGCTACCGAAGTACTTCAAACTAGATAGGTATTGCCATTATCATCAAATGGCTGGTCATAACACTAATTTTTGCATAGCATTAAAGGATGACCTCAAGAAGAGGATTGATCATGAAGAGTTGGTGTTGAATGAGCCCAACACTCCAAGCACTAACAATAACTCCTACACTATAGCCTCATTCATAGAAACTAAACGGTCTAATCCTCCTAGGGAATTGTTTGTTATTAGAGTACCACCTTAATCCTAAAACACAAAGCCTAGAGAGCCCTTCATCATACGAGTACCACCTTCTCCAGCTCCTAAGAAGCCTTTCATCATACGTGTCCCACCTTCAATGGCATCAACTTCACAACCCATACCACAAGATACTAATCCTCCAAAGCCTAGAGAACCATTTGTTATCCGAGTCCCTCCACCTTCAACAAATAAAACCACAACAACCAATGATCAAAGCCCACCTATAGTGGTCCACAACTCAAAGGTTAGCAAGAAATAATAATCATAATGGCAACAAAAATAACCTATCATCAAACCAATAACAAAACCCACTGAAAGTAACCAATAACAAAAGGCTTCAAAGCAAGTTAACACATCTAAACCTACACCAAGATCAACTACACCTATGGACAAGGAGGCCAAGTGACATACATCAAAACCTAAGTTACAAACTTGAGGAAGAATGGAGGAATTAAAACCACCAAGGCTAAAATATCACATGCCAAGGAAAATAGTTTCCTCACAACAAAGAACCAAGCTAAATGATCCTTCAAACAAAAAAACACATCATTGAACTCGTATGACCTCGTCATGACTTCTTCTGCTCATAAAGACACACTAGCACAAGTGTTAACTTCTATCCCTGTGAGCAGAGACATGCCTACCAATAAAGAGTCAATCTACTCTATCATTGAGCAAGCTTCACTTAGGGAAAACAAGCATCAACCCACACTTAACTTTTATGACAATGAGGTGAAAATTGACTCTAGAAATGGAGAAGTGCTATCAACTCTTCTCCTCATTACTATACGTGTTAGTAGGTACAAGGTTCATCGTGTTCATGTGGATGATGGGGCAACAACTAATGCGGTACCATTTTCCATTGTTAACAAACTAAGCTTAATCAAGAACATCCAATAAACCACTATCTCAGCACCCAAGTCATTTAATGGATCACAAGTAGTAGTGTGAGGTTTCATCTCCTTGGATTTCATAGCCAGTGAACAATTCCCTACATCCACCAACTTCCTAATGGTTGAAAAGACACCCGACTTCAACTTGATCCTAGGAAGGCCATGGTTAGCTAAGCTTCACATGATTTCATCTCCTATACATCAGGAGATTCACCTACCATACAAGGGTGGTGAAATTATCATTCATGGGGATAATATGTCACTACCTTCAATTAACTATGTTAACATCAACCGAGGTTTGGAGGTGGAGTTTTAAGAGGAAACTCCCAATACTCAGACTGGGGCCAATGATAAGAAAAACAACAATGCTAATAACAGCAACTCTATAACATTGAAGTGCCAATGAAAACGCATGCAACTTGCCATGCTAAACAAGAGAGATGGTGAGCATAAGATCGTGTCAAAAAGATTCCTTAATCTGCCAAAGATCAAATAACAAGATCACAATAAACATCTCATCCATTCTTTTTTCGATCATTTCTTCACCTTTGCAACATTATATCATGTTCCAATATTTGCTCTAACCTTATATGCTCTTTTGAGAGCATCCCATACTTACTAGACAACATATGGACCACAACCCACTAAAGCATAAAACTGGCAACATCACGACCTACCAAGGCCTAAAACTAGCAACATTATGGTCTGCTAGGGCCTAAAATAGGTAAATTTGTGGCCTCCCTTCCTTTTATGTTTGCATTGTAACCTGTTGTACTTTGTTTTACACTTTTGCGTTTATCAACAAACTTTGCTTTGTAGCCTTAGTGTGTTAACTAGTGGCCTTTTATGCAAGAAAAATATAAAGCGAAATAATATATATATATATATATATATAACTTTAAAAAACAAGAAAAGTTTTATCCTATAACCAAGAATGTCCATACTAATAGCCATGATCACATTGTGTGATGGAGCAATGACAAAAGCATAACCCTGTTACAATGCCACAAGATAACAAAAAATAATTACCAATACAGTCCTCAAGGCTATGATAGCTAAAATGAAAAGTAACAAAGCATGAAGAGTTCATCGGAGGAGCAACACCATCACTAGCACAAGAGCCATCAACATCACCATCGCCACCACCACAATTCAAGCGATTAGAAACCATAATAACTTATAAACGTTACCAAGAATAAATAAATATAACTTAAAAACATCAAGGGAAGCATTTCTTCTCCAAACCTTAGGGGAATTGGAGGTAAACGTAATTTCTTTCATAATACACCGGTTCTGTTCCATTTTAAGCATGGAAATATTCAAACTCCTCTAAATTAAATTATTGGTTAGATTCTTCAAGCCGTTTCTTGTGCGTAATCTTTTCTTTAGCGTTTTTTTTTTTTTTTCATTACGTTGTCGTTCCGTTGCTCTGTTTGTCATTTCTGACAACTATGGTTTAAACTTCATGATAGATGTACAAGCACAGAATGTAAAATCTTGACACATTAATTCATGGGTACATCTGAAAAATGTTCAATTCATATGAATCTTTTACTGTCAAAATTCTGCAACACATAAAGTATCGTCAAACTCATCGCACAAGGCTGAAACTTCAAATCTCGTTTATCTATCGGAAGAAATTGTTTTCAAATATGTTATTGTACAGATCACATCTGGGATCTATGCTTTGGAAATCGGAATCGAGCAAGAAAACGATACTCCAGGCAACTTGAAATATTAACACACTATATAAGATAAGATTGCAAGAGAGAATGTAAGGAATTAAAAATCGCAAGAGACTGAATGGATCAGAGCATGAGTATTGACTGAGAAAACACCAAGATCCAACGATGGAGATCAGGACAAAAATCTACCTTTCAATAACTGGTCCACCTTATTGTTGATCATTCAGAGAATGCTGAAGCTTTGTTTTAAACGCTGCAACTCCTCATCTTCCTGTCGGTCCTTTTCCATGCAAAATACTCACTCTGGACAATGCATACAACAACTTACAATTCGAACGTTTCTCCGACAACTATATACATATATACACACACGACAAGGGAAAGAACCAGTATCAAAGCTAGAACCAAAGCTAGGCATTGTTTACGCATTGCAAAACTGAAGAAGTGGCTGTTGATAGAAGAAGTGGTTGTTGATGTGTAAATTTTGGACACAACACGGCAAACTTATTTAAAGAGACTATTGCTTAAGGTGTCTTTTATATGGGTAAACTACAATAGTTTAAGTTAGAGGGCAAAGAGCAATCCAAACAACTTTAACAGGGAAATAACTATTCACTTTAAGATATTCACAAGGGTGCTCATGCATTAATGAAAAGCAAAAAGAAAAGCATGGAATAACTTGCACAAAAAACAAGCAGAGTTTTTAAAAGAAACACAAGATCTGTACGACAGAGACAATAGTTCAATTACAAAAATTTTAAAAATAACAGAATGAAATGGTGACTTAACTTAGAAATAAAAATAACAGAATAAAATGGTGACTTACCTTAGAAATGAACACAAATAGAACATGTTTTGGTGCAGCCTTGTCTACCAATGTTTGCAAGAAGCACACCTCTTTTAACAGGCCTGCAACCTTTGACTATTGAATCTACCCACTACTCTGCCTTTAACAACCACTAAAAAAGCCACCGAGGAGGTAACAAAATCAAAGAGAATCGGAGATTTTCACCCTGACTCCACTTGGAGGAAACCCCACCACCATAGCTAACTTTCTCCTTCTGCCATACTGTGTCTGTCCCTCTTTCGTTACGCCTCGGGATTTATCAGGACTGGATTGGCCCCTCACCTTCCTCTGCCTCCAGACCAACGCACATGAGGAACCACCACCCATGCATAACAGAGAGAAAACGACAACTTTCATCATTGCCCATGTGCAGCAAACAATAGTTACTACAATGTGGGCACACATAATGGCTGCATGAGCCTGTCACATGCAGAAAATGGCTCCATTAATGCAAGAAACGGCTGGGAACCAGGCCTCCCAATCACTGTAAAAAAACAACAATCTCCATCAAGGTAATGTGCAGAAAACAGCACTGGCCACCACCCACACAACATGGACCGCGTAACAGCTGCTCAGACGTGCAAGAGAAGAAACGCGGGGTTGCACAGACAGGGCAGCGGAAGGGAACCCAAACGGAGGTGCCAGGGGCTTCATCTTGTTAGGAATAATTCCCCGGGCGTTCAGAAACGACTCATGCATTCCTGTTATTGCTGCATCACACAAAAACCCAAAAAAGTAAATAGAACACAAGCATAGATCGAGAAGTTAGGCTCTTCTACTACCACCAAATGGCTGCTCTGCTAATACTCATTTGTTGGGAGGCCAATGCATGGCAAGCAAAAAGTTGCCGTTTACTCTTTTGCGTACCTATCTTTGATTTTGATTTTAAGGTGACTTTTAAAATGTCTCCTACTTTCCCTAGGTCATGACCTTTCATCATTATGACCCTTGCAAGTTGTAACCATTGGCTTTTGATCAGGATTACCCTTCTTGATTTATAATATTATAACAAGTAATCTATATAGTTAGCAGAATTCATGGATAAAAATTTAAAGTTCATGGCCCTGTATGTTGGTAACGCAGTGGCCTTTTGTAACAGCAAAATACATTTTGCAACTAGAGCTAGCGTTTCAGTTGTAGAACAGACCAGGACTACAGCATGCATAGGTTAAGCCCATGAAAATGAGTAAACAAAAGCAAGTCCATCTTTCAAATGTTCCATGCAATGGTTTTTTGTCATCCAAGGCAACGATTCGACGGTCTTGTTTTACAAAGGATCCACATGAAAAATGCATGGCATGTTTAGCAATGAGACCTAGAACAGAGAGTTAACAAGAGACAAAAATGAAGCAAACAGGTATGGCAGTGTTAGCAGATATATTTCATGCTACAGCCAAGGCTCAGAAGATTAAAGGAGGAGTTGGCCAATATCTTAAATATGAAACTTCTAGTGAAGTATCAAAAAAAACGTAAAAACCCTCTAGCTTCCTGCCATTGAGCTCCACTCCCTTCTGTGTCGTTTTGGCTACCGTCGTCCGTAGCAGCGTTACCTGTCATGAACTTACCCTTGTTGAGCATCTGTTGCGCAGCCCTGAATCAGACGGTGGTGACACAGAATTTGGTAGCTTTGGAGAGGCCCTCAGGGGTTTCACCGCATACCTTTCCTATTCCCTGCCATTGCCAAAACCCTCGCACCCTGCCTCCGCACAGGCCTCGAGCCCACCGCACTATGCCGCTGCCACCGGCCAAATGCTGCCATGTTTCCCCTTCCCCCTGAGCCGCAGCTTGGTAGTAAAAACCTTGTAGTCCCAAAAAAAAAAAATGAAATTAAACACATTAAATTTAATATTATTTTACCTGGCTCTGCCTACTTTGCCATGCTTTAAACAGTTTTAACTCAATTTTACTTGCCTTTAACTTGTTATAACTTTTCCTTATTTTACTATGTTTTACCCTGCCTTTCTCTCATAGTGACTCTCCTCACTCAAATAAGCAACATCACAGCCTACTAAGGCCTAAAACAGGCAAAACATGATCATTTTTTACATCATTCAACCCCATTTGACAACTCTTTTACATCATTCGACTTGATTTGATGTCATTTGAGATCATTAAGGCCTTATTTAACCTAGTTTGATACCATTTTACGAGGTTTTGACCATCATTTGGCCTTCATTTGACCCTATCCTACATCATTCGGTCTTTGTTTCACCCTGTTTGCCTTAATCTACCCCTTATAACCTCTATTGACCATGTTTTGACCTTATTTGGCATCAATTTAGTTTGTTTTGACTTAGCTCTACTTTACTATTAAAGTGTTCACATTGTTCCATGATTTTATTACACAAGTGTCACTTGATGTGCTTATGTTGTCATCCAAAATTGAGCTAGAAGACGAGGAAGCAAATTCGACTGACCTTAAAACCTAAATGGACCCTTCTTGTGATGTTGTTAGACCAAGTCAACCTAAAATATCCAAGCATTAAGCCTCAAGACCATTTAATCGTATAGCATTAACATACTAAAATTGCTTAATTGCCATTGACCTCGAAGTTAGAAACATCACGAAGGTTTCCTTAGTCAAATTTCCCATCTAAACTGTGATAGTCAAGAGAAAGTCTTGAAACCAAGTTCCTCATCAGAACTTAAGCCTACTCAAGACAACATCAAACCCTTACTATGCAACATTAAAGCCATCACATAGCCTCAATTACATCTAACACTCATGTGTTTACTTGTAGTGTTGTTTATCATTGTTGATAGGTTGCGACAAATGATCGATGTTGATGACTCCGATGGTCTATAATAGGCTAGCCTGCATGATCTCTCTTTATCTCTCTATTTGGCACAATAAATGAACTATGAAACTTTGATGGGCATCACGCAAATCTCTCAATGTTGTAACATCGGTAACCTACTATGACCTGGTTTGCTAATCATCTCGTGTGGCCCTATGTGTTATCTTGTAACAACATGTTTTCTTTGTCTTATTTTCTTGTCCTCTTAGAGTTGTGCTTGCAAGATAAAGTTTGAAAGTCATCATGAAGGTGCAACTCATCGAGGTAGCAAGTTGCTATGTGACCTTGATGCGCAAAATTTGGTTAGCTTATTCTATCATACCAATAGTGCTTATTTCACATCATTGTCATTATTCCTTCTTGAGTCCAATCCAGTAGCCTAATTGTAACCTTCCTTACCTCAAACAACAATGATGACCGATGATTGATACTCGTGCATTGTGGCCATGTGGCATCTCCCTCAACATGCTCCACCTTCAAGTTTGTTGGATGTAACACATCTCATTCAACAAGAAAACCAAACTAAGTTCAACCTTGGCAACAAAACCCAATGAAGGTTTTACCCTACAAAAAAAGGGAAACAAATTGCCAAGAAGATAAAAGATCAATGAAGACCAAAAGATAAACCAATGACTCCAAACAAGTAAAGGAAGGATCCTAACAACCAAAGAAGCATTGTAATAAAGTGTTGTCTCCTCAAAAATATTACTGACTGGCCAAAACTTCAAAGCATGAAGAACAAATACTACATCTATTAGCCAACATGTCATTGCCCTAACCATGACCTTGATGTCAACATTGAGAAATCATTGTTAGCTCCTGTAACCATTCCCTTGTGACCAAATATAGCCTTTAGCCTGTATCACCTCACCATAGCCTTATCTCATCATCACAAGCACTCTTCAACATGGTTCGACACTACGAAATCAAGCGCAAAGAGGAAACATTGGTAATAGACCTACAGTGGTGTTTTGTATTCTTTATCAATGTCTCTCAAGTCAATCCTTCAAACATCAACAAAGAGGAGCCAATGAAATACCACTAAGAAAATCCATGTTGCAACTTTTTGGCATTATGACCTTTAGCATTAAACTTGAGGTTAAATTCTATTGTAAAATGTGAGGTTTGTAGCTCATGAGCTGTGATCTCACATACTTGAACTTTTGGGGTTGAAAAATGCCTCATAAGTTATCATAGCCTCACTTACAATGTGAAAAAAGTCATGTCATGTTCATATTTGTGCTTGGGAAGTTGAAAATGCCTTGGGAACTTCCAAATTTGGCATTTTCATGGGTTTTATGTTGTTTATAGCCACAACTATGTTGAAACCACTTGCACTCAGCATTGGAATGGTTGGGTTTCCATTTTCCCATCAATGGCCAGTATAGTTTGCATAACCTTCAGCGTGGATGCTACAAGGCCAATGTTGGAGTGGTTGGGTTTTTATTTTTTCATGAAGCCAGTGTTGGAGTGGTTTGATTTCTATTTATTCATGAAGGCAACATTGGAGTGGTTAGGGTTTTTGGTTTTCCAACAATCCCAACATTGCTCCAATAATTCCAACATAGATGCCACAAGACCAGTGTAGTTGGGCAAAGCTAGCGTAGTTGCAAAAGTCCATTTACTATTTATAGTATCCAACATCATTTTGATGGCCCAAGTACATCAAAACTTACCAGAATTAGAAAACTACACTAGAAATAATGGACTACCACACTTACCAATTACATAAATCTGTCAATAATCATGGCAAAAAATTTGTAGTAACAAATTGAATACCAACTTATTTAAATCAAATTCCAACACTTTGAAAGGACTCTTTGGAAAATTGCCAATTGGCTAAGCATTGGAGACTCTCAGTACATTGCCCAGTAACAAAAAGTCAAGCAATTACCTTAACCCCTTTGCAACCAACACTATAATTACCTTATCCCCTTTGCAACCAACACTATAATTACCTTATCCCTTTTGCAACCAATGCTGCAATTAATTTACAACCCTAGCCCCACCCCACTACCTGCCTCCCCCCCTCCCCTTTACAACCAATATTGTAATTCCCTTACCCCTATTCACCAATTTTGTAGATCCAAGCTAAAAACCCCCAAGGAGTTTTGATGATTGAAGCTAGGAAGAACTTGGATTGTGGGGTTGACTATAGAACACAACCTACTAGCTTCAAGAGGCTTCAAGCTCCATTTGGGCAATTTCTTATGCATCTAGGCACACATTTGTATATCTTGAAACTCTACTCTTGTAATATTTTTATTATTTTAATAAAAATTAGTAGTTCATTTGTTTGTGCAAGTTTATTCAAATTTTAAATTTTGTGCTTGCTCTTAGATTAGATTTGCATTCTCTATTAAATTATATTGCACCATTTACACTTTTTAAGTCCCTAGGTGATTGACAAGACCCTCCAGGATTCTTCGAATCCTCTTCTCAAAGCTCCTTGGGATCTAAAGTTAAATTGTTTCACCTGGGATTTTTGGTTTTTTAGCATCCAATTTTTTAGGTGTTATAAAACTCAATTGGAAAAACAAGTGATCAGTTCCTACCTCTTGTACAAGGCATAATTCAAGCATCATAAGGAGACCAAGCAATAGTTGGAGATAGCCAACACTAAGCTTGAAGTTCTTAGGAGCATATTCACTAACAAGTGGTCTATTTCTAAGAACCTAGCTAGAAGAATGAACAAATACCATGAGCCATGAAACCTCATAAAGACATTTGACATTAAATGTAAACAATTCACAACATGGTTTGTCAATGTCAAGGAGCTGTTTCCTACAATGTCATACCCATGGGATATCCCTATATTAGACCACATCAGTGAAGCCATGTGGACTACATACAACCCATGTGGCAAAGAGAAGAAGATGAAAGTGCTACTAGATGCTTTCAAGATTCCTCCAGTAGTAGCAACTTAGCCTCAGCCACCTCCACTACCATAAGCACTGGAACTTGATGCAGGACCTTCAATGGTATAAGAGCCTCCACCTCCAAGCACTGTTTGAGAATTTTCCTTGTCTTCGACAACTTAAGAGTACTTGCTAGAATTTTAAAAAGTATCTAATTTTGTTGTCATGAACACCAATTTTGTAATCCCATACAAATTGGAACTCAAAGTCAATCAATTAGTTAGTTTGTTGTCTATTTGTTTTTAAGTTAATAAATTTAATACTTCCCCAAATTTTGTAAAAAGCTTGATTTTACTTTTGTTCACTTAAGGACAAGTTTTTAGTTAGTCATAGGGGTATGATGAGTCATAATGTATATAGGTTGTGTTGATGGGAATGCATCAACACAACCTTGTCAATGCATGGTAACATGCATCAACATAGATGTGTCGACGTTGACATAGGTGAAGCCTATATAAATGCATGCAATAATTGCATTTATGATACCTTAGGTCCATAACATAGCAAAGCTTTTATAGTTTGATTTCTATAGAGTTAGCATATTTTCTCTCTGAGTGCCTATAGTATGAATTAAATATTAGAATATTTTCTCTTTGAGTGTCCGCAATATGAATTAAAGAGATTGTATGGATCCTTATTCGAATGCCATATACATGAACACTCTAGCATGAATGATAATGAAGATGAGATTTTTAATATTTATTGTAGCACTTTGGATAGTTTAATCTTTCTTACTTGCACTTTACCGTCATAAGTCCTAAATAATTAATACACTTAATCATAAGAACATAAGTACAACCACTTCAAGCATAATGTATTTCGCTAGGTAATCCTTTGTAGTGGTCATTTGGTATGCTCAATAATCACCACTTGGTAACCTAGTAATGTGGATACTAGTTCAAGATGTGTATGGTATGTGGGAATGGCTACTTATGATAGGATAGTTAGCCACTAGAGTAGTTAAGTAGTTAGATAATTAATCCTTAAACCTTTATCTATGCACCTAGTCCTTAGGATAAGAAAATATATATATAACGCTTATATACATAGACATCATAACCCTTAACTCACATTTAATCATATGCACTGGAAACACAAGTTAAGTTAGGAAGACAATGATCATACACTCCATTAACTCATTGTCCAGGACTATGAGTGAACTTAGAAACTAAGTTTATGGAATTTGATCAAATCGTTGATACATGCTTGTGATTCATATGGTTGGGCATAGAAGATACTTGTTACTCATCATTGGTATTAGAAATAGAAATTAAAATTTTTATCTTAGAGAAAAATGAATTACTATGTGTGAATCTTATAAATATTTGGGAGTTGAATTTGCCAATAATTATAGTTGGAATATTCTTATTGCTTAAAGGGTTTCCAGTAGCATACAAGCTCTATTTGCTCTAGGAAATAATTTAGTAGGAAACAAGTTTTGGCATAAGAGATTAGAAGGAAACTTTTTTGCAGTCTTTTTCAACTTGTAGTATTATATGAATGTGTTGTATGGGAATTTTCTCTTTCAACACATAATTGGAAAAAATTAGAGTATGTTCAAACATAATTTTTTATATATGAATTTCAAGTTAAAATGTAGATTTCTTATGATATCTTACTTTTAGAAGTAGATTTGCTTCATTTTGAAGTCCTTTGTCAATGTATTACTTAGAAGTTAAGTCATATGGAGGAAGTCAATTATACTAAGGAGATAATGAATGCTACACACAAAAATGGATGGCAGCATCAATGAAAATTATGGCTTTAGTCATAGAATATTGTAACAGAGGATCTTCCTTTAAACAAAAAGGCTTTTTTGGAGGCCTATAAAGGAAAAAGTCTTGGCTAAAGTTTTGTTGAACATGTTAGGAATTTTTTTTTTTATTTTCATCTTGTTAGAGAAGGTTTATTTTCTAGTACTCAAAAGTAGATATTCTCAACTATTCTTATTCTTTTAAGGAATCAAATTGCTACAACAAGAATAAGCTCTCATCATCTCCTTATTGAGATAAGTTATTAGATCCATTCCCTAAGAGAAGAGTGTATTTGCAAATTATGCAAACAAAGCATAGAGGATGAAGAACATATCTTTTTATTTAGCCTATCTTTGGATCACATTCAAATGAATTATAATATTAATTATAATATTTTTATTTTTCCCATCTTTGGCTCATATTCAAATGAATTATAATATTAATAGTAATATGTTGATTGTTTTCTTCAAAATTGACCCTATTTGTTTGGGTATTACATCAATGATATTTTCAACTTTCTTCAAAAAGGTGTTGAGGTTTTGTAACCATTCAACAAATCCTTTGTGATTACTTGGATGTAATAAAAATTTTTGGTTTTACTTTTAATTTTTTCATTATAATACTTTTTATGTTTGATTCCAACATCCATCTTTTTTCATTATAATACATTACATTGTTAAGCATAGATATTACATGTGAAGCTTGAATCTATAAGCTCTTTTACCTAGTTGAAAAGTCAAATACAATTTATCTAAAAATTGTTAGAAAAATAATTATGCATAAAACATTGGTTAGATGACATAATAACTAAATTACACAAGGAATCAAAGATGTGGAAATAAATCAAAACTGACCTCCAGCCATTGATGCCTTTGCGTGAACCTGTTGCGGTGAGTGTTCTAATTCTTCTATCACATTGATGCTCAACAACGATGGTGTATGCAGACTTTGAGCATCTGTGATAGGGATCAAAACTATAACATTGCCATGATTTCTTCTAGTTCCTTTGTTCTCCCATAGAGAACATTTTAGAGGCTAGTAAAATGTCTATTACCAAACTTTCGGTTTAAATGACAAATATGAGACCACTCTTGTGGTAACTATTACAAATCGTTGATTTTCCTATAATAGTCACTTTTATAGAAGCGTTACAAAGAATTGGTTTTCCCATAATGGTGACATTTATGGAACCATTACAAACCATTGGTTTTCTCATAAATGGTTACATTCTCCCACTTGGTCTCCATATTTAAATTAATATCCATCAAACCCAAATTTCAAGAGATGAATACATGAATCATGGTGATAGTTTCTATGAATGTGAGTATTATCTTCCATGTATTATAGTGTATTATCTCTTACACTTAATTCCTTATATGGTAACTAAACTTTATGGGTAAACCCAATGTTCATTCTAGATCCTACCATATGTGAATTTTCTCTAATAACTATATGCACAAACTGAATATGAGAAAGCATCACAACTGAATAAGAATTTCATTAAAACTGTAAAATCGTATGTACAAATTACATTATGGAACCAAGTCCCATCTGAACTACATGATCCTTAAATGACTTTGGTGGCATTCTTTTTGTCAAAGGATCAACTATCATCAATTTAGTGCTTATATGCTCAATGACCACTTTCTTTTCCTTAACACATTCCCTTATGGCTAAGTACTTTATGTTGATGTGTTTACTTCAACTACCACTCTTATTATTCTTAGCCATAAAGATAGCAGTTGAATTGTCACAAAACATTCCTAAGACTAGATATAAAACCTATAATTCTAAGGCTTGACATGAAACTCTTCAACCATACACCATGTGAAGTAGCCTCAAAACAAGAAACGAACTCTGCCTTCATTGTGGAAGTAACAACCAAGGTTTGCTTTCCACTCCTCTAGGATATAACTCCTTCAACCAGCATAAAAAAATAACTATATGTTAATTTCCTTGAATTAACATAGCCAGTAAAGTTTGAATCAGAGTAGCTAATCACCTTCAGATTGTTAGTTCTTCTATACATAAGCATGTAATCTTTTGTACCTTGAAGGTATTGTGATGCCCAAAAACATCGATGGCTAGAACACTGAGAGGTTGGTGATATACAACCTAACCCCGAATCCATGCAACGGCCATGTTGGGGAACGAAAATTAGGTGCCCTAAATGGTCTTGTTGATCAAATAGGAACTTACGTGGTGTTAAAATGATAGTGTGCAAGAGGGGTTTATACTGCGTTACACATCGACACTGGGATCGATTAAGCTAGAGTGTAGCAAGGTGTCCTAGCTTGAGAACAGCGATGTGACTGTGCAAATACGTATCAAATAGTAGAAAATTGCAAAAGTTATGCTTAATATCAAAGAAAAATGCTTGGAAAAATAAAACAGATCTTAAGAACAAAAAATGCACTACCCCAAAAAAAGGGAGGGTAGCTATTGCAGGAAAAGAGGTGAGAATGGTACATGATGTACAAACAAGCATAGTGGTAGTGTAGCAGTGCAATCACAGTCTCTAGGACACCCGAGACATGGAGCTAATGGCTACCGTGGGGATTGAACCTGCTAGGTCGACTATTCTATAGGTGCAATGGTGGACTATGTTTTGGGAGGCGCTAAGGTGTGAAGCTTAGGTGCTCAGGTGTGAGAATGCCAGGGATGCTCTAAAAGTTAAAATGTCCAATGCTCTTTTGATTTGCCAACCCTTAAGATGCTAAACATAGGAGTATTTGTAGGGCTAGGGTTAGCGTAAGATGCAGATCGAATCGAGCACCATGTGGCATGAGCGTAGATAGGGTTATGCTAACATGTTATGCTCTAAAGAATAGCAACAGGTCCCTAGAGACTACTAAACTGTGATTACACTGCCCGAACTACATGTGCCAGAGTTTGAAAGACCATAATGTACCTACAAATAATGCAAAATAATACAACTTTGTGGCTATGCTCTGAGACTACGTCTTCCCCTTTTTTGAGTAGGGTCAAGAATAGGAACAATTTTGGGGAACAATGGGGGTGCAAAAGAGATGCAAATTGTTGATCTTGGTTGCCAGAGAAACATTAGAGTTGAGATGAAGGCCGATGCTGAGCTCTGGAGGTTTTTGGAGGCTTTTAGAGGCTTTTCTCTAGTGTCAAGCTCGCTACACTCTAGAGTGTAAACAACAGTTAGCGAAAATTTGCAAAATTTTAATGTTTCACACTAGTTACGTTGGCTACACTGGGGAGCATAGCAAAGCGTAGCAAGGACACTTAGCCAAATTTTGATAAAATCTATAGTCTTCCTTCATGGTACATTGGCTATGCTCTAGGGTGTAGCAAGAGAGGTAGCCTCGAAAGTTAGAAAATATGCCAAATGTGTCTTCCATGTTGAGCTAGCTTGATAGATTCTCGTCCCAGCACTTAGGCAAAAAACTGGGCACTAGGACTTATGCTATGCTTACTACACTAGGGAGTGTAGCAACCCGAGAGATAGAAAATTTGCCAAACTATTTTTTCCATCCCAAGCAATCCTGACAACCTCTAGCTTGGTACTTGGACGAACTAGCCACTGGGACATGTGCTATGCTGGCTATGCTGGGAGCATAACAAGCATGACAACTAAGGAGATAGAAAATTTGCCAAACTAGTTTATCCATCCCAAGCAATCCTTGATCACTTCTGGCTTGGCACTTGGGCAAACTGGCCATGGAAGTGTGTGCTACACTGGCTACGCTGGGGAGTGTAGCAGGCATATTGAGAGCATAGCAGGACACTTAAAAAAATTTTCATGCGACTACTGTTGACACTTAGAAAATTTTGCAAAACAGGCCTCAATGCATGCTATGCTAGCTACGCTGGAGAGCATAGCACCAACACTTAGCAAAAATTTGCCAAGTTTTAACACTTAGACAAATTTGTTATTGAAATGCGGAAGCCCATAATTAGTGGTCTTTCATTGACCCCTCTTTGTTGACATCTTGAGGAGTGGCCTGAGAGATGTCGACAAAGAATATGAAACAGCACAACAAACATGACACCAACACCGCTTGTCAATGCTTGATTAGACAATGCTTCACTATGCTTGAGAGTGCTAAGGGAATAAAGTATGGTGGGGAATAGGTTAGGGAGATGGGTCAAGAGATAACAAGTGGGAAGGATACTCATTGTGCATGTGGCTATAGGATGTAGCATTATGATGGCTTGTTGCCAAAGCATGATCCCTCACTAGAGTGCTTGTGAGGGAGTTGATTCGGGGTTAGACCAGCTGTAGAATGACAACTGTGCTATTTTACTTGGTGATGAGTGGTGAGGTACCCCTACACTCAACCATACGAAACGAGCATAGCACGCGCGATCCGGCTGAACTCCGCAGATGGACTAGTTGTGGCACCTAGACAGTTAGCCTTAGGTCGCAGTTCGTTGTCTTCCCACCTGGACTAGTATTTATATTTTTCACGTATGGTTTAGTCCGGTGTGAGGTGTATGATGTGTTCCTAATCTATGCTACTCCTGAAGGCAATGGAAAAGAATATTAACTAAGCTAAGCTAGGAGGAAAAGGGTAAGAAAATCTAATCTAGCCTAAGTGCGACAAGTAACCGATTCCTTGATCAACTGTACACATCTTGGACCTTGTGCATGACTACCACTGGGATTTACCAAGTGTAGATCCTAGGTACGCCACTGGGATTACCAAGTGCAGATCCCAAATACGCCACTAGGTTACCAAGCATAGATCCTAGCTACACCACTGGGATACCAAGCATTCACACTTAAATGCTCGTAATCAAGTCGTACTCATTCCACGTTCTAGGAGTTTAAGGGTGAGAGAGAGAAAATAGTAAATAACATTAAATAAATAAAGAAACAAATAAATAACAAAGTGAATGCTGCAATGATGAAGTAATCTCAATCTTTATTGTCGATCATGTGTGTGTCCAAGTATAGCACACTCGAATAAAGACACCGTACAATTACATTCACCACACTGCGGGCAAACAGAAGAAAACAATCTGACTCTAGAGGGATCAAACTGCTAGAGCTTCACTACAGAACTAAACTATATCCTATACATATGGTGGTGGACTGCGATATCGCGTACGCGATATTGCAGGGAAGACGCAATATTGCGTACACGATATCGCGACCTATGCAAAATGCGTCTCATCATACCCCCATGATTGAATAAAAACTCGTCCTCGAGTTAAAAAGAGAACAAGTTCCATTGATTACATAGTGGATAGGTATGGGATTATTAACTGGGAAAAGAAATGAAACAATGTCGCAGTGTGGGAAGACACAACATAGAGAAAAAATACTACAACTATAAAAATGTGGAACTCATGTAGTTCCTAGTGGCGGTGGCTCCTCCATGGGTGCTTTCCCTTTGTCTTGTGCTCCAAACTTTGAAACTTGATGGCGTTGAAGTATGGCCTGGAGTTTCTCCTCTTCGTTCTGAGTGTCTTGTGCTATCCATGCTAATGTTCCGATGTTTGATGGAGTCGGCACTTCCCACGGATAGGGTAGTTGCAGAAACATCTGATTAGCTTTGACATACCATGCCGTGAACACCTATCGTTCCTCTTCATAGGCTCTGGCTTTGTCTTTGTATTCGTGAAGCTTTGTTAGCTGTCAAGCCAAGTTCGTTGCAACATCCTTTTGTCCCTGGTAGCTTTCTTTTACCACTGCAAGTTCAGAATTTGTGACATCTAGTTTCTCAGCCAGCTTCTTGCGCTCTGCAAATTCTGCTTCATATTTGATGTGGGTGGAAGCTACCTACTACTCGAGCTCTGACCTTAGCCATCCTGCTATTAACATGGCCAGGTTAGCATATCTAAGGTTTGTCAACTCCATGTATTCAGTCAAGTCTTAGATCTGCAGGTCCTGGTTCTTAACTTCCTCTTGGTGGGTGAAGGCGTAAGTGTCTAATATGGCCCTCCAATCAGTGTGTTGAGCACTGATGTTGTTGATTTGAGCCTTAGCCATATGGATCTCCTTCTCTAGGATTTTTTTGTACATCCCCACCTGATCATGGAAATGCTCCTTCAGCTTCTCATGTCGTTTAGCCTCATTCTGCCACGCGCTTATCTCAATGGCTGATTTTTGGTGAATAGCGTGTACCTCCTCCATTAAGAGGGTTCGGTTCTCTCTGGCTAAACGGCTTACATCGCAGTTGACCCGAATGAACTATTCTCATAGCTGATGAAAGTGTTCATCAAGAACATTCTTTTGTTTCTCCACAGAAGTCAACCGAAGGTTATCTGCAACCAACTTCTTATTCTCTTCTTCTAAGGTCTTAAGTGCCTTAATATGCGCATGAGTTTGCGCCCTTGCTACGAAGGCATCCCAAGTGGCCGTCTCCTTTTCTTCTGCCACCTTCTTATTTTCTACGATTAGTTTTGTTAATTGCTTGATTCTGAATTTTTCCAGCTGGTCTGCGGGAACAAATTGTAGAGGATCCCGATGTGCTGCTCGTAAGGCTATGAGCTACTCTTGTAGTTTTTGCACTTTAGCTTCAGCATGCTCCGCCCTTACTTCGGATATGACCAACTTCCCCTTTGTGGAAATGAGGTCTGATTGGATTGCTGTTACATCCTAAGGGATGTCAAACAGAGACGTCATTACTTGTCCTATTTGAAGCTATCTGTCAAGTACATCCTCATCTTCCGTAGGAGTCATTGAGGTTCCGGCAAGAGTTTGAGCATCCCATGCTCCTAAAAGATCTGCCAGTGGCACAACAAGTACGTTAAAGGACTCTTTGATGTGGTCAGTGACCACTTCAACAGCTCCCATGGCATCCTGGTGTTGCATGACAACCACAGTGGCCCCTTCACTAGTCTCTAACTATACTTGAAAAGATGATGCATTTCCAGAGATCTGTTGTGACCATCTACTTTCCCCTCCTCCTGTTTGAATTAATAATTCACCCCTTGTGTGATCTAATGAAATAGTAAGCTGGTCGACATCATTGATGACGTGGAAGAGGTTTGCGTCATCACGACTTCCCCAACTAACCATCTCGGTGATGGCCCTAAGATGGCTCATCGATGGTCTGTAGTCTTGCGGTGACAGCGGCTGATCCTGGCCTGTGCTAGGTCTTGCTTCTTGTTGTTGGCTGGGACCTGTGGCTGGAGGTTAACTAGGTCCTACAAGTTGAGTTGCAGGTGATCCAGTTATCTATTCTTCTTCTTCATCTAGTCCCAACTCTTCACCAGTGCTCTTTCTTGGAGCTGGCACCTTTAATAACTTAGCATAAGAAGCATTCTAGGCCTTTCAAAGGACATTATTTTTGTATCCCCGAATACCAGCCCATCGACACAGTTTCCTGATAAGGCAGGGAAAAGGCAATGCCATCTTCCCTGACTTCCGTTCTTCGAATCGCCTTAGGATCTCCGTTAAATATAGATGGAGAAGGTTAGCGTTAATCTTTCCCATCAACACTGCACATCCCCTTGGCACATACGTAGATATTCTTTTCAAACCTTTTGTGAGGAAGAGGTGATAGGTTCCAGTTTTGAAATAAACTCGCTCTTCCATCATCAACTCACCAAAATCTTTATCTCTGCCATAAGCCTTCTCTAACCAATCCTTTCACACATCAGGGTCCGATCGAGTAGATAACCAAGCAACATGGGGGCCTGAATTCAGAAGGTTTAACACTTCTGAAATTGCCTGCGCATAAAAGTCTACTGTCACACCACAAATGTTAACCATGGTGCCCTGCTCCTTATTGTGCCAGAACAGGTACATTTCACCTAAGTACCAGGCACCGCATTCAGAGAGGACAAGCTATAAGGGAGACCCTTTATGGTGATCCCTAATAGCCTCAGGAGCAAACTCTACAAAATATTCAAAGTTTAGCTCCACAATCACCGCAGCAACTGTGGACTTCGTATGGATAGCCTGAACACATTTCAGGGGCAACGTGAGTTGTTGTCCCGATTCAGGCGCAGCAGTAGCTCCTCTTTTTGCCTACCCGGACCATCTTGTAGGACGTTCTTCTTGATGGATGCTGAATGATTACACCTCTTGTTCTGCATGTTTTCCGGTAGGGACCTGTCTTCCACCTCTCCAAGGTTTTTTCACTTCACCTTGAATAGGACCCTCTCGCTGTGTACGTTTCGGGGCCATCTGCAATCACACGAGCTAAACGTTAGCAAGGTTGTTTTGAAAATCAAGTTATACCTTACTACATGCCTTTAATTAAAGATCTTATGTTATTCTATGATCGTGCCCAAAAATTATAATAAAGGGTCCTATAACTTAGGTGGATTTCATTTTAATCTCCCAATGTAGCTAAGGTCATATGATTTTTGGCACAATTTTTCTAAGTGTTAGTGTTAATTACCCTAATTGATGTCCTTTGGGTGATGATAAATTTCAAAAAAGTTAGGCACTTTTCGGCAAGTGTCGCTCCCCCATGACTAAACTGAACACTCTGGGTTCAAGCAGGTTCAAACGGAATTAAAATTGGAGCACCAGCGCAAGAGATATGAGTGAAAAAGCATGGGTCACACAATCGCAAGTCACCGAGAAAAATTTCAAAAACTCCCCCCACGTGAAGAGCAAAATGATGCTAAGTGTTGCAGTGGGGGTTCCTATTTATAGGTAAATAGGATGCGATATCACGTACATGATATCTCGGCCCCACTAATGTGAGACACATGAAAATACCAAATTTTTAATGAGTTTTCTTGAAATTAATGTTAACTATTGAGGACATTAGCAAGCATTAATATATTCAAGGGTAATTTCATCAAATCGAAAGGCACTTGTAATGATAATGATGTGAACTGGAGCAATAAAAATTTGGCAGTTACGAAAAAAGGGAATGTAATGGTACATTGGAACGTTTAAATGATAGAGGGATAATAATGGGGAAAGAAAATTATGAAAAATTAAGCTGAGGGTAAGAAATTGTGTGTTTGAACTAAAGAATTAATGAAGATTAAAACAAAATTACACAAGTGGGTCCTCCCCAAAGCAGGTTTCAACCTATAATGCCCTTGTGTAACCACACTTAAAGTGTCCATGGGCACTAGAAGGGTTAAATGTAATCCACACAAACTCCACAAAACACACACATGTAAATATCACCGGAATGAGATGAAAATTCTATGCTACATGGAACATGAGCTACAATTACACGAACAGTGAGATGAAATGAACTATAGAAGGGATCGTAGAGATTGGGACATGAGGTAACTGATCCAGTGCAAAGTGAATCCTGCATGTAAAGCATAATTAAGGTGTTATTAACCCATCGTTCCAAGATCAGGACCAAGTCCATTCCTCTAATTAGTGACATCGCATTGTTCCATCCCATGATGAGCAACTATGAGAGTACCATAACAACAAGGTGTACGACCACTTGGCATTTTATGCAAGGGAGGAGTGCTTTTTGTTTTATGGCACTTCCTTTTTCTTTTTCTTCTCTTTTTTTTTCTTTTTACTTGACTAAATCCAAAGAAGCTGCCAACCTTCAGGCATGGGTGATGTCTTTCCAATGGGACCCCCTAGAATAGTGTTTGATTTTTGAGTGCCCTTTTAATTACTCTTACTCCCATTTTTCATTAGATCTACAAGGATCTTAGTACAACCACATTGCATGATAACTCCCACAGATGTCACCAAAGAGAATCCACAAGTCCCCTTGACATCACACCCTAATCATTCCCTCTTGGTCCATCCTTCTTCATTCTAGGTATAATGAACACAAAATTTATTTTAAGTCTTAGAAATTTCAAGAATATCACTGTACCCATGAACAGACCCTCTTATTTATAGAGTGGATGAGTGGATGTAGTGGGCTCATTGTTTCAAATAATTGATCACTCATGACTTAATAACATAAAACACACCTCAACCAATGATCCACATGAGTGTTATATTTGTAGATTAGATTACTTACACAAACATGAAAATACAAACACACAAAAAGATATAGAAAAAAGTTAAAAAGGTAAAACAAAAAGTTGAAAAATGAAAAATTGGAAAACAAAAAGTTGTAAAATTAAAGAAAATGAAAAATATTTATTAATCCTGCTTGTTATTGAAATGGGGGATATCCCCCATAACTAAACGGTTGAGTATGGCAAGGATTAATAAATGGGAAATAAGGATCCTTGCATGTTGGAAGTATTGGAACTAGTCTATACTTGTCCCCTTGGATTTCACACACTTCATAATAAGCATAGTGGGGCAGTTCATACGATGTAGTTTTCGGATAACGAGTTGACCCACTATGATATTTAGGACCATTAGATGGTATGCAAGGATTAGGGTGATGCCTCCCATGGTTGTGTTCATTGGGCCGTATGGTTGTTGGAGTGTAAGTTGGTGGCCCTGATTAAGTTACATGAGGCACTGGGGTCAAAGGTAAGGGTGCACCATAGTGTGGGACTTGTGCTGGGTTGGTAGATGCAGTGGCCTCAGAGTTATGTTGTCCCTTCCTATGGCCATGTTTAAAGAAAGGATGCTTTTGATGTTGGGGAGGCTCTTCACTGCTGTTAGTAGTAGTAGCACAAGTGTTGTTCGTGGGTTGCGGTGGTACAAACACCTTAGGAATAGTTGGTGGCACTGTGGAAGGAGGGAAAGGATAAGAATGTTGAAAGTTAGGAGGAGGATAAGGTGCACAAGGTGTTGGTTGTGTTGGAGGCATGGGTTGATAGTATTGTGGAGAATGGTATTGTGGTGAGATAGAGTATGGTGGCCCGAATGGAGAAACAGGATGTTGGACGTGATAAGCATTCGAGTTCAAAAAATATGAAGGATGCCTCTAGTCTAAGGGTGGATTCCCCCATGACTAGGATTGTTGCCACTGTGATCGAACACAGTATCTCTGTACGAACTCTAGATGTAATGTGTTTCCCCAATGCTCATGTAGATGTAACAATATTGGGCATTGGCCCTTGGGGTGATCGTACAAGCATATGTTGCATTCATACGTATGATTGGCAGTTGAGCTCTTACTTTCCTTATCCCTTCTTTCCGATTTTCTACTATTTTGTCCTACTTCTTGGGTTGTCAAAACTTTATCTCCAATGGTGTTGATATATTCTCCACACTTTTGATACATCCATTCCGACATCTTATTGATCTCGGCCTCGACTTCTTCTAACGATTGTTGTATTAGCAAAGATGATGTTTCCACCTTGAGATTTGTTGCTTTCTCCTTGTTATGATCGTGGACCTTTGTTGAGTTAATATTTTGGTCCCGTTGATGTTTTTCAACACTCTCCCATCTAGCTAATTCTCCTTCTTCTTTTGCTACCCACTTAATAAGCTCTTGGATTTGATGGATTCGTAGTTGGTATAGTTGACCTTGGGCATACGTTCCTAAGGTCTCTCTTGTTTCATTACGTAGCCCATCAATGATATGGTACATTAGCCTTTTCTCGAAAAACCCATGGCCTGGACAGTTGTTTAACAGTGCATAATATCTTTCTAAGGCCATGTCCAAGGGTTCATGTTTTGCTTGTTTCCATCCTTGGATTTGTTTCCTCAAGGCTGACACTCTTGCGTAGGTTTGATATTTTTCGTTAAACACCTCTACCATCGTTGACCAACGTCATATCGAATTTGGTTTTAACGATCTATACCATACTTTAGCTTGGTCAACGAGTGTCATAGGAAAGAGCTTAAGTTTTTACCAACCATTATCAATATGGTTCCATGTGCAAGCATCGTAGAAGGCTAGTAAATGTTGATGTGGATCTAAGTCATAGCCTCCTAAAAATTTGGGAAAATTATTTAAATCGAGCCTGGGTAGTCGGCTCTCTTTACGATGCCTATGTGAGATTTGAATGGCCTCTTGTATTTGCGTTAGGCTTGTAGTGGCTAGTGGGGGTTCATCGTCATTAGGTAAGTGATGTCTTCGTGTGTTGGGATGACGTTGTTTTTGTTCGTTTTTATAAGAAACTCCCACTTCAGGTTGTATACTCCAATCTTCATCATCATATAGTTGATTGGTTCTCCAATGAACTTCCTCACTAAGTGTGGCATTATTATGTACTTGTAGGAGAGGCATTGTTGTGTGTGAATTTATGTGACTTTTTATAATTACTTCTTTTTTAAGAGATATATCGTTAAGTCCTATACAGCGACCTTATATGATATAACTAATCTAGATACTAGCATCGTCCCCGGCAACGACGCCAATGATGAGTGGTGAGGTACCCCTACACTCAACCATATGAAATGAGCGTAGCACGCACAATCCGGTTGAACTCCGTAGATGGACTAGTTGTGGCACCTAGATAGTTAGCCTTAGGTCGCAGTTCGTTGTCTTCCCACCTGGACTAGTATTTATATTTGTCACATATGGTTTAGTCTAGTGTGAGGTGTATGATGTGTTCCTAATCTATGCTACTCCTAAAGGCAATAGAAAAGAATATTGACTAAGCTAAGCTAGGAGGAAGAGGGTAAGAAAATCTAATCTAGCCTAAGTGCGACGAGCAACTGATTCCTTGATCAACTGTACACATCTTGGACCTCATGCATGACTACCATTGGGATATACCAAGTGTAGATCCTAGGTACGCCACTAGGATTACCAAGCGTAGATCCCAAATATGCCACTGGGTTACCAAGCGTAGATCCTAGCTACACCACTAGGATACCAAGCAGTCACACTTAAATGCTCGTAAACAAGTCGTACTCGTTTCGCGTTCTAGGAGTTTAAGGGTGAGAGAGGGAAAACAATAAATAACATTAAATAAATAAAAAAACAAATAAATAACAAAGTGAATGCTGTAATGATGAAGTAATCTCGATCTTTATTGCCAGTCATGTGCGTGTCCAAGTACGGCACACTCGAATAAAGACACCGTACAATTACATTCACCACACTGTGGGCAAACATGGGAAAATAATTTAACTCTAGAGGGATCAAACTGCCAGAGCTTCGCTACAGAACTAAACTATATCCTGTACAAGGGAGAGCCACGTCTTATTTATAGATATGGCAACAGACTACGATATCACATACACGATATCGTAGGGAAGAAGCGATATTGCGTACGCGATATCGCAAGAGATGCGATATCGCGACCTATGCAAAACGCATCTCATCACTTGGGTACTTTTTTTGTTCCATTTTTCTTTTGCTCTCAGTTTTGTTTTTCTTTTGTCTCTTTCTTTTCATTTTTTTTTTTTTTTTTGCTTTCTTGCTTCTTTTTCATTTGTTCTCTTTTTTTTTTGAAGATGTTTTGTTGCTAGGCGATCTATGTGTTTCTCAACATAATTTTCTTAGAGGCAACTGCATCATGTTTATAGGATAGGTGTTTCTTCCCCAGGATGAGTTTTGTTACACCACTTAGGGCTTTGACCAGCCCACAAAAGCTTCCCATGAGATGAGTTACGTTACATTCATCATGGGTTCTATGGTTAACTGAAAGAAGGATGTTATGTGCATTAGAGAAACTTGCAGGGAATGTGGGAAATGTAAGGTGAAGGGGTAAATGCAAATAGGCTATAATGGGATAATAGGAATGTGCACTCTTGAGTAGGTTGGTGAGTCAAAGCAAACACATCAGAGTAGTGTGGTGACTTGCCACCGTGATGAAACACACCCTTGAGCAACATCACTGAGGCTTCATCCTACAAACGCAACATAGAAAAACAAGAAAAAAAACCACATCATGTGAGATGAAGGTGAAGTCCTATCTATAAGGGCATTGCAAGGGCCGCAAGTGCTATGTCAGTTGTAGGTGCATGCAAAGTTCAAAAAAGGAAGGCCAGTGTAGGAGCCAATGGCAGCAAGTTGAAAAAGCTCTAGCAACCACACCAAAAGTGAGCATCCAAATGGCTAAAGGCATTGGTCATGTATGTGCTTGGGAGTCCTCACCAAAGATAGGAGCTAGAAACCCAATAGCATGGTGGAGAATTACACTGCTGGATGCTCTTTCAAGCTAAAGCAATAGTGAGGCCCGGAGGATGGTAGTGTTGTGGCTAGGTCACAATACTGCTGGTTCTTTGGTAAGTGATGTTGATAGTGAGAGCTCTGACCAAGATGATTGGCAATGGTGGTGGTAGCTTTAGAAGGTCAGCAAGATGCCTGAAGGCATCTCTAGAAGATCAATAAGATGTTGAGGACAGTGATGCTACAAATGTTCCAGAGGGTTTTTCCTTAACAATGTGAACTTCATTCTGGAATTACAATGTCCCACCCCACCCTGTCCAAGAGGTTTGGGTAGGCAATGAAGGATTAGAAGTATTCACACTCATTTGTCCACAGAACTATGTGTGTTGAACTGTGGATGCTGAACTACTTGATGCAATCGAGTGTTTGCATGCACTCCTCCTCTATAGAGTTAAGGTCAATGGTTCTCAACTCATCATTCTAAACCTTATCAATGAAGCTCAAGGGGATCATACGAAGTGATGGGACCTACAATTCAAGAGGCAACATTTCTTCAAATCCATACACAAGACTATATGGCATTTTACCTACTGCTATTCTTCCTATCGTGCAATAGGCCCATAGCATGTAGACCAGTTGTTCGTGCCATCATTGTTTGCTATTGCTAAGCATCCTTTTCAGAAATTTGACAATGACTTTATTCATAGCCTCCACATGGGCATTCGCCTGTGGGTAGTATGGTGATGAAAAGGAATGTTTAATGCCAAGGTGTTCGTAGAAGGCTTCAGTTTTTGCACTACTAAATTATGGCCCGTTATCTATGACTATAGTCATGGGTAAACCAAATTGGGTTACTATGTTATCTAGAACAAATTTGCAAACCTGTTGTGATGTTGTCTTCCTAAGGCGAATGGCTTCAACCCACTTGGTAAAGTATTAAATTGTGGTTATGATGAAGCTATGTCCTCAAAAAACTTAAGCATTATAGGTCCTATGATATCCAACCCCCAACGTTAAAATGGCCATGTGATCTATGTAGTATGCAGTTCAGTGGGTGGCACGTGCATTAGGTTACCATGTCACTAACACATGTCACATGTTCTAACCTTGGAAACCCAATCACTCTCCATGTAAGGCCAATAGTAGCCTAGACGTCTAATTTTTGCTACCATTGCCCTAGGTGCTATGTGGCCTCCGCATAGTCCCTCATGAACTTGATCGATGATCATTTACACTTCACTACCACTAACACAAGTTAACAATATTTAATCATAGGATTTTCAACACAAGGTGCTATCACCTACCAAGATGTACTACCACGATCGTTTTTGCACTACATCTTTTTGGGTGCAAGTTAGATTTTGCATAGGCTCACCGTATTGGAGGTACATCTTAATATTATCATACCACTCATGGGCATGAGCTATGCTTGTTATGGCTATGGATGTAATGCTTGTTGTTTGAGTGATAGGTTCGGTGCAATCCATTATTGAAATGAGCAAGGTAGAAAACATGTTGGGCACTATGCTTAAGGCTAAAGTGGCTAATGCATTAGTAATGACATTTTCATTACAGGGAATGTGTTGGACATCTATAGTTGCAGATTGTTTGAGCAAGTGTTTTGCCAAATCACAGTAAGGTTGTAAATGTTATGCCTTGCAAGCATAAACCTCTATAACTTGGTTGATAAAAAGCTACAAATCGCCTTGGATTGCTATGTTTTGGATTCTTAAATCATGAACTATTAAGACAACTCTAAGGAAACCTTCATACTCTGCCATGTTGTTTGAATAAGAAAATGCAAAATGATACACAAAGGATCAAACCTCCCCAGAGGGAAACGTGATAATGACAACAACACTACCACCTTGTGTGGTTGAAGCATCATCAAAGTGTAACACTACGTCAAAGTTTGTAGGCACATGGCTTATGCTATTGACATGCTCATCTAAAAATTTTGGATCTATTGTTACTTGATTGTCTATGGTTGAAGTCATGAGTTGTGCAGCTATTGCTTGACTCTTTCTGGATGCTTGTGCTATGTAGTGTAGGTCAAACTCTATGGTTATTGCGTTCCATCATGCAATTCGACTACTTTCGTATATGTTTGTAGTAATCGCCTGGAGTACGTTGCTTTTACAAATAACATTAACTTGACTACAAAAAAGATAATGCCTCCATTTTTTGAGTGCAAAGACTAAGATGAGATAGTTCTTCTCTACATCTTTGTATTTCACCTTGTGGGCTACTAGTGCATGGCTTAAGTAGTAAATAGGGACCTCTAAGCCATTGTCTTGCTTTTGGTAAAGTAGAGAAGTAATGGACATGTCTAAGGTTACAAGGTAAATGTAGAATGGCTTATCTTCTTGTAGAGGGTCGACTGTTGGAAGTTGAGCTAGCTCCTTTTTAAGGTTGTCAAATGCTTCTTGGCATTATGCTGTCCACTCAAAGTGGATCCCCTTTTTGAGCAAATGCTACATTTGTTGTAACTTATTAGTAAACCTTATGATAAACTTGTGTATGAATTTGTAATCTACCTTGTAACCCGCCTAGCTAAGTTGGTGATAGCCTTAACCTTATTGGGGTCTACACGTATACCTACTTCTGATGCTACAAAGCATAGCATGCAATTGGTCTTGATGCCAAAGACACACTTCTTAGGGTTTAACCTAAGATCATGTCTAAGGCAACATTTGAGAACATGGTCCAAGTCATCTATGTGGTCATGAGCTGCCTTGGACTTAACTACTATATCGTCAATGTAGTCATTGAGCAAGTCTAGTAGATAATGACTAAAGATATATGTCATTGCACATTGGTAGGTTGCTCCTATATTTTTTAGTCCAAAGGGCATCATTGTATAGCAAAATGTACCCCAAGGGAACATGAAGGTGATGCTGAGCTAGTGCTCTGGGTTGATCCGAATTTGGTTGTACCTTGAGAACCCATCCATAAAGGACAATAAGGCATGACCAGCCATAGTATTAATGAGTTGGTCAATACTAGGCAATGGGAAATCATCTCTAATGGTTTCTTTGTTCAAGTCTTGGAAGTCTATAAAAATGCATATACTTTCATTTTTCTTAGGGACAACTATGATGTTTGAAACCCACTCTACATAGTTGATTGCTTTGATGAAAACAGCTTTGTAAAGCTTAGTGATCTCATCCCAAACTACCAACGCCACCTCAGGTTTGACCTTGCAAGCCTTTTGTTTGACTAGTTTTATGCAAGCATTAAGGATAATGTTGTTTTATATTATGCGAGGGTCCAAGCCCAGCATNGCTACAAAGCATAGCATGCAATTGGTCTTGATGCCAAAGACACACTTCTTAGGGTTTAACCTAAGATCATGTCTAAGGCAACATTTGAGAACATGGTCCAAGTCATCTATGTGGTCATGAGCTGCCTTGGACTTAACTACTATATCGTCAATGTAGTCATTGAGCAAGTCTAGTAGATAATGACTAAAGATATATGTCATTGCACATTGGTAGGTTGCTCCTATATTTTTTAGTCCAAAGGGCATCATTGTATAGCAAAATGTACCCCAAGGGAACATGAAGGTGATGCTGAGCTAGTGCTCTGGGTTGATCCGAATTTGGTTGTACCTTGAGAACCCATCCATAAAGGACAATAAGGCATGACCAGCCATAGTATTAATGAGTTGGTCAATACTAGGCAATGGGAAATCATCTCTAATGGTTTCTTTGTTCAAGTCTTGGAAGTCTATAAAAATGCATATACTTTCATTTTTCTTAGGGACAACTATGATGTTTGAAACCCACTCTACATAGTTGATTGCTTTGATGAAAACAGCTTTGTAAAGCTTAGTGATCTCATCCCAAACTACCAACGCCACCTCAGGTTTGACCTTGCAAGCCTTTTGTTTGACTAGTTTTATGCAAGCATTAAGGATAATGTTGTTTTATATTATGCGAGGGTCCAAGCCCAGCATGTCCTTGTAGGACCATGCAAATGCCTTGACATTATCATTGAGAACTTTTAAGATGCTTTATTTTCTTTGAGGCTATAATAAGGAACTAAGTTTCAATGTTATTGTAGGGACTTCTATGAGAGGATCCTTAGTGACATCACCTACTTCTAGATCTAGAGCTCTAACTAGGTGGTCTGGCCAATCTAGAGATGTCTCTAGGGATGTTACATTTGTGTCATAAATCACAGGCTCAAATTCTAGGAGTTCAATGTTTACACATCTCATGGAATCGTCATAAGGTCCAGTCAAGACCAAGGGTGAATGAAGATGCTCGTATGCATTCATTTTGCAATCCTGTCAAAAATCCTACAAAACAACCAAAACAATGTCAAGCGGCACCTATCTTAATAAGGTAAAATGCATAAAATAAGGAAGACAATGTTATGAAAATTTTCCTAACTGTGCAGTTGTGGATCAGATAAGCAAATATATAAATTAATTTTGGGGCCTTGATTAGGCCTAAGATTGCTAGTTTAAGGTCGCAGTGGACCATGGTTTGCACAAGACACATCGGTTTAGGCAAGGCTTGGAAGGTTTTAAATGTGGGACTAGGCTAGGTATTTATTGGGCAATCAAAAAAAATACAAAAAAATTTCTTAAGTATGGAGACGTTGGAAAAGTTGGAAAAATTTTCTAACTCTCGGTGCTACACTTGTCCCGCGTTATGCGCGAGACATGGGATAGTCCCGCGTTACGTGTGGGACACGGGACAGTACCTAGGAGGGTGATGTGTCCTTCATCCCAAAAGAGTATAAATAGGAGTTTTATCATAGTTAACCTGTTATTTTCAAAGTTAAAACAAATAGTCTCTGAGCATAATGTGGCCAAGGCAAAGGAATGTATAGCGTAGTAACAAAAGAAAGAAATCTAGAGCGTAGTAAAGAGGAAGAGGAAAAAAAGAACGTAACCATTCAACCATGACATGCTATAGTGAACACCAACACCCTGGCCTCACCAGCGTAGACGAAGGAGGATGCACACTGAGGCGTCTTCCTAGGCCATGCATAGAGGATCAGAGGGAGACACCATCAGCAAGGTAAAGTGCTATACTTTCCCTTGTGATTTCTTTCCTTTCTTCTTGTTCACCTTGGGTTTTGGGGTTTTGAGGACAGCTTGCCTTGGGTAGGGATAGTCATCACCACCATGGCTACCATGAGTCATGGCTAGGAGAGTGAGTGCGTGTGGTAGATTTTGTGGGTTTCTAGGTTTTTTGTTGTAAGGGTGTTTCTTTTTTTTTTTTTTGTGTGATGCGTGTGATGCGGGACAAGGGTTTTCAACATCCTGCACATGATGCAGAATAGGGGTTTTTTCGCATCCCACGCATGATGCGAGATAGAGCCAAAATGGTTTATGTACACACATTTTTTTTTAGTTGCAATTGAGGCAGCTTGAAGGAAAATACAAAGCATAACAATCTAAGTAGGATGACTACGAGGGTCACAGTTGTCATGCTCGGGTACGTTCTTGAGTGACAAAAAAAGTTAGAAAAATTTTGATTTTCTAATGTCGTGCTCTACAGGCAACGCAATCAATAGGTTACGCTCTACGGTGAGCATAACCAACAGCTTGAAATTTTTCAACACATTAAAAATTTTTATAGTTGTTACCGTCTACGAGGAGCGTAGCCAACACTTTAAAAATTTTTACAGTTGTTACACTTGTTGGGGAGTGTAGCCAACACTTTGAATTTTTTTGTAGTTTTAAGAATTACGCTTTGCAGGGAGCATAGCCGACAATTAGAAAAAATTTTGTAATTTTGAAGATTACGCTCCATGGGGAGTGTAACCAACACTTAGTGAATTTTTTTATATTTTCAAAGTTATAATGTTTGTAAATGTGAAATGTATATGTTAGTGTTGTGTCCCATTGGGGATTAGGCATGTCAAATGGTTATGCCAATGTCCCTTTCCCATGGGACTTGGTGGGAAAGTTAAGAGTTTTCCTAATATGTTAAGTCTAATTTTTATGCATTTTTTTTTGTATCCAATGTTAACATTCTCCTCTTGTTACTGCTATGGCCACAAGGTACTATTAAAACCCATCCTCATTGTGGTTGAGCTAGTAGATATCTTGTGTTATATGAGTGAGCCTGTGCCAAATGTACCAGCACTAGACACACATGTAGGTAACCAAGCAATATGGTTTAGATTAAGAGCACAAGAGTTCCTAGAATTTTTACTCCACCACTTCAGTGTGATGATATGGTTACACTTGGCAACAAAAGCAGTTGGCATTGTAATGAAAATGTTGTTGCCTGGGGCAAACCAAGGCATCCTAAGGTTCATATCCAATGAGCCTACTAGCAATAAAGGAGCAAGGAGTTTAGGTCAGGGCCACAAGAGCCTTAGGCCTTTGTTCAAGATCTGGGAGATGCCAAAATTCCAGTGCCACAACAAGAACAACACATTTTTCATTGCCCGATGCATACATACACTTTTCCAGAACCCACCTTCAACAGTATATTATGCTAGAGGGTGAGTCCTCTTATGATTTCTACACTATTTACTTGATTATGACTCATGTTAAGATGCTAACCACTCATGTCTATTACCAAGTTTACCATTGACACAAATGGCATCCATGATGAAGAGGGGGCATTAAACTTGACTCTCACTACCCCATAGGAATTCTCATCTTTTGAGAATGTTCATGCAATAATGATTGGGTAGATTGGGGTAGACCTAGTAGAACTCCCTCATTGATATTCTAAGTCTTCTGAGAGGTGTCAAGCTCTCTATTGGTTGGATGCTTAGTGGGTGACCGACATACTAAGCATGGAGGAGGTTTCAACCCCACCACCACCATCCTGCACACCATTTGTGCCATGAGAGTAGTGTATCATTCATTTTTTATGCATTTTTTGCTTAGCTTTTCTCATGTTTCTACTTTTACTTTTGCCTATTGCAGCTGCGGTTAAGTTAGAAGAAGTCATAGCAGTTGCAATAGGCTATACTAAGGCCACTCTCATCATGAAATATGGTGAGGTTGAGAGTTCACAATGTTGGTTGTGCTATGAGGTCCTAGTGGAGATAACCATGAAGCTTTAGCAAGATGGGTTAATGGACCTTTTCCTGGCCATTAGCCTGAGTATCCCAATGGCTAAGATCATTGTCATCATTGACTCCTTCAGTGAGAGCATTGATTGCTTCATGACGTGGGCCCATGGTGTGCGAGTGACCTTTGACATCATAGATGAATTCTTTATGGACCTTTTTGGCATCCCCTCTAAAAGCCCACTAGTTTCAAAAAAAATTAACAAAGACTTAGACCACAAAGGAAACATTGAAGAGTGGTTGGGCACTTCTAGGTCTATAGAGGCATACAAGTCAAGGAGGTGAAGGTACCTGTGGTCCACCACCTCTATCCATTCTTTCATGCTCATGCATTTCCAAAGCTGCTCTCCCGAGGGAAAATTCTTGGGGTGGAACAAGCTTGGATGATGAGAGATGTAATAAAGAAGGGGATGCAGTACAATTGGGCCTCTTACCTTGTTGATGGCCTACATGCTAAAATTGTTAGGTTGTGCCACAACCTCCAAGCGAGATCACACGTGCACTTCACATTCTTCGCAACATGCATGCAAAGGTTTGCAGATTTTTTGGTGGTTCGTGAGGAAGGGCGATGGGTAGTTCAAGACCATAGGAAAATCTCCAAGCCATGGATCCAACACCTCTTGAACACCACGTGGTCACAAGATCCTCCAAAGGTGATTGGTGAGTCATTTTCTATAACGACCAAAGGCAATGTGGGACGATCTTTCCACACACATGATAGTGTAGGGGAGGCTCCATTGGCCAATATCAAAAATGTAGCAAGAAGGGCACAACTCATTGCTGAAATGGTGGGATCGTCTAGAACAAAAATTAAGAAACCATGCCCCATGGAAGAGCCCATGCGTGAGGTGGAGAAGAGTGGTAGAAAGATCCAGTTTAAGCTTCACGATATGTGCTCAGAAATCACAAGGATTAATCATTGGATACTACTATGATGTGCCATGCTATACTATACTCATTCTAATCCTAACTTTTGTAATATAGGAAAGAGGGCCCCTACGGAAGTAGCAGCATCCATAGAGGATGATATCTCTCCTCAAACTAAGGGACAAGTACTAGATGAAGAGGGACGAGAAGCTGCAAAGGTGCTACAGCAACTTGAGGAAGAAGGGTTACTGCAGTTTGATGGGGGTGAGTTTAAAAATTTTTTTGATGGTGTGTAGATGGGTGATCCCCCCGCTCTCACATCTAAAGGCTTATTGGGTAGGAGCTTTGCACCGTCAGCTCTTTTTTTTTGTTTTTATTTTTATTATTATTTTTTTTAGCCCTTACACCCTTAGCTATTGTATTGTCTAATAATTACTAACTATGTTATGTTGCATCTACTAGTGTTTCCGTTGAGCACCCAATGTTCACATCCACATTCCACATGTAACCATGGATGGAGACTCCTGATAAGTTTATCTTTATGCAAGGCTTAGTGAATGACATGATGGACCGTATCCAACAAATGAACCTTGAGATTAGTATATTTATCTTTTTTTCCTACTAATTTACTACTTGGTTCATAGCTAACATTGCTTTGCTTATTATATGGTAACATGCTTCTAGCTTTGATGGGACTCAAACAAGGTAGTCCAGGTTGATGCCATGCCTGAATTTCCCCCAAAGGTGGAGCAAGTGCCCCGCCATGTGTATGATGAGGTAAGCAAATGTGCACTCTCATCTACAAGAGCATTATGGAAGTGCATACGCATTAACAAGCATCTTTGGAAATGGGTGCACGAGCTCCATGAGAGAAGGGAAAGCTAGGATGCACTTCCACAATGCTCTTGTAGATGAGAGCGCACATCTGCTTACCTAGGTGCACGAGCTCCATGAGAGGAGGGCAAGCCAGGATGCACTTCCACAATGCTCTTATAGATGAGAGCACACATCTACTTACCTGGGTGCACGAGCTCCATGAGAGGGGGCCAAGCTAGGATGCAAAATTAGAGAACCTATAGTCCCGTTATGACTTCCTGGTAGCTGAAATTAACTATGCTAGGTATTGGTTAGCCATTTCGGGCAAAAACAAGGCCACTCGTGATGTGATTGAGCAACAGTTGTAGATGGACCTACTAGTAATGAAGAACCAAAAATGGAAGGATTATAGTGCAAAAGTGTATCAATGGGGCCAGACTCAAAAGAATCATAAGCACCACTATAAGCAAGAATTCAAGGCATACCTTAAGAGGTACAAGGACGAGTCCATTGAGTTGCTAAGACACATTTCTTGATGCAATTAGTGTGACACAGGCTTATGAACTGTTTTCTAGCAACATAGCGGTGAGTGGAACCCTAGAGAGACATGTCATTGTACCTTCAGGAGAGTTTACTTCTGCTAGGTTTTCACTAGGGCCACCCTCATGGACAATCATGGAAAAAGGGAAGACCCTTGCAAGTATTGACCTGGGTGAGGAGGATTGGACATGACTATCAAAGGATGAAATCCTCTGACGATTGGAGGTGGGCCTCGATAGGATGTCCCTAGACATGGATGTAGGTCCTTCTCAAGTTGGTCTAGTTTGAATTATTTTTATTTACTTTATTATAATGCTGCATGTCACTTTATTTGTCAGCTAATTTATGATTTTATTTTTATTAAACGTAGGTTCCAGGCAATGGCGTAGGCCCCAACGGGGCAACGAACGAAGAGAAAGAGGAAGAACCCTAGCCCCCACCAAACACTGCAGGCTAAGCCACCTAGAATGTAGCCCTGCTATTGGGCAATTTTGTGTTTTTTGGCAATTTTTGTTTTGGATGTAAACTTGAACTATTTATTGATAATTTAATGAAAATGTGATGATTATTTGCATATCACTTTGTTGTATTTCATGTAATTTCACTGTAATTTTGTTATATTTCATGTAATTTATCATGCGATTTGATTAATGCAATTAGGCCCCTTGTGGGCCCCATGCCAAATTATGGCCATGGTGAAAGGGCCATCACTAGTTTAAGGCCATTTCAGGCCATCACTAGTTCAAGGTTATTTCAAGTCATCACTAGTTTTAAGGCCATTTCAGGCCATCGCTAGTTTAAGGCCATTTCGAGCCATCAAGTTGCCCATTTTAGGCCTTAGCAGGTTGTGTGATAATTTAAGGCCTTTTCGGGCCATAGTGTAAAAGGGAGCAAGTTGCTAGTTTTAGGCCTTAGTAGGCCATTTTTTTTATTTTTTTTTTCTTTTTTTTTCTTTTGAGAATGAAAAAGCTAAACAAGACTACGTAAACTAAAGAAATGAAATAACTAATTGAAGATGCAAATAACAACACAAATGTAACTGTAAAAGCAAAGAACAAAAAGCAAGCAAAACATGCAAATGAACTAAGGGAATACCTTAGTCATGTAAGTGTTTTCTAACCCAATGTGAGTTAGGAGGCACGTAAGGCTTGGGAGACATAAGGTAGTATTCATCTAGACCTTCGTCTATTGCATAAAAGGGTAATCCTACCCAGCGAGCTCCCTCAAGGAGGTTGCTAATTTTGCTTGGTTGTTTAGGTGAATCAGCCGAACAACATTGGCTTTCACCCTAAATAGGTGGCGTGCCTTCAGAGAACTCTACTTTCGACCCTTATTCTATATCAATGTTGTTGATGGTCGAGGGAGCTACATTATCACCATAGATCACCACCTCTCCACTCTCATAAGGCAAGTGGATCTCTTGATGAATAAGTGAAGAAATAACTAGGCTAGCTAAGACCTTCCTAGGATTAGGTTGAATCTAGGCATTTCCTCAATAACAATGAACTCAATAGTAGTGGGGAATTACTCCCCTACCATGAAAGCTATTGTGACTGTTTCCTTTACAACAACAAGTGCTTCATTAAAGGATTTTAGGCACGTTGTTTTTGTCGACTTGATTTAATCAACCAAGCCAAGTTTGTCAACAATAAGAAATGAGATGACATTGGTTGCCACCCCATCGTCAACATGCACCCCACGAATTTTATACTAGCCTACAGGAATTATTATAAACATGGACGCACTAGTCACCTGACCCTTTTTAGGGTTAACCTTAACTACCTCATCACGAAACATCAAGGGTGTTGACCTTGACTCTTGGGTTTTGGGGGGAAGCATTATGGCATGAATGGCCTTTTCGTCTACTGGAATATCTTCCTTAATAGGAATAGATGTTGGCATGCAAACTAATGTCTCACAATGAGCAGCGAAAGTCATTATCAAGTCATACAGGCTCAAAGTTGTGTTCTTTTGTTTAAGTATTTAAGTTATGCCAGTGTGTCCAAGAAATCTTTTCTACTATCCATTGTTTTGGCAACCTTTACCTCCTCCATGCAACCTAAGAGATGAATCTCCTAGGGAGGAGATTTAGCCTTTGGTTGTGCAGTGAACTTCCTAGCCTCAGTGCTCATTTGTTAGTTGTTTGCATTCGCATTAGCAGTCTAAGATGATGAGGCCATTGGGATGGCTAACAAGGGAACAGGCTTAGGAGGACCTAACTCCATACGTTCCCTAATCATTTTGTTAGCTAGATGCTTATCAAGTCTCTTAGGATATGACTTTGGGTAGGTATGATGTGATGCAATTTCCACCATTGAACCTCGGGTAGGTGGGGGTTTGCATGTCTTGGCACCCTAATGATAAAGGGTGTCTGGGTTGCCATCGCCGCAACGTGCTGCAGGGCCCTAACCACAAAGGGTGTTATGGGTGCTCGAGTTGGTGCTCTGATGACAAAATGGGGTTATGGTTTGGTCAACATTAAGGCCCCAATGTTACCAAAGGGCACACAAACCACAAATGATTCATGTGTCAATTCTGTGTTGTCATCAACGCTGATAGCATTGATGATGTAACCTACACCACTAGCATTGAGGGGGGTCCTTATAGACTTTCATTGATTAGTTTTTTAGTCATACAGGATTGCTTTCATCAAGGACCCATTTTCCTTGATCAATCATGCATTGAATGTCATCTTTTAATGCTAAGTAGTAGTCTCGATCATGGCCATGCAATTAGTGATAGTTGCAGAATTGATCCAATCTAAAGCTTTTAGAGACTAAGGGCTCATTTGGCATAGCTACTAAGGGATTTCTAAGGACCTTGTAGTACCTCTCATGACATTTATGTGTGTCCTCAGACATTTTGCTTGTGTTGGATGGGCCTAGAACTAAGCAACTAGTCCAAGAGCTCAGATAGCTTGATGGGCAAGGGGGTATACTTTAAGCGATCCTTGCGCTCAAAGTTTGGCCTTTGGGGGGCTTGCCCCATGACCACCCCATGACCGCCAATGATGTGGTCTAGTTGGATCTTGCACTGCCAGAACCACTACCTTATTATTGTTGGTTGGGTCTTTAGGTGCCTTGGCCATTAGTTTAGTATTGTTGGGTTTGGCTTCATCAGCCACAACTACAATAGTTGTTGTTGCCTTTTCCTTTTCCTTTTCCTTTTTTGTGTGTGCATTTTTATAGGTCACATAGGCCGGGTCCTTGCTGGCCTTTGCCATGTCCTATATGCTCTTTGTTTGAGCAAAGGCTTAGCTCAGGGAGCATAGGGCTAAATAGTATAATTTTAACTTAATAAAGTCATTTACTATGCCTTTAAAGATAGCCAGCAGGTGAGTTTCCACTATCGGCTCACGGATTTCATTGAGGGAAGCACTCCAACATTGTATGAATTTTTGTACTAGCTCTAGCGCCCCTTGCTTGATGTTCATTAATTGATCTAGGGTGGCCTTGGGCTTCAAGTTATACTTGAAGCAAGTTACAAATTGCCTGATCAACTCCTCCAAAGTTGATATGGAAGATCTAGGGAGCACACGGTAGCAATCAAGAGCTTTGCTAGTCAAGAACATGGCAAAGACGTAGATGATCACATGGGGCCATGCTTACAAAAGCAGACATTTAAAAGAAAAAGTTATGACATGAGCATTAGGATCCCCCCTCACCATTGTATTTCATGAACTAAGGAAGTTGAACCCTGGGAGGTAGAGTTAGCAACGGGACCACATGGCTAATGGGGTCATCTTGGTAACAGTCCATCACATGAACTATTTTTGAGTTGGCCACTTTTAGGCATCTAACTTCCTCTGTGAGGGTTTGAATGAGTTGGAATGCTTGGTTCAAACTCAAAGATGACACAACAGGTTGCACTACCTGTGGTGTCATCTGAGTGGCCCACAACCCTATTGTGGGCTATGCCACCACATGGGATGCTTGTTGAGTTTGTTGTTGCATGTATTGTGGAATGCATGAATGTTGTGCCATTGGCATAGAGGTCATTGCCCACCATGTGGTTATGGCTTGGGTTATTGTTGGAGGTGCTACTAGGATGGTTGGGATGAAAGACACCTGACTTGTTTGTGGCTAAGATAAAGGCATCATGTGCACATACGGCTATGTTGGCATCATGGACATCGACAAGGAAGGTTGCACAGACTAGGAGGAGATGACAAAGGGGAAAGTGATAGAGGGTCTTGCACTTTATGCGTGTAGCACTTGGTGGCTAGCTACCATAGGCATGGACCTAGGTGGCGAGAGTGACACCGCTACCTCAAAGAAGGTAGATGATTGTGACTACTGCGAAACAAAGCTAGAGATGGGTTGTTGGGTAGAGGCATAGAATGGAACATTGCTCTTTGAATGAGCCTCAAACTCCTCTTGCCCATCTTATAGGGGCTCGTCATAATTTGATGCTACATCTTGCTCTTTCGGCCTACTTACTCTAATGAGTTGGTCTAGCAGCCACTTGAAGGTGTCAATCAGTGGAATGAACACGTTAGGTGTAGGAAGGAACTCCTTCCCATTTCAATGAATGATTTCAAAGTTGACCTTTACATCTATTTCTTGGCAATCTAGGGACAAACTCGCCTAAAGCTTCACACAAAGGAAGTTGTATCTTTCATTGTTCAATGCCATGTGTTTTGGCGATTGGTTACATAGTCTGAGTGACTATCGTTGTGGCTGTACAAGACTGAGTGGGGGCTCAATGGCCACCACCTGTTGGATAGGACAAGCCCCCTCCGTGCTCAAGGCAAAGGATGAAGGGTTCATGGGATTCATGGTACCATGTAGAAAAACTTTAGAAAAGACAACGTTGAACAGAAAATAATTAAGCATAGAAAACATCAAAAAAATGATTAAGTATGAAAAGTGTGAAAACAAGCCAAAAAACGACTAACTCTAGAAATACTATTAAAAATGACTAACTCTGGCACTATGCTTTGAGGGGTTGTTATGCTCTAAGGAGTTATTAAGCTCTCTAGATCACTTAGAGCTTGACATAATGGACAAAGATGGTCTTTCGTCCTACAAGGATCTAGGGGAACTAACAATTGGAACCAATCTACACCAACCGAAACACAGACAACTCTTGTGTTGGCCTATGATCCAACTACTACCGTGGTAGGTCCACAGGGGTGTTATGTATACGCTAGCTTGCAACTAGTAATGAAGGTGCAAAAAGCACATGGGACTACCCTTGAACATAGAAGAAATAAGAGGCCCTCCTTCTAGCGCCAAGAACTGTGATGTCCAAAAATGTCGATGCCTGGAACACTAAGAGGTTGGCGAGCATACAACCTAACCCTATATCCCTATAAGGGTAGTGCTAGGGAATGGAAACAAGGTGTCCTAAATGGTCTTGTTGATTAGACAGGGACTTACATAGTGTTAAAATGACCATGTGTAAGAGGGGTTTATACTACGTTACGCGTGAACACTAAGACCGATTAAGCTAGAGTGTAGTGGGATGTCCTGGCTTAAGAACAGTGATGTCAACATGCAAATACGTATCAAATAGCAAAAGATTGCAAAAGTTATGCTTAATATCAAAGAAAAATTCTTGGAAAAATGGAACAGAGCTTGAGAACAAAAACTGCACAGCCCTAAAAAAGGGTAACATAGCTATTGCAAGAAAAGAGGTGAGAATAATATGTGATGTAAAGGTAGGCACAGTGGCAATGTAGCAGTGCAGTTGAAGTCTCTGGGATGCCCAGGACATGGAGCTAATAGCTGCCATGGGGATTGAACCTACTGGTTCAGCTGTTCTATAAGTGCAACGGTTGATTACGTTTTGGGATGCACCAAGGTGCAAAGCTCAGGTGCTCAGGCCCAAGAATGTCAAGGATGCCCTGAAAGTTAAAATGTCCAATGCTTTTTTGATTTTCCAACTCTTAAGATGTTGAATGTAGGGGTATTTATAGGGCTAGGGTTAGCATGAGATGCAGATCAGATGCCATGTGGCATGAGCGTAGAAAGGGTTACACTAACATCCTATACTCTCATGAGAGTAGCAAAGTGTTATGCTCTAAAGAACAACAACAGGTCCCTAAAGACTACTAAACTATGACTACACTACCTGGATTGCATGTGCCAGAGTTTGAAAGACCATAATGTACTTACAAATAATGCAAAATAGTACAACTTGGGGCCTACACTTCAGGACTATGTCTTCCCCTCTTTTGAGTAGGGTCAAGCATAAGAACAATTTTGGGGACCAATGGGGGTTGCAAAAGAGACACAAATTGTTGATCTTAGCTGTCGAAGGAACATCGAAGTTGACATGAAGGCTGATGCCAAGTTCTGCAGGCTTTTGGAGGCTATTGGAGGCTTTTCTCTAATCTCAAGCTGGCTACACTCTAAAGTGTAACATAACACTTAGTGAAAATTTGCAAAATTTTGATGTTTCACACTGGTTACGCTGGCTACACTGGGGAGCATAGCAGGGACAATTAGCCAAATTTTGATAAAATCTACAATCTTCCTTCATGGTACGCTAGCTAGGCTCTGGGGCATAGTAAGAGAGGTAGCCTCGAAAGTTAGAAAATATGTCAAATATGTCTTCCATGTTAAGCTAGCTTGACAGATTCTCATCCAACATTTAGGCAAAAAATTGGGCACTAGGACTTATGCTATGCTTACCACCCTAGGGAGCATAGCAACTTAAGAGATAGAAAATTTGCCAAACTATTTTTTTCCATCCTAAGCAATCTTAAAAACCTTTGGCTTGGTACTTGGGCGAACTGGCCACTGGGACATGTGCTATGCTAGCTACATGAGGGAGTCTAGGAAGCATGACAACCCAGGAGATAGAAAATTTACCAAACTATTTTCTCCATCCCAAGTGATGAGTCACAATTTAGTCAACCACAATATCGTGTACCCGATATCGCAGCTTGTCTCCTCGTCTATAAATAAGAGGTAGACCAATCCAATAGTCAGTTTTTTCCTTTAGGTTTTTAGTTCTTAGTTTAAGTGTTAAGTTTTATGTAGTTCTTCTCTCAACCCTTCTCTCCCAATGTATTCCTGCAGTGTGGTGATTATAATTATACAACATCCTTATTCGAGTGTGATGCACTTGGACACGCACATGACCAAAAATAAAGATCGAGATTACTTCATCATTGCAGCATTCACTTAGCTTAATTATTTAGTTAATTTTTATTTACTTCTTTCTTAGTTAATCTCTTCTCATCCTAAACTCCTGTTAAATGTGGAATGAGTACGACTTGATTATGAGCATTTAAGTGTGACTACTTGGTAACCCAGTAGCGTACGTAGGATCTGTGCTTGGTAATCCCACTGGTAGTCGTGCATGAAGTCCAAGATGTGTACGGATGATCGAGGAACAGATGCTCATCACACTTAGGCTAGCTCAGATTCTCTCTCACCCTCTCTCTCTTAGCTTAGTTAATATCATTTCCATTATCCTCAGGAGTAGCATTAGCATAGGAACACATCACACACCTCACTCTAGACTAAACCATACGTGACAAAGTTAACACTAGTCCAGGTGGGAAGACAGCCAATTGTGACCTAAGAATAACCATCTAGATACCACAACTAGTCCATCTGCGGAGTTCGACCAGATTGTGTGTGAAACGCTCATATTCGTATGGTTGAGTGTAGGGGTACCTCGCCACTCATCAGCAAGCAATCCTTGACCACTTCTGGCTTGGCACTTGGGTAAATTGGCCATGGAAGTGTGTGCTACGCTGGGGAGCATCGTAGGCAGATTGAGAGCATAGTAGGACACTTAGAGAAATTTTCATATGACTACTGCTAACACTTAGAAAATTTTGCAAAAAAGGCCTCAATGCATGTTATGCTAGCTACACTAGAGAGCATAGCACCGATACTAAGCAAAAATTTTCCAAGTTTTGACACTTAAACAAATTTGCTATTGAAATGTAGAAACCCAAAAATGGTGGTGTTTCAGGTACCTCATCACCTTCTTTGCAGCCCCCCAGTGGTCAATGCCTAGATTAATCTGATATCTACCCAACATTCCCATAGCAAATGCAATGTCAAGTCTTGTGCAGACCTGAGCATACAGTAGACTTTAAATAGCTGAAGCATATGGAATGTTGCTCATTTATCTTTTTTTTTTTCTAAATCATTCCTGGGGCACTAGTTCAAATTGAACTTGTCACCCTTCACAGTGGTACCATACTCGATGAGCAATCTTTCATCCAAAACCTCTCAAAAAGTTTAATAATATAGGTTTCCTACAATAGTCCCAGAATACATCTAGATCTGTCCCTATGGATCTTAATGCTAATGACAGAATATGCCTTACCCATATCCTTCATGTCAAAGTTCTTAGAGAGAAATTACTTCACCTTGTATAGAAATCCATTATCATTGGTCGCAAGAAGGATATCAACCACATATAAGACAAGGAAATAGATTTTTCTTCCTTTAACCTTCTGGTATATACATTGATCCATTATGTTCTCTTCAAAACAAAATGAAGTGATGACATCATGGAATTTTAAATACCATCGACACAAGGCCTATTTCAATCCATATATGGATATCTTGAGCTTGCATACCAATTACTCATCACAACTAGAGGAAAATCCTTCAAGTTGTTTCATATAAACCACCTCCTCTAGATCACCATTAAGGTATGTTATTTTCACATCCATCTAATGTAATTCAAAATCAAAATGGGCAACCAATGCCATAATCACATGAAGGAAGTCCTTCTTAGATACAGGAGAAAAGGTCTTCATGTAATCTATTCCCTCTCTTTGAGTGAACCCTTTAGCAACAAGTCTTGTCTTATATCTTTCAATGTTGCCTAATGAGTCTTTCTTTGTCTTGAAGACCCATTTGCATCCAATGGTTTTTACACCATTAGGCAACTTAACAAGATCCTATGCTCCATTAGATGACATAGAGTTCATCTCATCTTTCATGGCATCATGTCACAAGCTAGATTCCTTACAACTCATGGCTTGTGAAAACATTTCAGGATCATTTTCAGCTCCTATGTTATAGTTAGACTCCTCTAGATACACTATATAGTCACTAGGAATCACTGATCACCTTACTCTAGTAGATCTTCTTGATGTTGATTCATCATTCTCTTAAGGAGCATGATGTTCAATAGGTTGTTCAACAGGTTATAGTGTTTGTTGTCTAGTTAGATCTACTGCTTCTTGATCAGTAGTTTGTGGAACTTTAATGACTGGTTGTTGTTCATCACGCATTTGTGCTCTAGGCATGTTGTGTACAATAATCAATCTTTCACTTGAAGTAGAGGGTTGGACACATGTATGATCCTTCTCTAGAACAGTGTTCCAAGATTGATTACTCTCACTAATTAAGTCATTTTCAAGATATTTAGCATTCCTTGATTCCACAAACCTAGTAGCATGTGATGGACAATAAAATCTATATCCCTTAGATCGTTTGGCATATCCAACAAGATACCCACTTGTGATCCTTGGGTCTAGCTTCTTTTCTTATGGATTATAAACTTTTACTTTAGACAAGCATCCCCAAATGTGTATATGTCACAAACTCGATTTCCAACCTTTCCATTATTCAAATGATATCTTTGAGATAACCTTGGTTGGAACTTGGTTTAATATATAAATAGCCGTTTTGAGAGCTTTAGTCTGTGATGAAGTGTCATTAAGTCAATGCGTCGACTGGGCCACGTATACGCAGCCGCGTCGACGTGGGCCCATCGACATAGCCTCCCTGCATCGACGTGGCCCCATTTACACAGCCATCTTTCCTAGCCTATAAATAAGAGGGCCTTCCACCTCATTTAGGCATCTTTTTGAGTAGTTGTAGCGAAGCTCTTGCAGTTTATTCCCGCAAGAGATAGAATATTTTCCAAGTGCCCGTAGCAGGTGTAAGAAAAGTGATTGGCTCTTTATTCAAGCATTGATGTATCTGAGCCCATTGGCATGACAGCAATAAAGACGAACTATTCAAGAAATCCTTGCAGCATTTGGACTTAGTTATTTTATGCATTTAATAGTTTAATACGTTTATGTTTTATTAGTTACTTGTTAATTACTTATGTTTTTGTTATTATAATTTCAATCGCTATTGTTCATTTGTAGTTCATTAAGGCCATAAGTACAACCATCTCGAACGTAACCCAAACACTTGGTAAGCCCAGTGACGCTTAACGTCTCGTAACCTAGAAGTGTTAGGAGATGCTCAGAATGTGCTCGAAAGATGGAACCGGATACTTATGCTAGGAATAGTTAGAATATAAGCTAGGATAATTAGGGATTAGATAATAGTTTATTCCTTACTTTCCATACCTCAATTAGCCACTGAAAAGATAATTAAAAAGATATAAAAATCATTAGCCTTAGTCTCACTTAACCATCGTAAATAGAACCTCACAAGTGAGATTAGGATGACAACAACCATTCTAAACCAAGGTTTCACTGGTTAGAAGTCTTATGTATGTTAAGTGCTTACAGTCTGCAGATTTGGGCCAAGTCATGCGTGAACACTTGTGATTCGTATGGTTGGGCGTAGGGGTACCTAGCCGCTCATCATTGGCGCCGTTGCTGGGGACTGTTAGTCTTACATGCATCATCTGACCTTAGTGAAATTATCACTTAAGTCGTTGCAACGGACCTAGGGTAGAAATATTTATGCATGCTAGGTGAATTTAAGTAAATAGTAAGGTACACTGATTATATGGACCATCTAACGTCCAACATGTCTTCTCACAGGAGAGAGGTATTTGAACCACCGGTGCCGCAAGAATGTCGGGTGGTGTACAAACATCCCGATGAATATGTCCCTGATTTCACATTCATCCTACATTAGGATGAGCATCTCTGATGGTGGGACATGGAGGGTAGCATCGTGCTATCGCCTAACCGAGCAGCTCCTGCAATGCTATATCACAATCTAGGCAAATTGGGCATCCAAGACCGAGTGGCAGAGTATGTCATGAAGGACCATGACTACCGGGACTATCGTCCTACGAAGGCTCAACGGACAAGAGATCAGCAGCAGGTGAAGAGATATGAATAGCAGTAGGGAAAATAATTCAGTAACCCCTTATTCTTGCAAGGGCTGCAAGATGATGGGGATCCCGTATTTCATGATACCCATTTGACCAAACTTCCCCTAGGGCAGCAGTTCATCCAGTTAATCATTCAGAGCAAACCTCCAAGTGACCACGATCCTCAAGGGGATGGAGGGTCTTGCAGCAAGGCTGGGCTAGATGACCAAGGCTATCATCAAGGTAGATGGGGAGATCAACACCAGAGCAGGGTGATGCCTCTCCTTCTTCTCCGTCCTCTCCCTCTCTTATGCCTTCATCCAGCTCAGTCTCTGAGCGTAACAAGGGAAGGCTGGAGAGAAAGGACGATGGTAAACAGGTTCGGAAGGGGCAACATGAGGAAGCATGCGACTAATTGCGTGATGCTCACGAGCATGAAAGTAGAGGTAGCTAGAATCGTCACAGACGTCATGGTCCCCAACAAGACTATGATTCAAATGAGCCATTGTTAGCTACTCGGAGCATGCTCTAGATCGCAGAGGTAGTTCACATTCTAAGTAGGCAAATGAAGGATATCCGGATCAAGCGAGTTGATATGAACAACATCCCCAAATTTGAAGGGGGATACAACTGTCATCCACAAACCCACCTGCAGGCGTTCCATGATGCCTGCACCCTGCAAAAATTTGATAATGATTGGAAATGGTTGAAGTTGTTCCCTCACACACTCATCAAAGAAACTGAAAGTTGGTACTGGTCCTTGGAGCCGGAATCAATCAGAAGATGGAGTACGATGCTTGAAATTTTCAATAACAAATATCAAACGTACTCTAGAGTGGCGAATCTAAGACGGCAGATCCAAGGTTGGAACAAGGGAATCATGAACACTTGGATGCCGCCATGAACAGGTATTACTCACTGTTACATCGGTGCCCTGGTCATGGTCACTCTCAGTGGGCATAGCTTCGCCACATCATTGATGGGCTCTATTTTGAAACAACAAAGACCCTAGGCATGTACGCCAAGGGACAATTGTCGAAGCTAAGGGTCCATCAGTTGTAACCCCTCATTGATCAAGTGGCCAAGGAAGAAGGAGAACTTCGGAAAAAGGAGAGTGCAAAAGAATTCAACCAGGACCCTTCCCTTAGAAAAAGGGAGGTCTGATTTTGTGATGAGGAGGATGAATCACCACTGGAAGCAACAGTGAATAGGAAGACTTTGCTGTTACAAAAGTTCGCATCTGAAATATCAACAAAGGTGGATAAAATGTGGGACTCTTTGGACGAGAAATTCCAAAGTGTATTAAAAATTGCAGAAGATTCCAAAGAACAAGGTAGCGACCATGATTGGCGCTGGAAGAAGGGAGCTAAACGTGCCCAACATAAGGGTAAGGGAAAAGTTGCTGTAGTAGAGCAGGTTGCAGACTTTAACACCGAGGAGGACGATGAATGTAGCATATGCCAATATGAACATACTAAGGGATGTTGTCCTGTGGTGTTACACCTTCAAGAGTCTGGGGTGTATGCCTTGAACCCTCATTTGGCACAGCGGCAGACACCCCAAATGTTACCTTATCCACAAGGCAACCCCAGGCGATTCCACCAGCAGCAGCAAGGATATTATCCAAGTGGAACGCCCATGCAACCGTATGAATACTTCCAATAGTGGCAACAACCACAAGCGTGGGGGATGCCACCTCCAAGGCAGCAGTACCCTTACAAGCAGTCAGATCCTTATGGGTACTATGTTCAGCAACCAGTCTCCCCAAGAGACTCTTCCAGTTATGCGGCCTTTCCTAGTTACTACCACCCCCTTGACTATTTTAGACATCCATCTCCATCACCTAAGGGGACAAATCCACATCTCTACTACCCTCTATCACCTTCTTCTGTCACACCTCCACACTATCCCACTCAGTTGCCACCTACTCCATCAATGCAAGAAGAAATACCGCCACAGCCACAGCAAAGAAACGCTATGAGGGCTATTAACTTACAACTGGCACCTTGGCCTAGTGGACCGGAACCCAAGCAACGCAAATGTCCTTTTTTTCGGCCCAATAATCTGTTCACACCCTCACCTACACCTATGGCCAGTGCCTCCGAACCTACCAATGCCTCTACCATCATACCGCCCAAGCAGTCCTCCGCTCTGCCACACTCCAACATCCAGAAGGTCATGCTCACACATGTCGTGATTGACTAGATCAAAGCAGGTTCTCTTCTCTGGAAATTGATAGATCTGGGAAGCCCCCTAATCTATCTTCAGGTGGCAGGGAACGAGCCATGCAAAGCTCTTCTGGATTCAAGGTCAAGGGTCAATTTGATATCTCATGATATGTACAAGAACTAGAACCTACCCCCGCTAAAGAAGAGCAACATCCGGCTCGAGTTAGCAAACCAATCCATTATCGTTCCCTTGGGTTTGGTGGAGGACATTGTGACCATCGTTTGTGGGTGGTCCTATCCTGCTGATTTCTTGGTCATCCGTGTAGAAAACTGTAAGGGGAACTTCCCAATCATCATGAGAAGAGCCTGGCTAAGCACGATGGACACACGACTAAGACTCTAAGATCTGTCCCTGAAAATTTCAAAGGAAAATCCTTTTGGGAAGATTGAGAAGAAAAGAGTTCCATGCATCACACACAATGACTCAGGGTGCAACTGTGTGCAGTAGTTATGGTCCGCTAAGCGAATATTCATTCAAGAATGCAATCGGTTTACCGAGGAATCACCTATTCAACAATGCCTATACGCAGCAGCCACTAACCAAGAGGGCACACAGTGGTTGACAACTGATCCTAATAGTAGCACATTGTGCATGGAACTATCTGAGGGGCTAGTGCAAGCCTATGTTGACAGCATGGATGAGATGGAGGAGATTTATCAACAGATCTTCACTGTTGATGACCAAGACGACTGGGGAAAGCTACAAATCTCTGAGAGCTTCAAACAAGAGCCCCTGGAGCTAAAGTCTTTACTGGCCCACTTGGAATATGCATTTTTGAAAAATGGCAAGCCAGTAATTATCAATGCCACCCTTGCTCCTGAACAGAAAAAAAAATTGTTGGTGATGGTAAACAAATGGGTTGCTACATTTGCATGGTCATATCCTAAGTTGACTAGAATTGATCCCAGGTTCTGTCAACACTGGATCTATCTTGAGCCTTCCATGAAGCCACGATGATAGCCACAAAGATGGTTGAATCCCAAATTGAAGTAGATCGTAAAAGTTAAAATCGAATAATTGCTTAAAGCAAGATTCATCTATTCTGTCACCGATAGCGAATGGGTTAGCCCACTCGTTATCGTACCTAGGAAAGGTGGCAAGTGGAGGGTCTGTATTGATTTCTAGTTGCTCAACATGGTGACCTTCAAGAACCACTTCCCACTCCCATTTGTGGACCAAGTGTTGGACACAACTACAGGACACCGATACTACAATTTTTTGGATGGTTATAGTGGTTATAACCAAATCCAAATAGCACCAGAGGACTAGGTCCATGGGGGACTTTTGCATATAAGAAGATGCTCTTTGGTCTGTGCAATGTGCCTACGACGTTCCAACGCCTCGTCCTAAGCAGCTTTCAGCAACAAATCGGCAATGGTGTAGAAGTCTTCATGGATGACTTCTCCACCTATGGGGCCACGTTTGAGAAAGAATTGGATCATCTAGAGTAGGTTCTAAAGAGTTGTGTAGACACCAATCTACGGCTCAATTGGCAAAAGAGCCATTTGATGATCCAAGAGGGCATTATGCTGGGGCATCGTATCTCATCAACAGGGATCAGCGTAGACCCTGAAAAGATCAGGGTCATCCAAGGAATTACCCACCACCCAAGTAATGTCAAAGATGTGTAGTCATTCCTTGGACACATTAGTTACTATCAGTGTTTCATTGAGCGCTTCTCGAAGATCATCGGGCCGTTGGTAGAACTTACAAAAAAGGATGCTCTATTCATCTGGACCAAGGAATGCGAGTCTGCATTCCAAGAGCTGAAATAGAAACTCGTAGAAGCTCCGGTTCTACAGACACCTGATTGGTCTAGACCCTTTCACATTATGATGGATGCCTCCAACTACGCCTTGGGAGCCGTGCTTACATAGTGTGATGACCAGAAATGTCTGTATTATATCCACTGTGCAAGCCGTAGCATTCTGGGTGCACAGCTACACTATACCACCACCGAGAAGGAATTGATGGTGGTGATGTTCGCCTTGGACAAATTCTGGCACTATGTGCTCAGATATGAGGTGTTTATGCACATTGACCACAGTGCTATCTGGTTCCTGATGAACAAACCAACGGTGAGCCCCCACATAATTCGGTGGCTGGTGATTCTTTAGGAGTATGATCTTACCATGGTAGACAGAAAGGGGACTGAGAAGGAGGATGCAAAAGAGGAGGAGCCCTTATCCGAGCAGTTTCCAGATGAACTCCTCTTCACAGGTGTCGTTGATCCTCAAGCACCCAAGGAATCTCCTTGGTTCAACCGCATCCTCACCTACCTTACGATCCAGGAGCTACCAAAGGAATGGAACCATCAACAAAAATAGCAGTTTCTCCATAAGGATAAGCATTTCATGGAAATCAACAGCCAGCTCTACAAGGTGTGCGTAGATGGCTTGGTTCGATGGTGTGTCCCTAATGACGATACACTGCGCGTCCTCCAAGATGCTCATCAGGGTCCTTGTGGGGGCCACTATGCTAGACGTCGAACGGTCATTAAAATCCTGCTTGCAGGGTATTACTGGCCTACATTTTTCAGGGATGCACAATGGTTCACCTGCTCCTGCGAACAATGCCAAAGAAATGGTGGGATGATGGCACGGTTGGAGGGACCTCAACAGGGGATCCAGCCACTAGAGCCCTTCGACATCTGGGGTATCGACTTCATGGGGCCCATCACCCCCTTGTTAAATGGAAAGGCATACATTATCGTGGCCGTGGACTACTATACAAAGTGGGCAGAAGCGGCTGCCTTTGTCGACTGTTCTTCCAACACCACCACATGATTTGTCCAGCAAAAAATCGTTACCAAGTTTGGAGTGCCACATGCATTCATTTCTGACAATGGGACTGACTTCACGGGTGTCACTTTTTGAAAACTCATGCAACGCTTAGTGGTAACACATCAATTTACAACACCCTATCACCCCCAAGCCAACGTGTAGGCCGAAGTCACCAATAGGGAGATCACCAAGATCCTTACCCGAACCATTAGCAAATACAAGAGGGATTGGAGTACCAAGCTCAACGATGCCCTATGGGCCTATCACTCCACTTGGAAATTTCCTGTAGGGTACTCTCCCTATGAGTTAGTGTATGGAAAGTTGTCAACACTTCCAATCCAAGCAGAACTCTGGACGCTATCCACAGCCAGTGACCTCAGCCTTGACCTACCACTAGCACAACATGAACGATTAATCAATTTATGTGTGCTAGATGAGAACCGATTAGTGGCCCTATTTTCAAATGAAAGCCACAAGGCCTATAACAAGAAATGACATGATCTTAGGATTTAAAAGGTCACACTTTGATGTGGAGACAAGGTATTGTATTGGAACCCCTCACATGTATCTCAACCGACAAAGTTTCAGACACTATGAGAGGGACCTTATATTGTCTCCGAAACCTTCCCATCAGGGACCTTGCTCATCCACAAACCTGGGGATCCCACCAAAACACAGTTAGTCAATTGCCAGCAACTAAAACCTTTCTGTGAGCTCCACACAACCAATGCCACCACCTCATCATCAACTAGTCACCCACGCTCCATCTTTCGCGTCTCCTCCTTTCCACCCAGTCGTGGGGGAGACCATAATCCCTGTTGATCCATTTCCCTACACCCCTCACCATTTTGTCATTTTTTGTTTTACACTTTTTTGTTTTACGCTTTTTTGTTTTCCACTTCTTTGTTTTCCACTTTTTTTTTGTTTACACTTTTTTGTTTTACACTTTTTTGTCCTTCACCATCGTTCATACGTTTGCACATTCTTTCAACATTTTTTTCTTTTCTTTGATTATTTCTCATTTTTGTACCTATTCATTTTTTCCCGTAACAGCTTGGACGTCGTTGTATTGTCTTCACACGTCTTGCACGGTCAATTTTTATTACGATGGGTACTATAATAGTCTTCCTCATTATCTGGCTCCTACCATTGCATGGTTGTCCTTGGATTTTATGTTTGTTTTCATTTTATAAACTTGGCAGTGAGTCCACGTCATTCACCCATTCACCATTCCATGGTTTTCCTTTTGTTGCGAACATGCAACCCCTTCACTTAAAAACATTTTAATCAATGTGTGACTTGTGTTGTTCCCTGAATGAGGGATGACCCAATGGCTTGAATTGAGTGTGACTTCAAGGGGAATGCTTTATTCGTTGTTCTATTCTATTCCCTGGGTTGTTGGTGTGTCCTTACAGATTTCCTCCCACTCCAAGTCTCTTTCCATGGAAGCTACTGGGCAATTCGACCTTGCATGGTGTGGTCCTTGCAAAAAAAAAAGATGAGGATTCAAAGCACACCCCTTGGTCGAATGCATGCACACACGCATGGGTCTTCGCATGGTGTGGTTCCCACAAAAAGAACAAACGAATCACTATGGAAATTCAAAGCACATCCCTTAGACCACCTCTTACAGGCCATACACATTCATTATGGGACTTCCTTTCTCCCCTCTAACTTCATCCCGTTTCACTTCCTTCTTCTCAAGTTTACTGGAGTGGTGGTTCTCTATGGGGTCACTCTTGTTTCCTTGGGGGATGGTCAGGACTTCGTCTATCATTGTGATGTCACTGACTGTGGATGGTTTTGGGTCTGACCTCAGGAAAGGTTCTACCGGGTCACTTAACCACACTCACACATGGGGTTTCATCTGGCCGACACTCGGAATTTCCATTCTCTCCTCTCCCTCTATTCCCGCTTCTATCCGTACTCACCTCACTATCCTTTCTATGTTTTATGTGTTCGTCGTGTTTTTTGTAGGTCTCTCATGCCTTGGCGGGTTCTCTTGGTTTGGAGTCTTCACTGGTCAACACCAATTCTTGGCACCTGGGCCCACAGACCCTAGTGTTGAGGATATGCAAGGGCTACAAAGGCTGTTGCCTACTATGGGGAGGACCCACCTACATATTTTTGGTTTTTCCTGTTAAGCCTCCCATCCTTTGGATTTCTTGGTTAACTAGTTTCAGTGTCCCATTGTTCGATTTCTTCCTCGCGAAGTTCTTTTTGCATCTTGTTCTCTGATTTTGTCTATTTTTCGCGTTCCATTCCCTTCCTCATGTCCTCAACCATGACTGGGCCTTTCCCACGCTTCAACCACCTCAATTTGGATTTTCAAATTCATCATTTTGGGTGTTTATGGATTGGTCAACATTGGTCCACGGGTGAACAATGCTGCGTATACGGGGCCCTGTATACGCAGCACCTACATATACGCGGCCCCGTCAACGCAACGTCCAACCCCTATATATACACCTGCTGTGCTTTGTATTTTTCATCATTTGGAGTCCAAATTGAGGGGACTTTTTGCCATTTTTTCTACCTAACCCTTCCCAACGCACCTACATTCCATCGCGTGTCCGCATCAACCTATCCTTGCCCCTTTTTCGGCAACCAGAGGTCTGCTCTCAGTCATGGGGGGGTGGTGCCTTTGTGTAATTAATTAATTAATTAATTAGTTGTTAATTATGAAAACTTTGGTCCTAACCCCTAAATTAACACTCCAGGAAACTTAACGATGTGCCTGTGCCATTAACATAACTTGGTCAAACTGAGAAAGTATATACGGACCATCTTAAATTACTTATGAATGGTCTAACGGATGGTTATGTTTGATTGTAGATGGCATCCAAACTGAGGCACCCAAGGGACAAAGGACCATCACAACCAAGGGACAAGCGCCCACGCACGAGAAGGGGACAAGGTGTGCAACCGCCAGAGTATGCGGAGGGCTCTCATGCAACTGGGCCCTTCCGCGAAAGACTTGACGTGGAATTTGTTCACCAGATTCCCAAAGAGGAGATTCCTAGCAAATAATCGCTAGGGGATGAGACTCCTGGGATAGCACCATAGCTTGAGGTCACCTTGACCCAAGCTTGCCTTGATGCTATCACGCCATGCGAGGTGCAATGGACGGTCCTCCAAGAGCTAAATTTTGGACCATTCCTCGAGCACGCAACAGAAGATGTGAGGCTCCAACTACAGAACTCTCTGATGTGGCCAATCATCACAACCAGTCGTGAGTGGTACTTAGGAAAAACTTATCCCTTTTGGTCGAATCGGCAACCAGGGTCTAGAGTAAGAATCAAAGACATTTATGTCTCTTACTCTTCAAAAGCAATAGCGCAAGCTCTAGGGTTGCCTGAAACTCGGGCAGATGTGGTAGAAATTCGAAAGCAGGTTGATCCAAAGGTAAAGGTGCAATGGATCAAACGGTGCTACGGGGTAGAGTGCAAGGAATTCGGCTCCTTGACCATGGTGGAGAGAGTATACTCGAAGATCACATCTTACCATTTGAATCTAATGATAAGACCCAGCAAAATCACTGCCTTCTTCGCTCGTGTGTGTGCTACCTTGAGTGGGAAATTTCCCATGAGTCTTCCACGGCTACTGTTTTTAAAAATTAAAAAGAGGTTCGCTGAGAACGAACGTGGAAGACGAGCTCTTCCCTTTCCCTGCCTAATCTGAAAGTTATGCAAACAGGTAGGGATAGCACGATACTCTAATGATATCATCCAGCATGCCCCAATTGCCTCGTGGTGAGAAATGATGAAAGATAAAACGCCTGCTACCATACAAATAGAGGAAGAGTAGCAACCACCTCCACCACTTGCACAAACAACACAGCCAGGCTCGCAAAACACGGGAGAATACATACGCGAGATTCGGGAAATGCTCTCGAGCTAGCGAGAGTAATTCAGCAGGACTGGTGGAGGAGAAGACACTTTAGTCTACCGCCTTGCCATGAGCCACCTGGAGCAAGTGGCTCAATCAGTCAGCTTGCTTAAAAGGGTAGGGCTGATATTCTCCGCTGCCCAAGCATCAATTCCAACCAAAATAGATCCAAGCATCCGAGATGTATCAACCGCAACCTAACAGTTATTCCCCGAAATCTCAAGAAATGCTGCTACTTTCTTGGTATGCTTGGAAGATGGTGAAGAGGCGATGATCCTGGTGATGCAACACCAAGGATAGGAAGTTGCAGCCGAAGTGATTGCTCATACAATTACTACACCTCTCAATGCACCGGCAACACCTATACCAAACATTCATGGACTACAAGATGTACAGGTGTCTGCCGGAACTTCGCGTAGCAAGATTGATGTAGCTCAACATGAAGAATTGTTGGACCGACTGGTGGGAATCGGACAACTGCTTTCAGATGTCTTCGACCTTCTAGACAACATTACTACGACCCAGTTGGAGTTGCTCTTAGCAAGGGGCAAAAGCCTTGTTTTGGAAGGGCAACTAGAGGTTGTTCAAGCTACTTGTCAGCACTTGGCAACTAAGGCAGTCCAATTAAGAGCTCAGCTTACCGATCCAGCCATCCTCAATGTGAAATCACTAGAGATGAAGCTTTTCAATAGCTTCAACTTAAACTGCATGTCGTTGAGGATGTGCGAGAGATGGTGATCCTTGACAAGTCCATAGTAGACACCCGAGCATATCACTTAGAGAAGGACTTGATGGTGGTTCACCAGGAGAATGTGTAGCTAACCGTGGAAGTTCATCGCCTGCGCAATGTTGGTGAGGAGAACGAACACATGAAAGATTTCATCCACCAACAGTAAGAGGAGCTAGCTAGGATGAACGCTGACATAAGAAGATTGGCTGTTGAAAATCGAAATCTGTCAATGGAGGAGATTTAGGCATTACGACAGACGTCTACAATCGAAATTACTGCTTGGAAGAACGAGGTCCTAAAATTTGAAAAAGATAAAAATCATTACAGGGACCAAGTGGGATTGCAGAAGGAGGTAAACGAGAAGCACATTCAAGTCACTAAAGCCAAGATGAACCAAGCACTCCAGTAACTCTGAGAGGGAGGCAATATATGGCACTCCATCTTTGATGGGTTGAACGTCTACAACAAAGAAAACCTGGCTATTCTCACAGCCGGGAGACCACGGTCAAAGTTAGAGAAACAAGCGACCGCCTCGTATTCCCTATACGAGGGTGAGTTCCAGGCGCACAAGGCAACAAAACAAAAGTTAGCAACAACAAATGTAGAACTCGAGGTCCTCCGCCAAAGCTTTGAAGGACAACGTATAGTTGCAGAGGACCTAGCCTGAAGAATGAATGACTACCAGTAGCTATAGGCATCAATCTGAGCGCTCGACATCGAACGCAAGCAGTTCGCAGCCTGGTTTGTCAACTTAAAAGAACTCCTTCTAGCACTGCCATGTCCTTGGGAGGTTCCAATTCTAGCACACATTGGAGAAGCTGCCTGGACCGTGAACGATCCCAGAAGCAAAGAAGAAAAATGAGGGCTCTCTTAGAGGCTTTTCGACTGCCTCCAGCAGTTGCAACTGCCACAGGGCTACCGACATCCGTGCTGCCACCAATGCATGGGCCAGAGGCTAGAGAGGGTCCGTCAAAACCACCGCCCTCAAGGACGGTGTGATCTTCTCCAGTAATTTTGTACATCATCCTACACAGCAAAGGCTCCAGGACCAGCGAGGTATTCAATTTTGTCTCTGAACACAGCCATTTTTTTAATTCGTCCTCCTTTGTAACTCGGGCACTTGGTAAATTCATGTTCTGTTATGTGTGTGTCATGTATGTGTTTAAGTTATGTGTGTTGTAAATAAGAATCCATACCTTCCAAATTGTAAAGTAACTCGAGGACAAGTTTTTATTCAGTCGTGGGGGTATGATGAAGTGTCATTACGTCAATGCGTCAACTGAGTTGCGTATACGAGGTCACGTATACGTGACTACGTCGACGCAGGCTCGTCGACGTAGCCTCCCTACGTCGACGTGGCCATGTTTACACAGCCATCTTTCTCAGCCTATAAATAAGAGGGCCTTCCATCTCATTTAGGCATCCTTTTGAGTAGTTGTAGCGAAGCTGTTGCAGTTTGTTCCTGCAAGAGATAGAATATTTACCAAGTGCCCGTAGCAGGTGTAAGAAAAGTGATCGGCTCGTTATTCAAGCGTTGATGTATCTGAGCCCATTGGTGTGACGGCAATAAAGATGAACTATTCAAGCAATCCTTGTAGCATTTGGACTTACTTATTTTATGTATTTAATAATTTAATATGTTTATGCTTTATTAGTTACTTGTTAATTACTTATGTTTTCGTTATTATAATTTCAATTCCTATTGTTCATTCGTAGTTCATTAAGGCCATAAGTACGACCATCTCGAACGTAACCCAAACACTTGGTAAGCCTAGTGATGCTTAACATCTGGTAACCTAGAAGTGTTAGGAGATGCTCAAAACGTGCTCGAAAGATGGGACCGGATACTTATGCTAGGAATAGTTAGAATATAAGCTAGGATAATTAGGGATTAGATAATAGTTTATTTCTTACTTTCCATACCTTAATTAGCTGCCAAAAAGATAATTAAAAAGATATAAAAATCATTAGCCTTAGTCTCACTTAACCATTGTAAACAGAACCTCACAAATGAGATTAGGATAACAACGACCGTTCTAACCCAAGGTTTCACTGGTTAGAAGTCTGGTGTATGTTAAGTGCTTACAATCTACGGATTTCAACTGAGTCGCGCATGAACGCTTGTGATTTGTATGGTTGGGCGTAGGGGTACCTAACTGCTCATTAGTCTGCAAGGACTTAGGAAGCTTGAAGCTATTAAGCATGCTCTGCACGATGTCCAATAATGTTTGATTTCTTTTTTCTACCACACCATTCTAGTCTAGAGAACTAGGCATAGTGTACTAGGCAACAATCCCATGCTCTTGAAGAAACGTAGCAAATGGACTAGGTGCTTGTCCATCTTCAGTATATCTACCATAGTATTCACCACCTCTATCAGATCTCACTATCTTTATTTGCTTACCACATTGTTTCTCTACTTCAACCTTTAACACCTTAAAGGCATCTAAAGCTTCGTTCTTGTTATGAAGTAGGTAGAGATACACATATTGTGAGTAGTCATCGATAAAAGTAATGAAATATCTTTGACCATATGCTTCCATATTTGGACTACAAATATCTGTATGCATGATATCTAATATGTCTAAACTCCTCTTGGCACCTTTCTTTAACATATTAGTCTACTTTCCCTTTATGTAGTCCACACAAGTGTCAAAGTCAACAAAATCTAGGGTACTAAGTACTCCATCATTTACTAATCTCTTTATTCTTTTAATAGAGATATGTCCTAATCTACGATGCCATAACATAGAGGATTCTTCATTTATAACACATCTCTCAACACTAGCACTATCATGAACATGCATAGAAGTATAAAAAGTTTCATTTTGTAAACTAATTTTGAAAAGGCCATCCGTTAATGTATCATTTCCAATAAATTCAGATCTATAATATAAACTGAATACAATGTTTAAAAAAATAAAGGAAAATCCCAATGATAGAAGCATTGAAATAGAAATTAAATTCCTCAAAAAACATGGAATATAAAATGTCTTTTCCAACTCTAAAACAAAACCACTACTTAAAACTAATTTGCATGTTTTGACTACCTCCACATGTGAGTGCAACTTGTTGCCTAAATAGATGCACAACTCACTTTCCACTAGCCTCCTTAGGTTTTGTACCCCTTGCAAGGAATTAGTAACATGGATTGTAGAACCAGAGTCAATCCACCATGTGTTATGGCCAACATCAACCACATTAGATTCAAAACAAACAAGTGATAATTGAGTACCTTTCTTTTCAAGCCATTTCTAATATTTAGGATAATCTTTCTTTACATGATCTTTCTTCTTGCAGAAAAAACATCTAGATTCCTTAGCCTTTGCAGGAAATTTTCCCTTTCACTTACTTTTCACTTGCCCCTTATTCTTTCATTGTTGATGGGACACGATATTGCATGGGCATCGATATCGCATCCCCCGCGATATCGCGTCTTCCCCTACGATATCGCGTACATGATATCGCAGTCTGCCGTAATGTCTATAAATAAGAAGCGGCTCTCCCTTGTTTCATAAGTAGAGTTAGATTGTAGTGAAGCTCTGGCAGTTTGATCCCTCCAGAGATAGATTATTTTCCAGTGTCTGCCCGCAGTGTGGTGAATGTAATTGTACGGCATCCTTTATTCGAGTGTGACGTACTTGGACACGCACATGACCAGTAATAAAGATCGAGATTTCTTCATCATTGTAGCATTCACTTCGTTATTTATTTATTTAATTGTTATTTACTGCTTTCCTAGTTAATACTCTCTCACCCTTATCTCCTAGTAACGTGGAATGAGTACGACTTGATTACGAGCATTTAAGTGTGACTACTTGGTAGCCTAGTGGCGTACCTAGGATTTGTGCTTGGTAATCCCAGTGGTAGTCATGCACAAAGTCCAAGATGTGTACAGATGATCAAGAAATGGATGCTTATTGCACTTAGGCTAGTTTAGATTCTTTCACCCTTTTCCTCCTAGCTTAGATAATATTACTTTCCATTGCCTTCAGGAGTAGCATTAGATTAGGAACACATCATACATCTCACTCTGGACTAAACCATACGTGACAAATATAATACTAGTCCAGGTGGAAAGATAGCGAACTGCAACCTAAGAATAACTATCTAGGTGCCACAACTAGTCCATCTGCGGAGTTCGACCGGATCGCGCGTGAAAATGCTCATATTCATATGATTGAGTGTAGGGGTACCTCACCACTCATCATTGACGTCGTTGCCGGGGACGGTGCTAGTTATCTAGATTAGTTATATCATACAAGGTCATTGTATAGGACTTAACGATATATCTCTTAGAAAGAAGTAATTATAAAAAGTCATATAAATTCACACACAAAAATGCCTCTCCTACAAGAGCACGATAATGCCACACTTAGTGAGGAAGTTCATTGGAGAACCAATGAAATATATGACGATGAAGATTGGAGTATACAACCTGTAGTGGAAGCTTTTTATAAACATGAACAAAAACAACGTCATCCCAACACACGAATGCATAGCTTACCTAATGACGATGAACCCCCACTGGCCACTACAAGCCTAATGCAAATACAAGAGGTTATTTGAATCTCATGTAGGCATCGTAAAGAGAGCTGTCTACCCAGGCTCGATTTAAATAACTTCCCTAAATTTTTAGGAGGCTATGACTTAGATTCGTATCAACATTTACAAGCCTTCTACGATGCCTACACATGGAACAACATTGATAACGGGTGGCAAAAACTTAAGCTCTACCCTATGACACTTGTTGGCCAAGCAAAAGTATGGTATAGATCGTTAAAACCAAATTCGATATGACATTGGTCAACAATGGTAGAGGTCTTTAACGAAAAGTATCAAACCTATGCAAGAGTGTTAGCCTTGAGGAAACAAATCCAAGGATGGAAACAAGCACAACATGAACCCTTGGACATGGCCTTAGAAAGATATTATGCATTGTTAAACAACTGTCCAGGCCATGGGTTTTCCAAGGAAAGGCTAATGTACCATATCATTGATGGGCTACGTAATGAAATAAGAGAGACCTTAGGAATGTATGCCCAAGGTCAACTATACAAACTACGAACCCATCAAGTCCAAGAGCTTATTCAATGGGTAGCAAAAGAAGAAGGAGGAGTGGCTAGATGGGAGAGTGTTGAAAAACATCAATAGGACCAAAATCTCAACTTAACAAAGGTCCATGACCATAAAAAGAAGAAATCAACCGATCTCAAGGTGGAAACATCATCTTTTCCAATACAACCAACATTAGAAGAAGTCAAGGCAAATATTAATAAGATGTTGGAATGGGTGTATCAAAAGTGTGGAGAATGTGTCAATATCATTGGAGATAGAGTTTTGGCAACCCAAGAAGCAGGACAAAACATTAGACAATCGAAAAGAAGGGATAAGGAAAATAAGAGCTCAACTTCCAATCATACGTATGAATGTAACATATTCCTGTACGATCACCCCAAGGTCTAATGCCCAATATTGTTACATTTATATGAGCATTGGGGTAACACGTTACATCCAGAGTTCATACAAAGATACTATGTTTGATCACAGTGGCAACAATCCCAGTCATGGGGGAAACCACCCTTAGACTAGAGACACCCTTCATATCATCCAAATCCAAACGCTTATCTAGTTCAACATCCTATTTCTCCAATTGGGCCACCATACTTTATCTCACCACAGTACTATTCTCCACAATACTATCAGCCCATACCTTCAACACAACCACCACCTTGTGTACCATACACTCCTCCTAACTTTCAACATTCTCATCCTTTCCCTCCTTCTACATCTCCACCAACTGTTCCTAAGGTGCCTGCACCACAACAACAACCCATGAACGACACTTGTGCTACTGCTACTAACAACAGTGAAAAGCCTCCTCAACATCAAAAGCGTCCTTTCTTTAAACACAGCCGTAAGAAGGGACAACACAATTCCGAGGCCACTACATCTTTCAACTTAGCACAAGTCCCACACTGTGGTGCACCTTTACCTTCTAACCCAACGCCTCATGTAACTTCATCAAGGCTGCCAACTCACACTCTAACAACAATATGGTCCAATGAACACAAGAATGGAGAGCGACAACCCAATCCTTACATACCATCTAACGATCCCAAATATCATAGTGGGTCAACTTGTTATTTGGGAACTACATTGTATAAAGTGCCCCAATATGCTCATTATAATCAAGTGTGTGAACCCCGATGGGGTAAGTATGGCCCAATCCTAATACTTTCAACATGCAAGGATCCTCATCTTTCATTTATTAATCCTCGCCATGCTCAAATGTTTAGTTATGGGGAATATCCCCCATTCTAAATAATAAGTAGGGTTAATAAATATTTTTCATTTTCTTTAATTTTACAACTTTTTGTTTTCAAGTTTTCAATTTCTTGTTTTATCTTTTTATCTTTTTGTTTTTTTGTTTTTTTACATTTTTGTAAGTAATCTCATCTATGAATAAAACACTCATGTGGCTCGTTGGTTAAGATGTGTTTCATGTTATCGAGTCATGAGCGATCAATTATTTGAATAGTGAGCCCATTACACCCACTCATCCACTCTACAAATAAGAGGTTCTGTTCGGGGGTACAGTGATATTCTTGACATTTTTAAAACTTAAAATTAATTTTTTGTTTATCGTACCCAAAATGAAGAAGGATGGACCAAGAGGGAATGATTAGGGTGTGACATCAAGGGGACTTATGGATTCTTTTTGGTGTCGGTTGTGGGAGTTATCATGCAAGGTGGTTGTACTAAGATCCTTGTAGATCTAATGAAAAATGGGAGTAAGAGTAATCAAAAGGGCACTCAAAAATTAATGCTATTCTAGGGGATCCCACTCCCACTAGAAAGACATGCACCCATGCCTGAAGGTTGGTGGCTTCTCTGGATTCAATATTTGAAAAAAAAAAGAAAAAGAAAACAAGTGCCACAAAACAAAAATCACTCCTCCCTTGAACAAAATGCCAAGTAGGATTCTCTGTGCCCTTGGTCAGTTTTCCTCATGTCCCAATCTCTACGATCCCTTTCTATAGTTTGTCTCATCTCACTGTTCGTGTAATTGTAGCTCGTGTCCCGTATAGCATAGAATTCTCATCTCATTCCGGTGATAATTACATGTGTGTGTTTTGTGGAGTTAGTGCGGATTACATTGAACCCTTCTAGTGCCCACGGACACTTTAAGTGTGGTTACACAAGGGCATTATAAGTTAGAACCTACTTTGGGGAGGACCCACTTGTGTAATCTTTTGTAATCTTCACTTATGACATAAGCTCACACACACCATCTCTTACCCTTAGCATAATTTTTTCAATTGATTTTCTTTCCCTACTATTATCCCTCTAAATTTCAACGTTCTGATGTATCATTACATACCCTTTTTCTCTACCATCCGAGGCCCTCATTCATAAATTCCACACCATCATAATTTTCATGCCTTAAGAACTAGTTGAATTACCTTGGAACCTTTTAACAATCATCCAGAAGTCCTTAGTTTACATCATTTAATTTCAAAGAAATATTAAAAATTCGGTACATTCTCTAAGTGCCCTAACTTCGACGAAATATATATACGTGACCCCCCTGTGCTAATCAACATCATTTGCAACTATTCACGTAGGGGAAGTTTTTCAAAATTCCTCTCTATGACTCACGATTGCACGTCCCTTGGTTTCATATCCATAACTTGCTTGCTGATACTCCAATTTTCATTCCATTTGAACCTACTTGAACCCAGAGTGTTCAACTTAGTCGTGGGGGAGGAGCACACGCCGAATAGTGCATAATTTTTTTGAAATTCATCATCGCCAAAGGACATCTTTAAGGGTAATTAGTTGAAGAATAAAATGTGTCAAAAAAAATTTCATCCCCTTAGCTATACCAGAAAATTAAATTTGGAAACCACCTAAGCAAAGAGGACTCAACATTATAATCTTTCGGGGACATGTTCTTCCAATAATTAACATCACATGGAAATAAAGTAAATCTATTAAGGCAAGCAGTAAGGTATAACCTAACTTTGGTAACAACCTTGCTAACGATTGGCTCCGTGTGATTGCAGATGGCCCCGAAACGCGGACAAAAGGAAGGTCCTACTCAAGGTACGATCAAACGACCTAGGAGAGGTGAAGGACAAGTTCCTGCCAAACAACATGCAGAGCAGAAGATACCCTCTCTGAAAGCAGTGCCTGGTACTTAGGGAAAACATACCAATTTTGGCACAATAAAGAAGAGGGCACCATGGTTAACATTTGTGGTGTGACTATTGATTTCTATGTTTAAGCCATTTCAGAAGTATTAAACCTTCCGAATACAAGGCCAAAGGTTGCTCAGAACCAGCTAGACACATTCAAAACTGAGCAACTTAATAAACTATTGACAGAGAATAAAAGGGTGGTAGAAGAAAAAGAGAAGGCTGATTGGGATGCCTCTATGGCACAAGCGCAAACTTACATGCGCGCTAAGGCACTCAAGGTCTTACAAGAGGAGAAACTCCAGGTCATACTTCAACACCATCAAATCCCAAGACTTGGAGCGCAAGAAAAGGGAAAGACACCTATGGAGGAGCCACCGCCACCAGGAACTACATGAGTTCCACTAATTTTGTAATCATAGGATTTTCTTTTATGTTGTGTCTCAATTTTGTTTTCTTCCCACATTGCAGCATCATCCCATTTCTTTTTCCATCCAATAATCCCATACCTATCCACTGTGTAATCACTGTAACTCGAGGATGAGTTTTTATTCAATCATGGAGGTATGATGGGACGCGATATCGCATGGGCCGCGATATTGCGTCCACCGCGATATCACATCCCCCGCAATATCACGTACGCGATATCGCAATCCACCGCAATGTCTATAAATAAGAAGTGGCTCTTCCTTATTTCATAAGTAGAGTTAGATTGTAGCAAAGCTCTGGTAGTTTGATCCCTCCAAAGATAGATTATTTTCTAGTGTCTGCCCGCAGTGTGGTGAATGTAATTGTACGGCATCCTTTATTCGAGTGTGACATGCTTGGACATGCACATGACCGGCAATAAAGATCGAGATTACTTCATCATTGTAGCATTCACTTCGTTATTTATTTATTTAATTGTTATTTACTGCTTTCCTAGTTAATACTCTCTCACCCTTATCTCTTAGTAACATGGAATGAGTACGACTTGATTATGAGCATTTAAGTGTGACTACTTGGTAGCCTAGTGGCATACCTAGGATCTGCACTTGGTAGTCCCAGTGGTAATCATGCACGAAGTCCACGATGTGTACGGATGATCAAGGAATGGATGCTCATCGCACTTAGGCTAGTTTAGATTCTCTCACCCTTTTTCCCCTAGCTTAGATAATATTACTTTCCATTGCCTTAAGGAGTAGCATTAGATTAGGAACACATCATACACCTCACTCTGAACTAAACCATACATGACAAAGTTAACACTAGTCCAGGTGGGAAGACAGTGAACTGCGACCTAAGAATAACCGTCTAGATACCACAACTAGTCCGTCTGTGAAGTTCGACCAGATCACGCGTGAAAATGCTCGTATTCGTATGGTTGAGTGTAGGGGTGCCTCGCCACTCATCAATTGTGTAGCTATATGCACACTCTCTCCCACTTCCATAGCAAATCTACCCTCTTCTTGTACACACATGGTCATTAGTTCATTGATTGACCATTTTTCTCTATGTGTGTTATAAGAAATCTTAAAGGGTTTGTACTGTTATGGGAGCATGTTCAAGATGTAGTGCACAAGGAAAGATGCTAACATCTCAACCTTTAGTGTTTTCAACTAAGCGGCTATATCCCTCATTTGCATGATGTGCTCACACACACCACAGATTTTGGTGAGCTTCATGGATGAAAATTTTATTATTAAGATGCTAAGCAAAGCCTTATCTGATGACTCAAATTGTTGATCAATTGCCTTCATCAAAGCTTGCACATTGTTATATTGTTTCAATGAACCACACAAACTAGTTGAGATCTTGGTTGATGAGTGGCGAGGTACCCTTACACTCAACCATACGAATACGAGTGTTTCACTCATGATCCAGTCAAACTCCGCAGACAGACTAGTTGTGGTATCTAGATGGTAATTCTTAGGTCACAGTTCACTATCTTCCCACCTAGACTAATGTTAACTTTGTCATGTATGGTTTAGTCCAGAGTGAGGTGTATGATGTGTTCCTATGCTAATGCTACTCCTGAGCATAATGGAAAATGATATTAACTAAGCTAAGAGAGAGAGGGTGAGAGAGAATCTAAGCTAGCCTAAGTGCGATGAGCATCTGTTCCTCGATCATCCGTACACATCTTGGAGTTTGTGCACGACTACCACTAGGATTACCAAGCGCAAATCTTAGGTACGCTACTGGGTTACCAAGTAGTCACACTTAAATGCTCATAATCAAGTCGTACTCATTCTACTTTTAACAGGAGTTTAGGGTGAAGAGATATTAACTAAGAAAGAAGTAAATAACAATTAAATAAATAATTAAGCTAAGTGAATGCTACAATGATGAAGTAATCTCGATTTTTATTTTCGGTCATGTGCGTGTCCAAGTACGTCACACTCGAATAAGGATGTCGTACAATTACAATCACCACACTGTGGGCATACACTAGGAGAGAAGGGTTGAAAGAAGAACTACTTAAAACTTAACACTTAAACTAAGAACTAAAAAATGGAAGGAAAAACTGACTATCGGAACTGTCTACCTCTTATTTATAGATGAGGAGATAGGCTGCGATATCGCATCGACTGTGATATTGCGTACGCGATATCATGTTGGCTGTGATATCACGGCTACAATATCATAGCCAATAACACACGACTCATCATACCCCCACAACTGAATGAAAACTCGTCCTCGAGTTAAAGTGAGAACAAGCTCCATTGATTACACAGTGGATAGGTATGGGATTATTGACTGACTAGAATGGATTCATGCCGCAGTGTGGAATTAGAAAAAAATTAAGACACAACACGAAGAACGCAAAAGAAACTCCTATAATTACAAGATTGGGTGGAACTCATGTAGTTCCTGGTGGTGGTGGCTCCTACATGGGTGTCATTCCCTTGTCTTGCGCTCCAGGTCTTGGGATTTGATGGCGTTGAAGTATGGCCTGGAGTTTCTCCTCTTGTAAGGCCTTGAGTTCCTTAGCGTGCACGTAAGTTTGTGCTTGTGCCATAGAGGCATCCTAGTCAACCTTCTCTTTTTCTTCTGCCACCCTTTTATTCTCTGTCAACAATTTATTAAGTTGCTTAGTTTTGAAAGTGTCCAGCTGGTTCTAAGCAACCTTTAGCTCTGTATTTGAAAGGTTTAATACTTTTGAAATGCCTTGAACAAAGAAATCAATAGTCACACCACAAATGTTAACTATGGTGCCTTCTTCTTTGTTGTGCCAAAATTGGTACGTTTCCCCTAAGTACCAGGCATCGCTTTCAGAGACGGTAGGCCACAATGGGGACCCTTTGAGGTGATCCCTTACAGTCTCTGGAGCAAATTCTGTGAAAGGTCCAAAGTTTAATTCCATGATCACTACAATGAATATGGACCTTTCATGGATGGCCTGAACATAATCCTAGGGCAACATGAGATGTTGTCCCTGTTCAGGTGCTACAACAGCTCCTCCTTCTGCCTGCCCAACTATACAGTAGGAGGGTCCTCTTGATGAATGCTAAATGATTGTTCCTCCTGCTCTGGATGTTGTTCGGCAGGAACTTGTTCGTTGCCTCTCCTAGGTCATTTACTTCCACCTTGAGTAGGACCTTCCTGTTGTCCATGTTTCAAGGCCATCTGCAATCACATGGGGCCAAGCGTTAGTACAGTTATGTCTGAAGTTAAGTTATACCTTACTGCTTGCCTTAATTAATTAATTTATTTTATCTCCATGTGATGTTTCCCGAAATATTATAATAGTGGGTCCTTTTTACTTAGGTGGTTTCCAATTTTAGTTTCCCAATGTACCTAAGGGGATGAAATTATTTTCGACACAATTATTCTAAATGTTATAGCTAATTACCCTTGATAATGTCATTTGGGCGATGATAAATTCCAAAAAAGTTATGTGCTATTCGGCATGTGTCCCTCCCCCACAACTAAACTGAACACTCCGAGTTCAAGCAAGTTTAGACGGAATTAAAATCGAAGTACTAGCGAGCAAGATATAGATAGAAAAGTAAGGGTCACACAATCACAATTCGTAGAGAAAAATTTGAAAAACTCCCCCGTGTGAATAGTTGAAAATGACTCTAAGTGTTGCGGGGGGGTTACGTATATATAGTTTATAGGGACGCGATATCGTGTACGATACATTGCGTACGTGATATTGTAGCCTATCGATGTTTAGGCCAAGGGAAAAATACCGAATTTTGAAGGTGTCTTTGGAATTAAAAGTGGAAATTAAGGACATGTGGGCTCGTGTTAAAGGGTTCTAGGGTAATGGAGATAGTTTTGAAGGCACAAATATTTATATGTGGGTGGAATTGATCAATAAGGCCTCAGGTGGTAAGTGAGAGAAAAAGGCCATGTAATGGTACATAGGAACGTTGTAATGCAGAGGGATAGGAGTAGGGAAAGAATGTCATAAAAAATAGGTTGAGGGTAAGAAATGGTGTGTGTGAGCTATGTCATAAGTGAAAATTACAAAAGATTACACAAGTAGGTCCTCCCCAAAGCAGGTTCCAACCTATAATGCCCTTGTGTAACCACACTTAAAAGTGTCTGTGGGCACTCGAAGGGTTAAATGTAATCCACACTGATTCCACAAAACACACACATGTAAAGATCACTAGAATGAGGTAAGAATTCTATGCTATACGAGACACGAGCTACAATTACATGAACAACGAGGTGAGATGGACTACAAAAGGGATTGTAGAGATTGGGACATGAGGTAACTGACCCAGGGCATAGTGAATCCTACGTGTAAATCATGATTAACCTGTCATTAACTCGTCGTTCCAAGATCAGGACCAAGTCCATTCCTCTAATCAGTGACATCACATTGTTTCATCTCATGATGAGCAACTATGAGAGTCTCATAACAATAAGGCATACGATCACTTGGCATTTTATTCAAGGGAGGAGTGATTTTTGTTTTGTGGCACTTTTCTTTTCATTTTCTTTTTCTTCTCTTTCTTTTTTTTTCGATTATTGAGTCTAGAGAAGTCGCCAACCTTCAGGCAAGGGTGCATGTCTTTCTAGTGGGACCCCCTAGAACAACATTGGATTTTTGAGTGCCTTTTGATTACTCTTACTCCCATTTTTCGTTAGATCTACAAGGATCTTAGTACAACCATGTTGCATGATAACTCTCATAGACGTCACTAAAGAGAATCTGCAAGTCCCCTTGATGTCACACCCTAATCATTCCCTCTTGGTCCATCCTTCTTCATTCTAGGTACAATGAACACAAAATTAATTTTAAGTTTTAAAAATGTCAAGAATATCACTGTACCCTCAATCAAAACCTCTTATCTGTAGAATGGATGAGTGGGTGTAATGGGCTCATTGTCCACATAATTGATCACTCGAGACTCGATAACATAGAACACACCTCAACCAACGAGCCACATGAGTGCTTTATTCGTAGACAAGATTACTTATAAAAATATAAAAAGACAAAAAGATAAAATAAGAAATTGAAAAATGAAAAACTGAAAAACAAAAAGTTGTAAAATTAAAGAAAATAAAAGTGGTTAGTAATCCTGCTTGTTATTGGAATGGGGGGTATCCCCCATAACTAAACGGTTGAGGATGGTAATGATTAATAAATGGAAGATGAGGATCCTTGCATGTTGGAAGTATTGGGACTTGGTCATACTTACCCCATCGAGGTCCACACACTTGGTTATAGTAAGCGTAGTGGGGCAATTTATGAGATGTGGTTCCTGGATAACGAGTTGACCCACTATGATAATTAAGACCATAAGATGGTATGTAAGGATCGAGATGTTGCCCTCCATGGTTGTGTTCATTGGGCCATAAGGTTTTTGGAGTGTTAATTGGTGGCCCTGATGAAGTAACATGAGGCGTTGGGTTCGAAGATAAGGGTGAACCACAGGGTTGGACTTGTGTGGAGTTGGAGGATGTAGTGGCCTTGGAATTGTGTTGTCCCTTCCTAGGGTCATTTCTAAAGAAGGGATGCCTTCGATGTTGCTGAGGTCTCTCATTGCTGTTGGCAATAGTATCACAAGTAACGTTCGGTGGTTGTTGTTGTGGTGTAGGCACCTTAGGAATAGTTGGTGGCAATGTATAAGGAGGGAAAGGATGAGAATGTTAAAAATTAAGAGAAGTGTAAGGTGCACAAGGTGGTGGTTGTGTTGAGGACATGGGTTGATAGTATTGAGGATAATGATAATGCAGTGAGATAAAGTATGTTGGCCCAATTGGAGAAACAGGGTATTGGACTAGATAAGCATTTGGATTCGAATGATATGAAGGGTATCTCTAATTTAAGGGTGGCTTCCCCCACGATTGGGATTGTTGCCACTGTGATCAAACATAGTATCTTTGTACGAACTCAGGATGTAACGTGCTTCCCCAATGCTCATATAAATGTAACAAGATTGGGCATTGGCCCTTGGGGTGATCGTATAGGCAAATGTTGCATTCATACGTGTGATTGGCAGTTGTGCTCTTATTTTCCTCATCCCTTCTTTCCGATTGTCTAATGATACTTTGTCCTGCTTCTTAGGTTGTCAAAACTCTATCTCTAATGATATCAATATATTCTCCACACTTTTTATGCATCCATTCCAACATCTTATTGATCTTTGCCTTAACTTCCTCTAATGATTGTTGTACTAGCAAAGATGGTTCTTTCCCCTTGTGGTAGGTTGATTTCTCCTTTTTGTGATTATGGGCCTTTGTCAAGTTGAGATTCTGGTCCCGTTGATGCTTTTCAACACTCTCCCATCTAGCCATTTCTCCTTCTTCTTTTGCTACCCGCTTAATAAGCTCTTGGACTTGGTGGGTTCATAGTTTGTATAGTTGACCTTGGGCATACATTCCTAAGGTCTCTCTTGTTTCATCATGAAGCCCATCAATGATATGGTACATTAGCCTTTCCTTAGAGAATTCATGGCCTGGATAGTTATTTAACAGTGCATAATATCTTTCTAAGGCCATGTCCAAGGGTTCATGTTGTGCTTGTTTCCACTCTTGGATTTGTTTCCTCAAGGCTGACACTCTTTGCGTAGGTTTGATATCGTTCATTAAAGAGTTCTACCATTGTTGGCCAACGTCGTATTGAATTTGGTCTTAATGATTTATGCCATACTTTTGCTTGGCCAATGAGTGTCATAGGAAAGAGCTTGATTTTTTGCCAACCGTTATGAATGTTGTTCCATGTGCAAGCATCATAGAAGGCTTATAAATGTTGATGCGAATCTAAGTCATAGCCTCCTGAGAAATTAGGGAAGTTGTTTAAATCAAGCTTGGGTAGATGACTCTCTTTACGATGCCTACGGGAGATTCGAACAACCTCTTCTATTTGTGTTAGGCTTGTAGTGGCCAGTGGGGGTTCATCATCATCATGTAAGTTATGCTTTTATGTGTTGGGACGATGTTGCCTTCGTTTATGTTTATAAGAAACCCCCACCTCGGGTTGCATACTCCAATCCTCATTGTCATATAATTCGTTGGTTCTCCAATGAATTTCCTCACTAGGTGTGGCATTATCGTAGTGTTGTAGGAGAGGCATGGTCGTGAAATTGTGTGTGAATTTACATGTGACTTTTATAATTACTTCTTTTTAAAAGATATATCGTTAATTCCTTTACAGCAACCTTGTATGATATAACTAATCTAGATAACTAGCACCGTCCCCGGCAACGGTGCCAATGATGAGTGGCGAGGTACCCCTACACTCAACCATACGAATAGCAGTGTTTCACGCATGATTCGGTTGAACTTCGCAGACGGACTAGTTGGGGTATCTAGACAGTTATTCTTAGGTTGCAGTTTGCTATCTTCCCACTTGGACTAGTGTTAACTTTGTCACGTATGGTTTTGTCCAGAGTGAGGTGTATGATGTGTTCCCATGCCAATGCTACTCCTGAGGATAATGGAAAATGATATTAGCTAAGCTAAGAGAGAGAGGGTGAGAGAGAATCTAAGTTAGCCTAAGTGTGATGAGCATCCATTCCTCGATCATTCGTACACATCTTGGACTTCGTGCACGACTACCACTGGGATTACCAAGTGCAGATCCTAGGTACGCTACTGGGTTACCAAGTAGTCACACTTAAATGCTCGTAATCAAGTCGTACTCATTCCGTGTTTAATAAGAGTTTAGGGTGAAGAGATATTAACTAAGAAAGAAGTAAATAACAATTAAACAAATAATTAAGCTAAGTGAATGCTACAATGATGAAGTAATCTCGATCTTTATTTCCGATCATGTGCGTGTCCAAGTACATCACACTCGAATAAGGATGCCATACAATTACAATCACCACACTGCAGGCATACACTAGGAGAGAAGGGTTGAGAGAAGAACTACTTAAAACTTAACACTTAAACTAAGAACTGAAAAACTGAAGGAAAAACTGACTATTGGAACTGTCTACCTCTGATTTATAGATGAGGAGACAGACTGCGATATCGCGTACGCAATATCGCATCGGCTATGATATCATGGCTGCGATATCATAGCCAACAGCACATGACTCATCATTTGCATGATGTGCTCACACACACCACAGATTTTGGTGAGCTTCATGGATGAAAATTTTATTATTAAGGTGCTAGCCAAAGCCTTGTTTGATGACTCAAATTGTTCATCAATTGCCTTCATCAAAGCTCGCACATTGTTATACTATTTCAATGAACCACACAAACTAGTTGAGATCTTGGTCTTTATGAACATGACACATAGGTGATGAGATTGCTCCCATTTTTCATAAGAACCAACATCATCTGGTTGGCTGGTTCCTGTAACAATAGGTGGTTCATCCTTACGAATAGCATAGTCAATGTCCATCTAGCCTAAATGAAGGAGAATCCTCTCATTCCACATTTAAAATCAAAGTAGTTCACAAGTTGTATAATTGCATAAATTAAAACATGCTTATGTCACTAAATTTGAGGTTAAAATATGATAGGACATGTTTATCCATGTAAATCATGCAAAAATATGAATCAAATGATATAAAATTGCTTGTGGGCTAAATTTTAATTCAAACATATTCATATATTTTTATGATGAAAATATTAAATTATATCCCTTTTCTTAATCTCTATGGACAAATTAAGAAAAATAATTTAATACATCATCTTGATTAATCATATTAAATATAACAAAAATTCTTGTGGGATATAATCCATTATATTACATATAATTAATCATAATTTAATGTTTATTTATCTTATGTGATCAAAAGTTCTTAATATGTAATTTTGCACAATTAAAATGTTGTGGCTACTCTCTAATTATACAAAATTATATAAATCACTGGTCATAATTTTTTATGCAGAAAAACTATGCATATATCAATATGTCACTTTATAGATATATACAAAAAAAATGCATAAAATTATTTTTTTCTAAAACAAATTACCAAATTCTAACACTTCTTAAAAAATATGGCAATAAATATTAGTTATTTCAGAAATATTAATAATAAGCAACTTTATTCTCATACCAAAACACATATGTGCCTATCAATATACAGTTTATGTGATGGAGCTATCCTATTAGAAAATACAGACAATAATGCATGAGCTATACTGGGAATATTGGCAGTAGGGAGCCCATGTAGGAAACATAAAGACTATTCTACACGTGTCTTAGCTTTATCGACTGCTATTCCAAAGCATGGGGTCCACCCTTGTAGGTGGGGCACTTTCTACCAAGTGGCATGGGGACCTTTCTCAGCCTATCTTACAAGGATAGAGGCTGAAGCACCTCACTGCCCACTCCCTCTTGTTTGGATTCTCCATTCTATAAAATTTTTTGACAAGTGTTTTCAAAATGAAAAAAAAGAAAAAGAAAAAGAGGGTAGGAGATAAAAGCACCACTCCATAAGTTTTATACATAATTTTACAATAAACATTTTCTAGTCAATAATTGAATTGACTCAAATTTGCCCTAGTTTAACACCATTAACAAATGAAAAATCCACTCCAGTTTGACACCATTATAAGAGTGGCAAAACAAATACGGTTAAGCATCAAGATAGAGACCAAACATCGCTTCGATACCAAATGTTGGAAAAAAAAAATTGTGCAAAAAACATTGGCTAAATTGAAATAAATTGCATAAGAAATCAAAGATGTAGAAATAAATTGAAATTGAGCTCTAGCCATTGATGCCTTTGTGTGAACTTGTTGCGGTGATTGTTTTGATTCTTTTATCACATAGATGCTCAACAACAATGGTGTATGATAAAGACCAAAATTGTAACATTGCTATGATTTTTTCCAATGCCTTTGTTCTCCCACCAAGAACATTTTATAGGTTAAAAAAATGTTTGTTACCATTTTATAGGTTAAAAAAATGTTTATTACCAAACTTCTGGTTTAAATGGCAATTATGAGACCACTCTTGTGGTAATCGGGTTTAAATAACAATTATGAGACCACTTTTGTGATAACCATTACAAACGGTTGATTTTCATGTAACTATCACTCTTATGGAACCATTACAAACTATTGGTTTTCTAGTCACATTAATGAAACCATTATACACTCGGTTTTCGTAAATGGTTACAAAAATTTATTGGATTTATTGGACGGTTACAAAAATTTAATGGATTTCTTCACCGCCAAGGATAAAATTCAGTCATAAGCTTTTCCCTAAAGTCTCTTTTGTATTTTCTTTAATTCCGACTTTTTAAAAAAAAATCTTTGCGAAAAAGGGATTTGTTAACACCTTTGGATGGAGTATTAAAGTCCTTGTTAGTAAAACATTGGAAGGTTAAGTTGGGAAACTAAAGCTACTAAGTTGGGAAATGGGATTTGAGTGACAGTAAACCCCGCGCAACCAAAAACTAAAAAGCCAAGGCAATGGATTGGGATCCAAGAAAAGAAAAGGGTTAATAAAGGAGGCTGCTGCTGCTGCTGCTGCTGCTGCTCCTCTTGATTGATTTGATTTATCCCCTCGTCTGTGCGTGTGCTCTGTGGATTGGCGGTGGTGGTATCGCTAAGAGGCTGCTATTTATATAATTTCATTCCATTATTTCTTTCCTGCGTTGCATTTCGTTTTGTTTCGTTTGTGTTTGCGTTTTTGTTAGGCACAGACCAAGCCCAGAGCGAGAGCGCGATCATTGAGAGCGCATACTTCTTTGGGTTTTTGTTGGGCTTTTCTCTGTATCTGCTAAACAAACGAACGAACGATCGATCGATCGATTGTCCTTGGCAAGTTTTGGCAAGGCGATCGTTGTTGGACATCTTGCTTGCTTCAAATTCGGAGGAAACCGTCGCAGATCAGGCCTTATTTCAGGGTATCCGGACGTACCATAGAATAGAATACACCATTTCGCTCTTTTTGAGCGTGTTCATAATTTCCGTTTTTTTCCCTGTGCTTTTTCCTCGCATGCAAGGTCAGGTGATCCTGCTATAGCGGGCTAGCGGATTATTGGACTGCAAAATGTTCGGATCAAGCAATCGTAAGTATATGTTATCATTCTCTCTGTATTCTTAAGTTCCGTAGACGTTTTTGCAGAACCCTTGTAAGTGCAAGGGCTTTACAACACATGCAAAGCGGCCGTCCGTTTTGCTTTTTCGTCTGGTTTTGTCTTTCGTCGAATCAACTGCGTGGAAAGCTAACATCTATGAATGAGCGCGAACAAACGAATTTTTAAGTTTGTGTTACTTGTTTCAAGCTTGTGCTTGTGAAGTCTCCAAAGGTTTTTTCATTCTGAAGTGAAAATGGTTTTTTTCTTTTCAAAGGGTTTGAGCTTCAAAATTCATGAAGATCTGCTATTGGTGTTTCTTTTTGAAATAACTTTTTTGGCTTTAGAGAATCTGACGATGCAGGATGCATGTGTCACCGAAGTAGCTTTTACTTGTGTTTTATATGGTTACAATGTAAAAAAATTGTTCAAGATACTAAGCTGTGCATGAATATGTGTGTGTTTTCCCCCTGTATGTCTTTCTAGTCGATTTACATTTTTATTGGATATTGTTTGTTTAACAGCATTCGGGCAACCTGCCTCTAGTCCATTTGGAGGGCAGCAATCAACTTTTGGGCAGGTTTCAAATAGCAATCCATTTAGCCCTAGACCTTTTGGAAGCACAAATCCATTTGGTTCACAAACAGGGGGAACTCCTTTTGGCGGTACTGCAACAGGTGTATTTGGACCGCAGACTCCCTCGTCCACACCGGCATTTGGGGGATCCACATCCTCTCTATTTGGCAGTTCTATTCCAGCATTTGGTTCGAGCTCAACACCCACTTTTGGTGCAACAACGGCGCCTGCATTTGGTTCGTCGTCTACACCAGCATTTGGCTCTTCAACATCATCTCCCTTTGGTATGTGTCTGGTTTCCTTTTGTAATACATTTGATTTTTGCATGTGGACTGTTTTTGGCTGTTTGTTTAAGATAATGGCAGCGACGCTCTGAACATATATCTGTCAGATACCTTTATTTTTAATTTAAAATGTTCTGAAAATGTTTAATAAAAATGTACATATTTTTACCATTACAAATAGCAAAACACTGTTGAATTGAAAATATGTAATCTATTGTATGCCCATTTATACCCCATATAGCTTTTACACATGTGACATGCTTTTGTGCAACTTTGTAGAATTATGATGTAATTGCTTTTGCAATTCACTGGTTGTTTCAAGTTTCTATTGGCATTTTTTATCAACTGATGAACAGTTGAAAACTGGATCCACTGAGATAAAACTGTATCTTTATTATAAGTTACACCCATCCCTTAAAGTTCGCTGACCATGCAAATGAACCATTTCCAAAGTTTAATCCTAACTAAGGTAATTGTTTTTGGTTTGTCTTTTAAAGGTGAGTTAGGTTAGGTTTTGTAGTTCAGTCGTTTGTCTGAAATGTGTTTGTTGAATTAACTGCAATTTTAAATTTATCATTTGCAAATTCCCTTTATTAACTTCAGGCATCTTTTCTAGAAAATGTTTGCATATCCTGTAACGTGCTATCATGTGTTGTAGTTTTTGTTATTAAAGTTTGGGCACTGTATTGCATGTGCTTTAAAATCAAATCACTCTGTGGTTGTGATGGGTAATTGCATTCATATCTACTGTTTAGTTTCTTGAAGTTCACTTTTTTAGATTTGAATGATGATAATCAAGTGCGACCTCTATTTTTTAATGGAATATTTTAATATAGTCTATTGTTTAGTGATTTTTCAATTTAAGATAAAGTTTCAAGTCAATGTCTTTTTTGCCTTTACTTGATCTTGTAATTTAATTATTCATTGTTTCAACATTCTACCAGCTAATCTGATGATAGACAGTTATTGTTGAGATTCCAGCTAATCTGATGGTAGCGATTTTCAAAGTTTACCAAAGTCTTCAATATGGTTACAGTGAGCTTTCATTGTTATGAACAGTGAAACTTTGGATCCAAACTATTCAGAAAATTACCATCTTACATTACTTGTTGGGGCAAATGGGCTATTTTTTCGTAAGTGTAGTTAGAAATTATTGGAATAGTATGAACAATGTGTGTAATACATTTTGCAGCTGTCAATACTGTGTTAGCCAAGAAAATGCATTTGAAGGAAAATTTTTGTCTTTGAAGCTATGTTTCATAGAGCTCAGGCATGCAGGAATAAAGAAACCTACCTAGATGACTTTGTGAATGAGTGTCTATTTTCCCCCCCTGGAAATGGGCCTGAATGCAATGCGGTCATTTAGTTTAAATTAATGAGAAAAAGTGGGGATTTGCATTCTAGCAGAGCCATAACTCTTAAGGATGCTGGATGAGGTTTAATCAAATAACTTTCAAGTTCAAAAAATATTAAAAAACACAAAAACTAATGTAAACAATTAATTTAGATTATTAAAATTTTCTGCAATTATAGTGTGTAGGAACTCCAAAGAAAGACCTTAGAAATACAAACTTCTTCCCAAAGTTACTGCTGCATTTTCCAGGACTAGAGGACCTTACATCTATAGAGAGTAGAAATATGACATGATAAGGCATAAAGGAGGTATAGGCATTGTGCAAGAGTAGTCTTAGTGTTGGAAAGGATTGTTTTGTAGTTTTACTTCCGTTTATCTTTCATGGTTCGCAGTTGAAATGCTGTGTTTTTAAACATGATTAGAAGTTACCATGTCTTACTGCCTTCTTAAGTGGGTCGTTTTGTGAAATGTATCATAGTTGGAACATTCTGGATGTGAACTTTTCTAGGAAATGCATTATTGTTAATTACTGTCTAGATGTAATTAACACAGTAGAAAATTTCAAAATATGAAGAAGCTAGGCAGATTGTAACACTATCATACTATTCAGAGTGAAGCATTAACTTTCTTGTTAAAACTTATTGATGGGGACTTGATCACATAAGCCCCAAAGATTACAATTCCACAACACTTACAAGCTGAATTGACTTAGATAAAGCAAGAACAAGAAGAAATGGAGTAATTCTCTCAATTATACTTGGCCCGTGAAGAAATACAACAATTGAGGAGCAAAGCTCGACTCACTCTCACAAGGACCTGAAGGCACAACACATCCTCATGATCCAAAGCTCTCACTCAACTCAAAATCACAATTACTCATTCTTAACACAATCTCACATTGGAAAATGGGAAGCTGAATGTGAGCTTAATAGTCTCATCAATATTGGTCTTCAACTCCCTTGAAGGATGCTTGGGGTATTTATAGATGTAGGCCAACCGTTGGGGCTTCCTTCCTGTGCTTTGAAACTCTTAAAAATGAAAATATCTCATGCTGTCCATGAGCAGTCCGCTGCAACTTGGCTGTGAGTAGCAGTCAATTAGAATATCGGAACAATTGATTTCCTGAAAGTTTGAGGCTTGTCAGTGTTAATGGGCTGTGATAAGCACCTCCTTGGTAGTCCTCCACTGCAAGTAGGCTGCAATCCTCCAAGTGTTGGTAAAATCGTTTATTCATTCCCAAGAGTGATTTTGTTTTTTCGCTGACAACCTGTTGCTACTAGCATCCCATTGGTAGCTGGTTGCAATTTGGCTACAATTAACAGCCCCAGTAGCAGCAGCCTGCTGAAATCAAAATATACCTTAAAATGATTGGAATAAAGGCTGCGATGGGGCTGCAGCGTGGACTCTGCTTGTAGTTCCTGGCCCAAGACTCAAAACACATTTAAATCATGCCTGAATCGTGGCCATATCATGTTTAAACACATGGACTCAACAATAATGAATTGTCGAGTCCAAAGAGGATTACAAGTGGAAGATGTCCTCGTCACCTATCTTAAGTTTGATAATGAAAACATTTAGATTTGAAATACATCTAGTAATCCTTGGGATCCTAAACATTTTTTTTTTCAAAAATATTTGAGGTTCTTTTTCCTCTGGGTTTTGAGGGATGGCAAATATCAAATTCTTTAATGTAATCTAGTAAAATCCGTTTTAGAATATAATTTTGAAGTTCCATTTGGTACATGATTATGTGTTTTTAGAAGAATCCATCCTTGATGAAATGGACAAGATCTAGAAGCAAGGTGAGAGGAGACAAATAGGAAGAGCTCACCCTTGAGCCTGTTGAGATAGGTCATGATCTGGATACGGCCACCACTGCAAGTTGGTAATAGCATAACATCACCATCATCACTAAAAAGGTCTCACACTCAAACAAAAATAATAAAAAGCATCATGTATCATGTTCCACATCGTGGGCCACATCCAAACAACCTGTCCTTATCTAGAGGCATCAAAGGTTAGCAAAATTAAATACATTACAGAAGGCATGTTATTCCAAAAGGATAAGAATAATGATATCATGATATGCTTAAGAAAAACGTATATAAGGTATAGTCAGTTAATAAAAAGATGTTAAGCTATGTTCAAGCTTATAGAAAGATCATGAAAAATAAAATTAAGATAACATAGCATACTATGCTAAAACCAACCAGATCGATGGTTCAAACTACCGAAATTATGGGGTGTTACGACCCCTGTTATAAGACTCTTTTCTACAAGTACATGTAGAGTCTTGTCCTTTTTTTTTGGGCTTGAGACACTTGCTACTGACAAGCTGGGTCAGAAATTTATATATTTTTCAAGGGTCAAAGGGGTGAAAATTAAACTTTCTCCAAATTCACCAACTCTCAGATGTTCCATTGAGTTATTTTGAGTTTTATGCGAGTTTGCTAAGTGAATTGCCGAGTCTGAGTTTGTATCATGAAAAACGAGTGACTCACCAAGTTGGAGTCTTTGAACACTGGTTACAACTATGGTGTCAGGTAGATAGCTGGTCAAAGCAAATCATTATCAAATCTTTTGCCTACCTTAATGGTCAGTGCATCTTAGATGGGATGAAGGCACCAAGATGAATTGGTTTTTTGAAAACCTCGGAGTACTTGTCTTTGACTTGAATGCTGAATTAAACAACCAAACTGCCAAAGTTAAGTGACCAATTACTTGTTATCTAAGGCAAATTGAAGGCACTGTTATATGCTCTAGTGCGTAAATGTAGATTAATTTTTATCGGCATTTAGACACATCCTTTTTGTTGGTTGAATGAAATGCCATTTAACTCTCATTAACCAGTCCTTAAAGAACCCAATATGGTACAGTAATGAAAGTTCAACTGAAAGATCTCTCTTTGTTTTTCCTTTCAATAAGAAATGTTCAGATCTTGGGTTTACGAGTTCAGGATTTGTTCTTAAAGGTTATCTTCTATAAATTTGTCTATTTTGAAAATTGCCATCTAGTAGTTAACATACGGCCGTTTTAGACTCATTTTTACTTTTTCTAGTGTCTGAATTAAATGTCATTGAAATTTCAGTTATCAATCCTTAAAGAAGCCGTGTATAGTAAGTTCACGAAATTCACACAAAAATGTGTGTATTGAAGTGTTTTTACTTTTTAATAAGATATGTTGCCTGTTTGGGTTTACAATGTAGGATTTGGGCTTTAGCGTTGTGTTCTATAAATTTGCCATCTAACAAGGAACATTTTGTGTTTCCAGGGGCTCCAGCTTTTGGGCAGAAACCTGGATTCGGGACTTTTGGTTCACCAAGTCCTGGACAGTCAAGCCCTTTTGGTAGTAATCTTGGACAAACTCAACCTGCTTTTGGCAGCCAGCCTTTTGGTGCCTCGAGTACACCTGCATTCGGTGCCTCGAGTACACCTGCATTTGGATCTGTCCCTTCGTTTGGTGCATCAACGTCTCCAGCTTTTGGCACTGCTGGTAGTTCTTTTAGTTTTGGAACAGCAAGCAGTTTTGGCCAATCAGCTTCAGCTTTTGCTCCTTCGTCAACACCTGCATTTGGGACTAGTGCTTTTGGGGCCACTCCAACTTTTGGGCAAACATCGCCATTTGGTAAGCAAGGTTTTCATTGTTGCATATATTAATTTGTTTGATGTTGTATTAAAGTTACTTAATTTGTTTTATTTTTGTGGGTAGATCAAAGTTTATTCTCTCAAGTATACTTATCTGTCCTTATTGTCTTATAAAGGAGCTCAGACAACAACGACATCTTTTGGAGCTACAGGTTTTGGGCAGACACCTGTACCAGGACAACGGGGAGGTAGTAGAGTGGTACCTTACAGTGTTACAACTGAGACGGAAGTCCAAGTGGGTCAGACACCTGGGAAACTTATGTCGATATGTGCTATGCCACAATACAAAGAGAAGAGTCACGAAGAACTTAGATGGGAAGATTATCAAAGTGGAGATAAAGGTTTTCATTATAGCAGAGGAACGGATGTTCACTATAATTGCATGCTTTTTAAATATTTGCATTTAATATGATAATTTTTATTTTTTTAAAATTGCAGGAGGTCCGAGTCCAGTTCAGCAGGCTTCCGGCTCAAACATGTTTTCACAGCCAACACAGGCTAATCTATTTGGTCAAAGTACATCTTCTTTTGGACAGACGCAAGCCTTCGGTCAATCATCTTCTGCGAATCCCTTTTCTGCTTCATCATCCCCCAACCCTTTTACCGCCAAATCCCCAGGCTTTGGTAATGCAACATTTCCTTCATCATCTGGTTCTGCATTTAGCTCCCCTTTTGGGACAGCATCATCTAGTCCTTTCGGTGCATCATCATCTGCATCGTCACCATTTGCATCTACAGCTACATCAACTTTTGGTGGGGCTTCCACTTCACATTTTGGTATCTCAAGTTCTCCTGCCTTTTCTTCATCACCATTCGGGCAGACTTCTCAGCCAAGTTCAGTTTTTAGTTCTTCACCATCCTTAGCATCCGCTGGATTTGGATCAAGTTCAATGTTCGGTAGTACACAGTCATCAGGACTATTTCAATCCTCAACCCCAACATTTGGTCAAACAACTTCCCCTTTTGGGCAATCATCATCTGCATTCGGCCTGTCAACTCCTGCCTTTGGTCAGTCAGCTGCAGCATTTGGGCAGTCAGCTACTGCGTTTGGGCAGTCCACAGCGCCTGCATTTGCGCAGCCTGCATTTGGCCAGTCAACATCTTTGTTTGGGCAGACGGCACCAGCGTTTGGGCAGTCAACAGCATTTGGACAGTCGAGTTCCGGTTTTGGTCAGAGCACTTCAGCTTTTGGCAACTTATTTTCTAGCAGTGCATCTTCTTTGATGAGCCAAAGTAAACCACTGGGCCTTGCACAATCTACGGTATGTGGCTATACTTTCTAGCTTTTAGTGTTATTAAAACTTCTTTTGTTGTTTATATCCAGTTCTGATATTTTTGTTGCATTTCAGCCTTCACTATTCAATGGTTTCCAGACATCTACCCCAGGGCTAACATCAACAGGAATTTCATTTAATGGTTTTGGACAATCACAGCCAGGTATCTTTAGGACTCCACCTTGGTAGACACATAGTTTAAAGATTGGAATATCTTGTTTTGGTGTTTTCCTACTGCTAAGTGTAACTTTTATTAGGTCATAAATTGACCTGGAATTCCTTTTCTGCACTTCATCAGCTTCATCCAGTGGATTTGGTGGTGTGGCAACTCCGGCATTTGGGCAGAGCTTGTTTGGACAACCGTCAGTTATCAATGAGCCTTAAAATTTGGCATTAAAAATAATCAATGAATTGGTTGGTCTATTCTTAATTTTAAATTAGAAAATTTTATGTTTTTTGGTTTACAACAGAACTCAACAAAACGTAACTGTTGCTGCTCCACAACCAATCAACAATCCATTTGGAACTCTTCCAGCAATGCCTCAGATGGCTATTGGGCGGAGTTCTGGATCTGCCTCAAGCATTCAATATGGAATTTCAAGTTTGCCTGTAAGTGATTTGGAATTGGTTCTGCACTGATTTATATATTTCATAATTTTTTTACCTAATCTCTAATTATAGTTTTTATAATTTGTCTATACTTTCAGGTTTCCGAGAAGCCAGCTCAAGTGAGAGCATCTCTGCTGCCTCCAAGGCATATCATGACTCGAACAAAATTTCGCGTCCACTCACGTAGATACAACCCAAAGAAGGAGGGTACTAGGGTAATTGATTTATTATTTGTATATTTGATCCATACTTGTAGCATGTGTTCCTATATTGTTATATTTTTATGTAAGTCTTTATTTGCGTTGGACGTTGTTTAATCTTTTGCTTTCTAAAATCAGGTTGCATTTTTTAGTGACAATGAAGAATTACCTACAACTCCGAAAGCAGATGCTATGTTTATTCCTAGAGAAAATCCAAGGGCCCTATTTATTCAGCCTCTTGATGAGTCCCTTGCTTCTAGATTGAAAGCATCAGCAGCCACGGAGTTTGCTACTCCTGTTCCTGATAACGGTAGCTTTGCACCTTTTATTTTAAGGAGCTCATTTGTAATATCAATTTTCTGAAAATTTTTTAACGATGGCTGATGTATAATGATTGGAATAATAATAATTTTAGGTAATGCAACCAATAATAGACCAGGTGGTTCTTCACTTGAAAAAAATTTCGAACAAGAAATTGAAGGTAGTAGTTTCTGTAATTTTTTACGAAATGTGATCCCAAAATCCTTACTTTTAGATTTATGGATGTGTTGTTTTTTTCTCAGATAACACGGATGAAGAGGCTGGTGGCAACGAAGATTCAGACTTGAACAATTTAAAGTTGGCAGATGCCAACTCTCAGTTAACATCTAAGCTAAATGGTGTTAATGATGAGCATAATCATAGAGGGAATGGTTATATATCAATATCTGGTCATAGAGCTGGTGAGGCGGCTATTGTTTATGAACATGGGGCAGATATTGAGGCCTTGATGCCTAAACTTCGCCATTCGGACTACTATACAGAACCAAAAATTCAAGAGTTAGCTGCCAGAGAACGTGCTGATCCTGGCTATTGTCGGCGTGTCAAGGACTTTGTTGTTGGGAGGAGAGGTTATGGATTTATAAAGTTCTTAGGTGAAACTGATGTAAGGCGTTTGGATTTAGAAAGCATCATTCAGTTTAACAAATGCGAGGTTCTGGTATACATGGATGAAAGTAAAAAGCCGCCCCCAGGTCAAGGCCTTAATAAACCCGCTGAAATAACACTGCTGAATGTCAAATGTGTGGATAGAAAGACAGGGCAGCATTTTACTCAAGGTCCTGACGTGCAAAAATTTGAAACAAGGCTTAAACGAAAAACAGAAGAACAGTCTGCTCACTTTATCTCGTATGATCCTGTTAGGGGAGAGTGGAAGTTTCGGGTTTCAACATTCTAGCAAGCAAATCAAAAAACCAAATGAGCAAGCAAGCACTGTTTCTGTTTGTATTTGTGTTTGTGTTTGTGTGTGTGTTCATTCCTTCATCATCATTTCTTTTCAAGACAAAACATAACATGACACATGCTTTGTACAATCCGATCCTTTGATATATAACTTACGACATATTGGCTTTATATGATATTTCTTCTTCATGATTTTCTTTGTTGTACATCCTTTTTTTCCCACTGGCCACGGCTCATAATTGTGTGATTATGCATAATGGGGTATAAAAGGAATAGCGTGTTATAATTAAGTTCACAAAACTTTTAAAATCAAGTCGAATAGTTGGAGAGTTGATGATTTTAGTTTTCTTCCTTATGCTTCAAACCTTGAAGTAACTCTGTAAAGGCTTTATAGATTTAAATCATTGCATTGCGGGTTAGCTGGGTTAGATTCTTTAACAGAGGAAGATTATGCCCGACTTAACGGGATTGTTTTCCTGGGTTTCATTTATGCGTTGCCATTATTGATGAAGACCTACAATTTGAAATACCGAGGGAATTACGTGAACTGTGGGTTAAGGTAGTTTGCCTTGTTCAAATAAAAGTTAACGCCCCAACGCTGACCATTTTCTCGTGTGGTGCTGCTTCTTTAATGAAATAAAATTTTCAACGAAATGTTCTGCCAAACTAGGCATGGCTGTTGAGTAGCTAAATGTTATAAAAGATATTTGGAGGGGGCCAAATTTTACGTAGGTTATAATCAAATCATTTGAAAGCTCTTAACATTGCATGCTTTTTTTTCCTTGAGGAATTTAATAATACTTCTATTTCAAAGGAGGGTAGTGGGCACTGAGAGGGTTCAGTTACGGGAATGACTTTTGGACGTTAAGTTTCTTGCTGTAGAAAAATCTCTTACGAATATTAGGAAGCAAAAAGTTATAAGCTTTGTCCAAAATAGTGTTTATATTTTAAGGAAAGTCAAAAAGCCTAAGTAATATTTTCAAGGAAAAATGTAAATTGCTTTGTGATATTAGAAAAATGAAAAGTTTCTTAAAATTTGGGAAGTAGATAAAGGTTAACTAGTAGTAATAATGGATGATCAAACATAGTAAAGAAATATTAGAACATTTAGCATGTAATAGTTAGAAAATAGATAAAAGATTTAACCTTAAAAATTATAAGAAAAGTAAGAGAAGCTAAATTCTGTTAGATCATTTAGCATGTAATAGCTAGAAAATAGATAAAGATCTAACCTTAAAAATTATAAGAAAAGTAAGAAAAGCTATAATGGAATTCAATTTAGATGAAAAAACTAAGAAATCCCACATTGCCCTCCATTGTCACCTCCTTGAATTTATGGTGTTCCTAAGGTTCATAAAAAGGGAGTTCTACTTAGACGTATAGTGGATACCATTGGTTCACTCACATATGCTCTAGCAAAGTCTCTAGCCAAAAAGCTTATTGTACCACTTGTTGGGCATACTTCTTTTATGAAAAATACTCAACATTATGAAAATTTTATCTTTTCTATAAAACTAGAACCCAAAGATATCATTGTAAGCTTTGATGTTGTCTCTCCTTTTACGATGATCCCCTTTGAAGGAGCTTTCAAGGTTATTAATGAAAAAGTTAATAATGAGACAACAAAGCTTGTTAAGCTATGCAAAGAAACTACTTATCTTAAATATAATAATGTTTAGTAGGAACAAGTGTAAGGGGTGCTAATGGGATCACCTATTTCTCCTATTGTAGCCAACTTATATATGGAAAACTTTGAAAGTAAAAACTAGATTAAAGCTAAAATATTGGATTAGATATGTGGATGATGTAGAATGCATCTTGTAATTCGATGAAGATGAATTAGATAAATTTCATACATATTTAAATAGCATTGATTGTAACATAAAATTTATAATTGAAAAGTAACACAATAACTCCCCTCCTTTCCTAGATGTTTTCATCACCAAAGCCATGGATAATAATAAGAATATAACTAGCCATTGCAGTATCTATAGGAAGAAAACCCATACAGATAGATCCAAATCTAACCATCCCTTTAGCCAAAAGATAGGTGTTTTAAAATCCTTAATGTTTAGGGCCCTAATAGTTTGTGATACTAAAATATTGATAGAAGAGTCTAAACATCTCAGCCATGTGGCTAAACTTAACAGTTATAACTCTATGACCATTGAAAAGGCTTGGCATGAAAACAAGTATAATTGGCCTATTAAAAGAGGAAAACCCCATCATGATTATATGGATGATAGAAGACAAGATGAAGAGAATAAAGATGATAATAAACATCCTATAGTAATATTACCTTATCAAAAAGGTATTTTTGATAAATTGGGAAGAATATTAAGAAAAGAAAACATTAAAATCATATTTCAACCTATTAATAAATTAGTGATTGGTATGCCCCTAAGAAGGATAAATTAGAAAGTCTTGATTGTAAAGGAGTTTATCAACTAGAATGCTCTTGTGGAAAAGTATACATAGGAGAAAGTGGAAGACACATGGTTAGTAGACTTAAAAGAATATGAAGGAGACATAAAACATAATAGATTTGAAAAATCCCCTTTGGCAAAACACATTAATAGTTTCTTAAAAGATCAAACTCTACACACTTGGTAGCTAGATAAATGTAAAGTCCTAGCCAAGGTAGAAAATTATTTAGAAAGGAATAATGGAAATAGAGATGATAGCTTAGAAATTAATGATGAATAGTGGCCTCTCATAACCAAAATAATAGACATTAGAAGATGATATATTTTCTTTCTTTCATATATCCTATTCATAAGGTGGTGAGTTCAATTCCCTACAATGATGAACCTACAACTTCTTTAGAAATATAAAACTAATTAATAAATGAATTCATAACTGATGAGCGACAACGTACCCCTACGCTCAACCATACGAATACAAGCGTTGATGAGTGGCAAGATACCCCTACGCTCAACCATACGAATATGAGTGTTTCAAGCACGATGTGGTTGAATTCCAAGGACTAAGTGCTTATGCGCCCTTGTGGAACAAGGATGGGTTGGTTGATCGTTATTTTCCCAAGCTTACCTGTATGTCACGATTGTATGGTTAAGTAAGCTTGAGGCATATGATTTTTATAGCTTTTATGTTTTTATGTCCTGTGCTAGTAGGGAAGGAGAGAGCTAACTAAGTGACTAATTTAACTTAACTACTCATTAACTAAGTTTTAACTAATCCTAACACCAACATCCTTTCCCACTTGCTGTACACATCCTGAACCAGTGCAACACTGCTAGAATTACCAAATGCTAATCGTTACTGGGTTACCAAGCATTACACGCATGCTTGAAGTGGTCGTGCTTATGTAATTTAACGATTTGCTTAATTGATCAAAATGAATTGCTGTGCTAATAACATAAATGTAAAGTGCATAAAATAAAATAAAATAAATGCATAAGAAAATAAAATAAAAGAAATGTGTAAGAAAACAAATATCAAGTGCTACAAGGATGAATTAAAGAGCTCATCTTTATTGCGAACACAATGGTGTGCTCAGGTACATCAATGCTTGAATAAAGATTCGTCCATACTTTGACCTTCTGCTGCAAGCACATGGAAAATACTCTAACTTTTAAACAGACTACAAGAGTTTCGCTACTTGACTGCTAAAAGACTTCTCCCAATTGTGTGCCTGGGCACTGTATTTATAGGCTTGGGAGCAATTACTTTTATAATTAGAGTAACCGCTCTAATAATTAGAATACCTGCTAAAGTAATTGCTAGAGTAACCACTCTAATAATTAGAATAATTGTTAAAAGAATTGCTAGAGTAACCACTCTAATAATTAGAATAACTACTAGAGTAACTGCCAGAGTAACTGCTCTCATCATACCCCAACGACTGAATGAAAACTCATCCTCGAGTATAGAAGACAAGAAACAAGTTCTTTATAAAATATTGGGAAGGTATGGAATTATTGACTAACTGACAACTAATGGTGGAATGGCATGACAAACCCAACATGCCCAATGAATGGATCAATAAGCATATTACAACATTAGTGTTCATGACTATTGTGGTGAACACTCGTACATAAATGACATCCAAGCCTTTATTTGGCAGCTTGTAGAGAAAGAGAGAGAAAGAAAATGAAGCGTGTTGCAACCAATACTAAGATTGCGCCTTCCGTTGTTTATCCATAGCCACATCACTAGACTTGCTCCTTTTGTAAATGCTCCAGTTCTGGTCCATCCTGAGTGCTTCCTCCAAGCCCAATCCATTGTTTGTCTGATTGCCATATGCACACACAACACAGTCACAAATGAGCAAGGATATATAAACCACAATGCAGTTGATACCTTGCCTTGATATGAAGCACATTGGCTGAGTTGTGGTTATGGCA